>CM077819.1:10447500-11047500 GCA_039764185.1 Tamarix austromongolica
ATTATCTATAAAAACCTCAAGATAAGATAAATTTACCTCATAACACCTGATATCAACCATTGTATAATCTTAGACACACCTTTCATTAACCTTATCAAGCCTTACCAAGTAAATCATAGTGGCATTAAATTCAAAACAAAATGAATAAAGAATTCACTTTCTTTCTAAGAAATTCCTAAAACCAAAAACCTTAACCTCCTTAAAGCCAAATCTATTTATCATAACCAACTCAATCTTCTTGTTCAAAGTAAACAAACTTACCTTCATTTTCTAGAATAAAGAATATCAAAACTAGTTAGAATTTAACATTATCAAAACCAAAGTTATCAATGTTCAAAATAAAAATGAGAAAGAAATATGCTTAGACCATCCAAATGCTTTCTGGTCAAGAAAAAAACACACTATCAATTTGCCTTATGAATACTCTTTATTTTAAAGGAATACCCCTACAAAAGCTAGGCTAATTCAGATGAATACCAAATTAGAAAATCACTATCGAACTAAGATTACAGACCTAGAAAATAAACACCTAACCTCAAAATCTAGTTCCCCTTGGTCTTGTGCAACATTCTATGTAAACAAATAATCTAAACTCGAATGAGGAACTCTTATAAATCTATTAACACAACTCTTAAATGCATTTGCTATCCTATTCCTAACAAATGTGGTCTCCCTCAAGAACTTCATTATGATCTCATCTTTTTACATTTTGATTTGAAATCAGGATTTTAGCAAATCTAGATCACACCAAAAGATCGCTACAAAAATGCTTTTACAATCCTTTTTGGAAAATATTGATGGAACAACATGTATTTTGAACTTAAGAATGCTCCCTTTGAACTCCAAAGGATTATGAATGATATCTTTGGTCCTTTATCAAAATTTTATATTGTCTATATTAACGATGTCTTCTTCTTCTCTCATTCTATTAATCAACATTTCATACATCTTAGGACATTCATTTTAGTTATCAAAAGGAATGGTCTCGTTGTCTCAAGATCCAAAATCTCTCTTTTTTAAAACTCATATCATGTTTCTTGGTCATTATCTCTTGTAAGGAACAATCATCCCAATTAAGAGGTCTCTTGATTTTTCTTTCAAATTCCCTGATAGGATTATAGATATAAAAATAATTACAGAGATTCGTAGGTAGTCTTAACTATGTCTTAGATTTCTGTCCTAATGTCAATCATTTAGCAAAACCTTGGACTTAGGAACATACAGAACTTGTCAGACACATCGAAACTCAAGTGGAAAGCATCCCCTTTCTTCATCTCGTTGATCCAAAACCTCATAAAAAGGTTGAAATGGATGCTTTTGAAATTGAGTATTTTGGTATCCTCAAACAAGTTCAAAATCAGTAGGAACAGATAAATTAGTTTACTTCTACCCACTCGAATGATACTCAGAAAAACTACTCTACTATTAAAAAATAATCTTTTCCATCATACTTTAAATCCAAATAATATAATTTGACCATTTAAACCAAAAATTTCTACTCATAAAAGATTGCAAATCAACAAAAGAAGTTATATTAAAAGACATCCAAAGCATTGCCTCCAAAAAAATATTTTCTAGATGGCAGGCCATCCTCTCAGTTTGTGAGGCTGGCGTAGAATTTATCAAAGCTAATTCAAATTATATTCGTGATTTCCTAACCAAAATTTTTTTAGGCAAAATCTTGATATGGATCCTAAAAAGAAAGGCAAACAACCTACCTCTAAAATCCTCTTACAAAACCCCATCAAATCATGGTATGAGACCACAGTTGAAAATGAAGAAAAGGTCTCTTCATCACAAATACCTCCTATAGACACACAGTAAGATATAAATGATTGGGTTGCTACCCTTACAAATTCCCCTAAATCCCTCATGGCACTACTGCAAATCATACAGAGCATGCCTCCTCTGTTGACATGTATAATCTCTTTTCCTATTTTAAAAATAAAAAAGGTATATTATTCTAAAAAAAACTTCTCAAAATTTGGTTTCAAAATCTTCCTCCTCAAATCTAGTTCTTGCTTGATTTTATGAATTTTCCATTTTAAATATCCTTGAAGTTTGATATCTTAATATATTTTAAATGTCTTCATTTAATTATTATAAAAAAAATTATTCCAAAATAGAAAGATTTTCAAAAATCATCTTATTATTTTCAAAAGCCTCATTTCTAGATTATTATAAGTTGTGATGATGGTTTTTCTATCTTGACCCTTTCTTATCTTTACAAAAAAAAAAATTTGGTTGGTTTTATAAGCCATGGGACTTACATGAACCTCAACCATATTATATAGCAATCCTTGAATTTACCCATTTGCCTCGTTCAAATGTTTCTCACTGAGTGATTCTCTAAATAAATTGGCTTACTCTACTTGAAAAATCAATAAAATCCACCATCCTTTTGATTAACACAGAAGCATTGAAATCCTAAAATGGCTTCCTGATTCCTACAAAACACCATTAAACTTTTCACTTTCCTTCAATTATTGGGATTACCAATAAGCTTGGTATTACACCTTCTCACAAAATACCAAGAAAAGTCACTCCTATCTTCTCTTCTTCTAAAAATTGACCACAACAAATCCTCTTATTTGGTTCATAAAATGATGGAAAGACTTTAGCTCCTTACCAGAAATCTTATTGGTGTGTACTTAGGTCAACAATGCTTGATAGGATAATGAAATAAATGCAGCACAACACAATCATGCAAGTATACATGGTCGATCCAATTAATAAAGTGATAAGTGAATATCATTCCCTCAGGGATCTAGTGAAATTCACATTAATAGAGTTAAGTTTATTATAGAATTAAACTATACTACAAAATATTAGCAAGGTTAAGGAAATAATAATAAAAATGCAATCAAGTAAATAAGTGCTAGGAGGTCATCAGTACCAACACGAGATAGGTAAGAATAAAATTCAAGAGATAGAGTCACGGGAGGGAAATCACTTATCACCAAATGCATGTGTCTTATGAAATTTCATAGCCTATCAAATTTAGATGATATTAATCTTTTGAGACTCACTAAACTTCACTCCATTGTGAAGTATGCTCTGAGGTCGTGTCCATCACGGTGCACAGGACATGGCAATGTCACGTAGTGAGCTTTAAAGGATTTATGGCAAGGCCACATCACTTTTCAATGTTAGCCTTTTCACCATTCGCCATCATTAGTTCTATTTACTCTGATAGTTAATACAAAATTCATGCAAGTGTCTAATACGACTGAAATTCAACACTACAGCATATGAATGCTTAACAAAATGAAATATCAAATAAACCAAACGTAACTACAATGTCATAAATTAGAACAAAATGATCAATTGATGCACTCCTGATAGAGAAACTTAGCTCATGCTAAATTTCATCACACCAATCAAAAGTAAATAGTGAAAATGAAGAAGGGAAGAGAATGGATAGATCACAATAATCCAACCCCTATCCAGCATAAACTCTCCTTCTTCTTCTTCTTCTTCTTCTTCTTGATGGCACTCTTCTTCCTTAGAATTTCTTCTCTTCTATGCTCAATTTATGATTCTTGATTTTTATCCTCCTTTTATGCTTCCCATTGCTTTGAACCAATGGGTTTTTATAGGCTGCAACACATTCATATCGGGACAGGTGCCCACTAGTGCTGCTTCTGGTGGTTGCACCTCTGGTGGTCCCCTGGTGAATATAGCTAAAACTAGAGATTTGGTTATTCTTTTTGGTAGATAAGTGTGCAATTGATTGTGACATGGATAACAAATTATGTTGGGAGTACTTTTGTGATTCTACTGAGTTGTACTTCTGTGGCTAACAAATTATGTTGGGAGTACTTGGTAGGGTGTATTTTTTGCTCGACTCTACTGAGTTTTGGCTTCTCCTTATGCTACACCTACATATGCGTTGCAACTAAGTTGAATAAAGGCATCTAAGTTTGTGAGTTGTCATTAGAGTACAAGTAACACTCTCATTTTATAAGGTATTCAGACTTTATGTAGATTAAGTTCATACGAGTCATACAAAAACTTAAAGGGTGGAAAATCTTTTTAGGAACACACCCTATGACTTCCAAATGGAACAAGAATCACATACAAAACTGCACTTATAGGGTCCTTTAATCCACACAAGTCAACTCATATCACTTAGCATCACAATTAAGGGAGGCCCTTGATTCCTTAAAAATCCTATTCTGTCTTAATCCAAAATACAAACAACTTCATCCCCTTTTTCAATTTCTATTCAAAGTTTTTCTATCCATGGATTTTCTCTTATGAATTAGAAATCAAAACATTGACAATATTCTGACCATCTTTAGACAATTTAAAGTCAAATGGTAGAATAAGTTTCAAGACTTCAACAAAATTCCATTCAAACTGATTTTCCAAATTCCTCTCAAATCTTCCCAAGCTTATTTTCTTGCACAAAAATCTCATACAGGATACATCTGCATGTATTGCTACTACCAAAACTCATGATGAATATCTCTCCATCCTTAGCAAAAATCTATCTTGAAATAAAATCACGTCATATTCATCATCATCATCTGAACCACTCATCGACTATGATGATGAAAATGAAGATGATTGTTATGGGATACTCCCATGAGTACAAATAGGTTTCGTAATAAGATAAAATAACAACTCAAAATGTGTCCCCATAGGATGAACCAGTCAAAAATCATAATGCAGTACTATAGCAATCACTGTAGCATCTAAATGATAAAAGTACGAAGCATCATTCAGTCTTTTATGCAAAAGGATAAGCTACTAATTAAAGTACAAAACAACTTTTAGTTTTTTATGCAAAAAGACATCCTACCAAATGATTCTTGTAGAAAAAAAATACTTTTTGGTGGATTTTTTCAGATTTGATTCCATCATAAAGGTCAAAAATTATTTTGATGATGTCCAAATATCCCCTTGTCTTCTGCTTGTAAATTAATGAGTGAAGGATCATTGTTAGGCATTAGTTTTTTCCCCAAAAATATTGTATTCTCTTCTTTCTCAAACATTGTAATTTTCTATGATTGTAGGGCTATGTGTTAACCATTATCTACAATACAAATGCATAAGTTATTATAACATCCCTTATTTATGTATCAAAATTATTGTTTCTTCTTTCCACTGGTTCTTTGATCGTTTTCTCCTACATATACCTCTACATCAACACTACTCCCTCAAATCATAACGGTGTCATTAGTATCACACACACACACACACACATGTTGAAATATCCATAAACAACCTCCTTTGCTTTAACAAATGGACCATTCTAAACAATAAACCTAGGTTGTATGAGCCAAAGAAGTTTCAAGACAAATCGCAACCTACAACTATTTTGTCTTATGTTTTATTCATTAATCTTACACTTATACATCTTATAAAAATACTTATATTCTCTAATAAAATACATTTCTTTGGAATTGAAAATACATATCTTACAAAATATAAATACAAATCTTATAAATTATATGTAAATACACATCTTATAAATTATATATAAATACACATCTTAAAGAATATATATAAATTCACATCTTATAGAATAAAAATACACATTTGAATTAAAATATGCATCCTAAAAATACTACACATATTTTATAACAAGGATACACTTTTTAAATACGTGGATTCCCTTAAAATAATAATGCAAATTTTTATAAAATAGATTATAAAAAAATTATATAATATTTTTTCTCCTTGTTTGATGTCTATTCTTATAAATAAATTTATATAATTCAAACATATGGCATGGTTATATATAAGACAAAATAGAGTAAAATTATATGCACCAAGCAAGGTGCATATGGCTGTATATACACCTAATAAGGACTCTAAGTTTCAATACCTAGCATTTTTTGGTGCTGAAAGTTTCAATACCTAGTATGGCATGGTTATCAATAGTCTTCTACTTTATTATATCTAAATCATGATAAGGTTAATCAATAAAGATCTTCAAGATCTTGTCACTCAAACGTTATCTGTGCTAGGGCCATAAAAAATTATTGGAATTTAAGCTCTACCGAAGATACACACACACCTACATAAAATACCAATTACTTTTTGTTAGAATCTCGAAGTATTTATAGTTTAATAATGTTTTCAAAGGCAAAAAGATTAAAATATCTACACAAGAATTTGAATATATATATTCATTAATTCAATCTTTTATTTTGACACTAAATGTACAAGAGTAGTTGTAACTTATAATACTATTAAGATGATATGATATGAAAAAATTATTATTGGAGATCATTTTATCAAACTTATCAAAATTTGTATACTTTTTTAAAAGGTTGGTTAATTTAGGACCAAAATTCTTTAACAAACCATGCTTTTAAATACTCTTTATTTGATCCATTTTAATAGATACATCAAATGTTTTCCATTTTAATGCACTATTCTAAAATTAGGTGGAATAGCTAGCACTCCAAGTGCTTACCAATAAAGCAAGGAAACAACAATTTAGTGTTGTTTTCCATTTTCAAAATGTTTCAGAAATATTTTTTGTTCTGAAAATTTATCGGTGTTAGAATCAATACTGAAAGTATTTAATTATTTTTTTTAGAATTATTAATGGTTTAAATTAACTAATATAGATAGTAGTTTTAGAATTTTTTTTCTCTCTCTTAAATTTAATAGATTTGATGTACTTTTTAATATATATATATATATATATATATATATAATTTTTTCCTTTTATTTTTTATTTTTTAAATTCAAAACAAATGACATTTTTAATTTTTTTTCTATCTTCATCTCCGTCTCGTACAAACCCTGGTGGTTACTATAGGTAAGGTATCGATCATCATCATCATTATTATTTGGAGAAGTGGTCGTTAGATTTTACCTTTATTATGTTAGGCGTATTATACAAAAACATAGCCAAATCTAGCAAAAAAAAAATGTATAGACAAAAGCTTATCTCCAGACTCTTCTCGATGGGAATGGGAGACACTGACATTGTACTTTGTTTGAGTGAAGATAGCGACTTGACAAACCATGCAGTTATTGACTCGGTTTATTTGAATTGAATTAAATTGAGGGAGGTAGATAGGCGGAAGCCGACCTGGAAGGTGATTCTCTTACTAAGAACATACTAGGACGAATTTTGGGTGTTTAAGTTCCGAAGAAACTTCAAAATGCGCCGCTAAGAGCTTTCCCGAATGTGTTATTTGTTTCTAGCAACATTTTTTTTGCTTGTATGATATGACCATGGGCAACATGTAGAATGATCAATAATCCACATTTGGTTCCTAAAATTAAGCCTTCTTAATAATTTACTCACTTTGTTGAATTCTAATAAAAGTATTGTTAATTTTTAATTACATTCTAATGTAAAAATAACATAACAATAAATGGGTAGAAGAAGAAAGATTACTTTGAAAAAAAAAAATTATACTTCTATTTTTCTGAAAAGATAATTTTTTTCTTAGCAAAACATTTCAATTGGATTGATTTATTTTTGAAAAATAAAGGGTGCACTAATTAGCCAATAATAAAAAAATAACAAGAGGCAAAATTAAAATTTTGAACTTGAGGTTCTAATACTTAGAACTTCAATCATAGAAATGACTAGCTATCATCTCATTAGGTGATAATTATTATAAAAAAAAAAACTCACTGGTTAAATAGAGTACCCACATCAGTACATCAAATTTTTAGCACCCAATTGTAATACTCGATCATTTTCTTTTTTATTTCTCATATTTTTATCAATTTACTTTAAAAATAATTCTCTACTCCATAGCAAATACCTTAAATATATAATACCCAAATAATTTCAAGTATCACATCACTAACCATTTACATCTTACAATATTTAAATTATAATTTATATTAATTTGTACATACCAAATAATAATTTTATTTACTAAATATAAGTTTGAAAATCATTTTAAAGACCATTTTTTTACTTAGGAATTTTGAGATTATTAAAAAAAATTTATAATTTGAATAATTTCTAAAATAACCAAGAATAATTTATTTTATGTTTATAATATAGCATGAATAATTAATAAAATATATAAAACAAATAATATAAATTTTAATATTATAAAAATATTACAATAAAAATATAAGTACATTATATTATCTTAGCAATAATTGTATCAAGTTTGTTATAATAATATTACAAAAACATAAATAAATATAATGTACGTAAATATTAGAACATTATGATCACATACTCTAATTATTGACCTCAAACTACCAAATGTATCCCACCAAATTAGATCTTAGTCGATGGGCTAAAATATGATTTGTAATTTAAAAAACTCTTTGAAGATATAAATTCATGTCCACTATTGGGCCACAATTAATTGAAGAAGAGGGTACATGATCGTTGTTGTAGTCAAACATATCTAAAGGAAAATCACTCGAATATGTATCTTTTTTATCCCCAATAATCATATTATGTAATATGATACATGCATTATTTGCTTCATTATCTCCATGTCCCAAATGAATGATGGACTGCAAGTAATTGCAAAACATCCTTGTAACACTTCAAATGCTTGATCAACATATTTTTTTAGCACATTCCTGATGATCCACGAATAACTTTTTCTTTGGTCCTTAAGGAAGTAGAATGATTTTAACAAATGTCATATGTTAGATAATATCCAAGATGATATTCTGTATTATTCACTATATAATAAAGTTTTGATGCTTGTCTTCCATAAATGTCATTGAATATTAGTGAATGAGGAAGAACATTAATATCATTATTTGATCCTAAACATCTAAAAAAAATGCATGCCATTTCCAAAGATCTTAGGGTAAGACAAATCTAACATGATTGTTAGCACACCATGGTCACCACAATAATGTTGACATTTTCATGCAATGTAACAACTATTTCACTCTCAATGCATGTTATCAATACTTCCCATCATATTAGCAAATCTGCGTCTTTTACTCATTTCAAGGAGGTGTTTAACATCATCGACATTAAGTCTTCTTAAGCATTAGAAGTAAATAATTCATTCATAGTGCAAAAAAAAAAACCCTTGCAACTTAGAGTTTTGGATACTCTGATGCATGCATATTCGTTTATGCAATCAACAAGTATTCCATATGCAAACATACATATCAATGCAGTGCATTATTGTAATGAAGAAAAACCGTTTCCACCCATTGCATCACATTTCATTTGAAAATATGGACAATGATTAGTAATTGCTACAAAAACTTGAAGAAATAAGAATCTTTCCATTCTAAGTCTACAACAAAATTGTGTTTCTTTGTATGTTTTATTACTAGAGAAATAATCATTGATCATTGTATAATCACTATTAGCCTTCTTCATGCCTTCGTTTGAGGTAAACTCATTGTTTTCTTCTACTACGATTGGCCTTCTCAATTTCTGTAATAACATCTTCAACGTAGTATCCATTACTTCAGCAGCTGATAGCTCTTCAAGAGTTATGGAGTCATCGAAGGACTAACCAATCCATATTGTTGGTTAAGAATTATGGGCAATTACTTGAAGGATATGTGAGGAGTTAATTATATATATTATTTATGTTTTTAAAGGAAGGTAGGTTGTTGATATATATAGAAGAAAATTCACTATTTATGCATCTCATATGATATATGTAAGGGAGTCAAATGGTATACTATCACATAGGTTTTAGTAGATTTATATCTATTGAGGCGACAATATAATGATAAATATGTATAAGGGAGTCAAACGATACATTGTCACATAGACTTCAATTAGTTGATACATATCTGCTAATGTGATAATACGATGACATATATGCGTAAAGGAATTAAACGGTACATTATCACATGGGCTTTAGTTGATTCATATATGCTAGGGCGATAAATAAAATTATATATATGTGTAAGGGAATCAAATGGTACATTCACATAAGCTTTAGGAATTTTCATATCTTCTAGTGAGACAATACAATAATAGATATGTGTAAGAAAATATAACAATACATTATCACAAGGGCTTTAGTCAATCTGTATCTGCAGAGAAAATAATACAATGATAAATATATGTAAGGGAATCAAATGATAATTGACACAATAGAATTGATAAAAAAAATCAATTAAATAATACATTACAACAATATTACATAAAATGAAACATGTAGAGATACACAATCAAATGTGATAATTGACATGATAGAATTAATGATTCTCCATCATCATTCTCATAGTTGTTTCACATAAGACCTAATGATCTATTTTCTATTGGTTGGTCATATTATATGTGTCATGGCAAATTATATTCATATCTAACTCTTTTTCCTACAACCACTTCCATTTGGCCTTGTACTACTTTTATTCACCCATGTCCTTCTTTTTATCTACCGCTATTTTCTCTAACATCACATTCCTCTTTGATGTGATTTTTAAAAGTCCGTTGATAATTGAACCTCCACCATTAGATTGGCTACATGTTTTTGTGTTTCCCTTTCTTTTCTACTTTTTAGACCATAGGTCATACCTATGGAACTTTAGTCTCCGAAGCATTTATGGTAAATGAATCATAGTACTCACCTAACTCTGAATTCTTTGCTCACTTTGATGCGAAACCTTTTATGGTACGGTCATTCATTTCCATCCATTTTGGATGTTTCCTCACAAGTCACTATACATACTCACTACTAAATAGGAAAGTGTATCTCATTCTATATTTTATATGAGCTTGTCTTATATGATCTATGTTGTTGGTGCCACTTTGATTACATTGACATATATGACTATATCAACCAATAAAACATTATTTATTAAAAAAAATAAAAATGATTTACCTTTGTATTCACAGCTCTTTGTGGTTCTCTGTCACTATATTCTTAAGTATACAATCACTTTTTTCTTAAAAAAATCCTTCCTTTTCTGCATGTTTCTCTAAATTAAATCCTTTTAATGATGTATCCATCCACTAAAAAATATTTCATCTTCCATATCTGTCCATTTACTAGAAGCTCAGCGTTTAGCCTCGTTTAAATGTTCAACCCATGTATCATCTTCAACTACATTTTGGACTAAATAAGCTAGAAGTTAAGATTCACCTATAGATGCAATGGTAGAAGAATTAAAATCACATTACCTTAAAAGCCTCCAAATATTAGATAACTTTGAATATTTGTAGGCGGTACCTATGGAAGTACCATATTTGGAGGCTAGAAAAAACTATATACATGGATTCAATGAGTTAAAATAATTTATCTCATTCAAAAAAACATGGATTTTGAAAATTTTAATAATATTGCATACTTTGAAAATTAGATTGTTGTTGATATTGGAATTTTTAGAAATTTAGAGAATTTGGATTTTAGGATAATTATAATTTTATGGATTTTGAATTTTTAGGTTATGAATTTCACTTGAATTAAATTTATTTATATTTTTCAAAATATTAAAAAAATTAAACTGAGTAGGATCCATTTTATTAAATGAAAAATAAGGATGAAATTGAAGATGATAAATGTATTTGAGATAATTGTATATATGATGTTGAGAGAGATAGAGAAGATGATGTAAAAATTCTTGTGTAAAATGTTAGGTATTTTTTTTTAAATCATTACTGTTATTTTTTTATTTGTAAATAATTTTTAAATCAATATTACCATTAAAAGGAACAAAAAGGGGCTTAAATTACTGTTTGTTGAGCGTTACATAAGGGGAAAAAACAAAAATCAAACACGCTGGTCAATGCCAAAAGAGTTATTGTTGGACAAAGGAATTGAGACCCGTGCCACGGTTTTACTCTTCTTTCTTGGTGCATTTTGCTACACGCAGTGTAATTTGCCTTTGACATGTAAGTATGCAACACACGAACGGATGTTATTTCTCTTGTATATGTATATTTTTTTACTATTTGGATCCACTGGTATTGCTATGTTACTTACTTAAGGTTCATGATTAATTTAAGGTTGCTTTATATTTGAGACAATTTACTTAATTATTTATCGGTATGCCTCAAATTTAAAATTGTATTAATCTTTATCCGGCATTTGATCTTACACCATATTTTTATCCACAATGCTATGATACAACCAATTCCTTTACAATTTATTTATTTATAGTAATTATTTCATATAGTGTGGGCATATATAATTCTATATGATGTAGTTATAAATAAGTCGCAAAGAAGTTAATTATAAATTTGACACTTTTGTATTTTTACTGCTATATAAATCACATGAACAACTTTAATAGAATTCGATTAGATAATCGAGCTTGATTATAAAAGGTGAGACTGAAAATTTTGGTGGTTGATTGGCCTTAGGGATTGATTTCATTTCTTCTTCTTCATTTAAAACATGATGATGAAAAACATGTGTTAATTGATTTGGTTCTGTCTTTACTTTCACTTTTTTTATATTTTTTAATGAATGGCTTCAAATCTCTCAATGTTAAGGGCACAGGCGCACCACGCAGTCAGGCTAAAATAAACGAACCTAGAGAATGTTAGAGCTACCCTAAGGGTAGACTACCCTCTAGAAAAATAGTAGTATATATATAGGTAATAAGTTAAAAAAATTATAATTTTATTATTTATATTTTCAAAACTTAATTGTGATTATATAATTTTAATCTTTTTTAATCATCATGAAAAATAATAATTTACATATACTATAATTAATTAATTATTGTAGTATTAATTATCATTAACATAATATTAATTATAATATTAGTTATTTTCTGAATAAAAATTTAAGGAATGAGATAATTTTTTTAACTTATTACCTCACAATTAATTTTTGAAAATATCAATAATAAAATTATAATTTTTTTAACTTATTACCTATATATATACTACTATTTTTTAAAAGGATAGTCTACCCTCAGGGTAGCTCTAACATTCTCCCACTTTATTTTATAATTCGTTGAGGCGCACGACCATGCATGCCTCTCATGTTAGTCATGCCTCTCTTACACGGCTTCACGCAGAACCTGTGGGCGTCTTTTTTTTCCACCCATGCATTTCACGCACAGTCATGCATATATAACTTTCACCCCTCGCTTGTGGGCATCTCGTCCTCTTCACCCGCATGCTGCATGCACGCTCGTGCCCCTTCGATGTTTCCCTTGGCACGACCGTACCTCCTAGTAGAGCTGGCAATCGGACGGGTCGGGTCACTTTCAGATCGGGTTAAATAATAATCGGGTCATATTGGTTTCAGATAATCTCGGATCATTTTATCGGATCGGGTTTGATTCGGATCAACTTGGTATCGGATAATCTCGGGTCATTTTAAGTTATCGGATCGGGTCGGGTTGAGATCGGATTGACTCAAACTCGAATAAATTTGGGTTATTCTAATTTCAGTTCGGATCGGGCTCGGGTGAGTTTGAATTATTATATTTTCGGATCGAGTTTGGATCAGATTCGGGTCATTTCAGTAGCGAGTCATGCACTTATACTTGTGCTATTTTTTTATTCCAAAATGTTATTAAAGACTAATTATTTTAAGATTGTTTATTTCAATTTATCTTATTTAATTAAAAGCAAATTATTATATACATTGTTTTGGGACATTAGAATTTTTTGTCATTATTTCATCTTTGAAGATTTATTTGATGTTCTAAATTTAAATATCTTCAAATCGGATTACTTTTCTTTTTATGTTAAAGCATAATTTATAATTCAACTCCATTATTAGCTTGATCATATCATATTGAGTTCAAATATTATTTTAAGTGTATATTATATCTATATTTTGTACGGTCCTTACATAATATTAACTTACAATAACCATTGATAATTGATAACAAATGAAGGTCTAAGGTTGTACTTCTCATATTATTTTTCAAATAGATTGATCACATCATATCAACATAATTTTAATTAATATAATGATGATGATGATGATGATGACGATGACGATGATGATGATGATGATGATGATGATGATGATGATGATACAAAAATAATGAGAACTATACTAGTAGTAATTATTGAATATCAATTATGGAAAAATAATAATAATAACACATTATCATTTTTTCTATATTTTATTTCGATCATATCAAGCTAAATCAAATAAAAATTAGATAAAGTAAGTAATAATGACCATTATTGACTAAGGACCAACTCATATTGACTTCTTACTATTTAACATAATTGATGTAACAAAAACATTAATCTTTAATTTACCAATTTATGTTGCATAGGATTAAAGTTATATATTTTGTATTTGGTCAACCTAGGGTTGAAAGAAATAATATGTATTTGGTTCAACCCAAACTATATAATGAAGCTCTATATTAAAGTTTTGTTCTTCTTATGCCATTTAGATTTGGCAGAGTTATACACTCAATTTAGTTAATGAAGGTTACATACCATTGATTTTTCTTCTCTATTCTCTTCATCTCTTTTTTAACAATGTTTCGTAAGCGACATAATACTACTTTTAACAATAGTTATATTTGTGGTTTTTCCTTCAGAGATGTTTATCAGTACAAGCATATTAACAATAGTTATATCACATATATATTATTACAAGTATGTTCTAATATTTGAAAAATCAGATTATGATGTTGGCTTTTCAAGCATTCATAAATCATAATACCTTGACATTCCTAAGTTGAATAAATGATAAGAATATATCATTTAAGTTGGTAAACTTGAGCAGTTTCATCCATGTTTGATAATAATATATATTGAGGGCGTATCTAGTAAAAACTGCTACTTCTAATGAGAATTTAGAACAAATAGTTTCATAGAACAATTATGGTAGCTTCATAAAACTATTACACTAGGTTCATCAACTAAAATGAGTATTTTCCTCAATAACTTTAAGTAGTTTAATAAGTCAAGACAAGTAGTTTCATTAGAAATTTAGAGTATTATGAATATGCTATGATGACTAGTTTCATAATATTAGATGAGCAATGTCATTAGAAACTTATAATAGTTCCATTAGAAACATAGAATACTTTTATAAGCTGAAACGAGTTATTTCATTAACCGAACTGATAGTTTCATAAGCTAAAGCATGTAGTTTTATTATAATCCTAGTTTCATAAGTTAAAGTTAGTAGTTTCATTAGAACCTTATAGTAGTCTTATAGATCAAAATGAGTAGTTTCATTATAAACTAAAATTAATAGTCTAATTAGAAACCTAAAGTTGTTTCACATATTTTATATGTTATTGTTGTATCTTAATACTTAGATTAATTAAAAATAGAAGAATTGTGTGTGTGTAAGTAAAATTTAGTTTACTTTATTAGTTAAGCATCAAAATAGCTATATACTTTTTCAATAAATTAATTTTTAGTTTGGTACTAAATCAATATGCACATGTATAATTAAGTGTAAGTTAAACTAGAGTTGGATAACAGCAACAATAATAATAACAATAATCAAAATAATAATAATAATAATGACAATCATAATAATAATAATAATAATCATCATCATCATCATCATCATTGTCGTCATCATCATCTTATGATAATAATAATAATAACAACAACGACAATAATAATGATTATAATAATGCCAGTAATAATAATAATATAGTGAGTTTGGATAGGATGTTTAGTAATTAATAATATCTTAAAATTAATTGACATTATTTATTTATTTTTTTAATTAATAATAGTAGTAATGATTATTTTAGAAGGTTTATTATTACGATAGTTTAGATATAAATTTAATTAGGTTAAAACTTGATAGAATTAGACTATTAATTTTAATCTTAGTTTATACCTCTAAATTTTATCTTAATTATTTTAATAATAACCGTTGATCCGTAACATAAAATAATTTTTTTAAATTTATCCTAAATTATTTTTACTTTTTTCAATTATTTTTAACCTATCTTAAATCAAATTATTTTTTCTAAATTATTATTTTACAATCTATTATCCTAATTTACTTAAATTAAATCTAAAATAAAAATATAAAATAAACCTATTTTAACCTACTCTATATTTTTTTAAGCAATAAGACAAAAAGTATAAGTCAGTAACATGCTGCTTTGCGCCTCTGGCTCTGAATTTTTTTCTTATACACGCCATGAGTCATGACGCCACACGCATGCGGCATGCCTCAGCTTCAGCTACTCCGCCTACGCCACCTACGCCTGCACGACACTGACACACACTCCCTCACCTCACCCTCTCATCTTATGTCATGTCTCAACAAACTCAGTCTCCGAGAGGACCGAGACTCATCCTCAAGCCAAACAGTGAAACAAGCAAACGTGAAACGCCCATTACACACCTGTGCAGCTCTGCTCCAGTGCTTCCATTCTTTGAGACTGTGAGTACCAAGTTTAGAAAGTATGACTCACTCACTCCCTCCAACAAAATTCCTTGTAATTCAATGCGCTAAAAGGTCACAAAGAACCGGGAAGCTCCGATATCCGTCAGAGAAGAAGAAATTGAAGGAAACGCAGAAGTAGAAAGTTAACATCGAAAACAAGTTCGAAGGGATTCGGAGGCTGTCGAAGCTTGGGGTTGAAGTTCAGAAGGATCCTGGAAAATATTTTTTTGGCGTCTCTGAGGCTCTTGTCGAACAAATTGCCAAAGTTCTCGAATTTCTGGTATTTCATTTCGATCAGTTTCTACGTTTTATTGATTAAACTTACATATGAATGTGGAATACAAAAATTGTGCCTTTTTTTCTTCCTCCCGAAACTGCATGTGAAATTACTGTGCAGCTTAGTGGAGTTGTTAGAGACCTAAAATCTATCCTAGGATTAAAATTAACTAGTTAGATTTCCATGTTTACCATATATATATGTCCAATGTGACCCGCCTGTTTTGGTGTTTCAGTGAAAATTAGGACTGTATATTACGTGCTTCGCTCAAAGATTTGAAAGTTGTATTCAAATGAAATGATACACGATCGTACGATGTACCTTGATTTCAGTGGAACAACTGATTAACGATTCTTCCAAATATATATTTTTTAAAAAATGATAAGTAAAATGGTCTGTAATAATGTTCGTCAGGCAAAACATTTAATTATTAATAAATTCTCTACTTAAAAAAATACAATACATGGCCATACAAAATTACAAATCACTTACATCCGTAAATTCACAAAATAAAGATGTCCATCTCACACGTATTTTCCTACATTCAAGTACACGTACAAATAAAATTTTCCATCTTTGTACATCCGATTTATGTATCACTAACTTTATTCTTTTCCAAAGTTCTTTACCATAATGCTATTTCGTCAAACTGAATTAGTCTTGCTCATGTATATATCTTTTGCCTTGTATATAGAGTTGTAAATAAGCTAAATTATTTTGGTATTTGTCTCATTAAAAATTTAATTCAACTAATTCATACACACAAAAGTTGTGTTTAGTATCATGCGACATTATAGCAGTTTTAGCGACCTCTCTTTGTCTAAGATTATTATATTTAGAAAAGAATAATATTTTCTTTTTATAATATTTTAAATCATATGATATAATTTTATTAGATCTGAGAATACGATAACTATAAGGATTAAAAAATGTTAATTGTTAATGTTTCTTTGTAGGTATAGTAAATAATGTTTAACTTGTTGCATGAGACTTCAAAGCATAGTTTTATGTTAACTTGTTTAACTTGTAGGGTGTGGTAGCATTTATTTTGAAGGCATTTTTGGTTATGTAACTGATAGATTAAAAGATATTATGTTAACTGCTAAATTTTGTGATGTATGAAATAATATATGTTGCTATGTTAATAATAAATAATTCATGTATGCTTTGGTAATATTAAAGTATTAAAATTCATGGAGGAAAATTTTAGGACTCCACAATAAGAAGAACATTTTGACACTTATGATTTCTCATCTGTTGGTAGTAGAGGTATTAATTTAATCTTTAATCTTTTCAAGCATTATTATTATTATTATTATTATTATTATTATTATTATTATTATTATTATTATTATTATTATTATTATCTTATGGTGTTTTTTAAGGCTTGCATTTTTGTGTATTGGATTAAATAGGTACTTGAAGTGCTTATATGAGTTATATCGTGCCTTTTGAGGCTTACATAATTATGTTTTGAGTTATCGATATGGAAATGTACATTTAGAGGCTTTTTAAGTGTTTATATGGTGTCTTTTAAAGCTTTTATATTTGTAACTTGAGTTTAAAGTGTTGAATGTATTTACAATATTATGATCTTATGATACTATATGAGAGTGAATTAATATTTAAATGACATAATAAAGTTTTTCCTTTTTCCTCTACTTTTATTTCCTCTATGAAGTTTTAAAAAATTAGAGTAATGAGTTAATATTAATTTTCGGGTAGTATCGGGTCGAATATTTATAGATTTATAATTTTTCGAATAATTTCGGATTTCGGATAAATAATAGATCGGGTCGGGTCATTTCAGATTTATAATTTTTCAGGTTATATCGGGTTTCGGGTAAGCAGTGGGTCGGGTCGGATTTATTTCGGGCTTATGATTTCTCGGGTTATATCGGATATCGGATATGTATCAGATCGGGTCGGATAAGTTTTGGGTTCTTAATTATTCGGATAAAATCGGATCGAATTTCGGACTGATCGAGTCGGTATTCGTCATATTTTTCGGGTCGGGTCAACTTTTGCCAGCTCTACCTCCTAGCATCACTTTAGCACCATTTTAGTACTATCATTCATTCCACCATACTCTCTCGGAGCATCAGCTTTTTCATTTGTTTTGCTTATCCCCATTTCCACCTTCCTTTATCTTAACTTTTCCTCCATGGTATTTTTAAGTTCTACATACGTGTTGTTCTTATATCATATGTGCTTTTCTAGTGATTTTGGAGCAATCGGGTTAGACTTAGGTGCTTAGAGATGGATGTCCTTTTTGGAAAGGATAAGTCATAGTTAAAGCTTTTGTATGCAACCAATCTACTTTATTGTGTAATACCCCATTTCTTGAAAAAATCTAATTTAGATCATTTAAATGGAAAAACTAACATTTTATGTGAGTTTAACTTTGGGTTATTAATAAAAATATTCTATTTAAAATATATTATTTTTATAAGTTATATTGGTATCAATATTATTAATTAATTAATTATTATTTTAAAAAAGGAACACAAGTATACGGTCAGTAGAGGATTACCAACTTACAACAATAGCAACAATCTAGTGGTTATCAATAGAAAAGTGGCAATATACTAGTTACTGCCTAAGATTTTCTTTTCATTTTTTGATTTGTTTTGGTAAAAAATAATTCTAAAATTATATATATATAGACACACACACACACACACACACTATCTTTGGGTTCATAATTTATTTGGGTATTTCCATAGTTTTTTTATAATTTATATTTGATTTGGTATATTGATTAAATACCAATATAATTGCCCCCCCTAAAATTTTCATAATAAAATTCATTTTAAGATATAGAATTTGTTTCCCTGTGTCCTTCATCAATTTCGCTAACATCCTTATCTTTTTTCAATCATCACATCTTCAACCAACTAAGATTTTGACCTAAAAGTACATTTTCACTTTCTTTTACCACCGTACCTATTCTTATATACACTCCATCGCCTCACATCATGATGATTAACTCTTCCTATCTCTTTATTCTCATGGTTTTCAACACTCTTAGGGGGTTGGTGTAGAATTTTGTTTTGATTTTTATGCCATATGACCCTCCACACTTGCATTCTTTCATTTTACATAAACCTCCTAAGTGTTAGAAGCCCTTTCCACTCTTTCTCCTTCTTATTCTTCCTTTGCTTGATCATTCTTCTTATTCTTCTACCCCTTGATCACCTTCTTTTTCACTTCTCTTGATCCTTAGTCTAGCTCTTTTAAATTTAGAGGTGGCAATCAGGCCTAGTGGGTCTGGTTTGGGTTGGGTCATTGCCTTGTTTGGGTCGGGTTGGTTCCAGATCGAGTCATTTCGGGTTAATTTGTCGAGTCAGATCGAGTTTGGGTTAAGTAAACTCGGATTCGGGTCATTTCAGGTTAATTTGACTGGCAGGATTAGGTTGGTTTCAGTTCATTTTCTAGTTCACATGAATAGGTGGCTTCGGCCCGTTTGGGTTATTTCGTGCAATATGATGGGTTGGTCCTATTGTCCATTGAGTTCGAATTGTTTCGGGTTAACTTGATGGGTCGGATCAAGTTTTAACGAGTTGAGTCAAATTTGGATCCAGGTAATTATCATTTATTATATTATAAATATTAGAGACAATCATAATATTACTATTGCAAATAAATGAATTAAGAATATTAGATGCGCTTTATTTTCACAAGTAAATAGTAAAGATATTTATAAATTTTAATAATAAAAAGCATTGCATGATTGAATCTAACAAAGATATTTATCATCTATTCTAATTTATTTGATTACTTAAAATATTTAATTATTTAAAAAAAGATAATTTTATAAAATAAAGGTGATCATAACATGACTATACAATGAATAATTATCATTTATTACATTGTAAATACTAAAGACAATCGTAAGATTACTCATACAGATAAATGAAATAAGAATATTATATGTGATTTATTTTTACAAGTAAATAATAAAAATATTTGTAAGTTTTAACAATATTATATTTGATTACTTAAAATATTTATAAATTTTACAAGTAAAAATATTAGATATTTATCATATATTATATTTATTTGATTACTTAAAAAAGATAATTTTATAAAATAAAGGTGAGCATAAGCATGACTATACAATGTATAATTATTATTTATTGCATTGTAAATATTAGAGACAATTATAAGATTACTAGTATAGATAAATGAAATAAGAATATTATATGTCCTTTATTTTTACAAGTAAATAATAAAGATATTTATAATTTTTAACAATACTATATTTGATTACTTAAAATATTTATAAATTTTACAAGTAAAAATATTAGATATTTATCATATATTATATTTATTTGATTACTTAAAAAAAGATAATTGTATAAAATAAAGGTGAGCATAAGCATGACTATACAATGTATAATTATCATTTATTACATTATAAATATTAGAGACAATCATAAGATTACTAGTATAGATAAATGAAATAAGAATATTATATATGCTTTATTTTTACAAGTAAATAATAAAGATATTTATAAGTTTTAACAATATTATATTTGATTACTTAAAATATTTATAAATTTTACAAGTAAAAATATTAGATATTTATCATATATTATATTTATTTGATTACTTAAAAAAAGATTATTTTATAAAATAAAGGTGATCATAAAGATAACTATATAATGTATAAATTATAATTGTCATTTATTATATTTTAGATTGTTTTTAATTAAAAAAATCCGGTCTAATTGGAATCGCCCCTAGGCGCACAACCCTTTTTCTTTCTTCTTCTCTTCTCTGTTTCTTTTCTATTGTTCTGACTTCTACGGTGTGAACCTGTGCTCCCTCCCTTTTCTTGAGTCTCTCAACCTCCTCCTGAGTTCCGACCTACACTACCGTTGTTTTACCGTCGTCGCCTGACATCACCACCGACCACAATCGTAGGTCGACTATACTGCCGCCAAAATTTACATCTAATTTTATATGAATCATATTTTATGGTTAATATTTATTAAAATAATTTATATTTAAAATTGAATAATAGCTTTAAATGAATAATAAAATATTTTTAAATAAGTACATTTTATAAAACAATATATTTTTAAAGCTTTAAATGAATAATAAAATATGTATAATTTATTATTATTATAAAAAAAAATTATGTCTAGTCGGGTCCATGTCAGGTCGGAGCGGGTGAATGTCGAGTCGGGTTGAAGGTAGGTCGAGTTAATGCCGGGTTGGGTCACTATCGAGTCGGGTCTATGACGGGTCATGGGTTCGGATTGGGTCTGGGTCAGGTTAATTTTCATCGGGTCAGTACCGGGTCGGGTCAACGTCGAATCGGGTTATTAAACTTTTTGAATCTTATCGGGTTGGGTTTCATTCGGGTCAGGCGGGTCGGGTCAACTTTTGCCAACTCTATTTAAATTTACCTTAAATATACAAGAATTAGGCTTAGGAGAACATTTGAAGGATTGTCCTTTCTCTCTTCCTCTAGGTTCACTTATTTTTTTTATAAAGGTTGTAAATCTCTCTCTCTCTCTCTCTCTCTCTCTCTCTAGTTCTTACATTTATTATCTTGATTGTCTTTGCTGTATTAAAGTTGTTTTAGTCTGATTCTTGTATTTTGAAATGTGAATAAGGGATTCCAATTTTGGAGGCTTAAGGTTATTATGCTTCTTTTCTTTCATTTTTCTTAGCTTAGTTTCAAGGAGATGTAAATTTTTACTTACTCTTAAGTGTTGAGTATGATTAGGTTTTATTGCAAGTTATGGTATTTTCCATGTTAGTTTGTATAAATAGAATTATAAGCATGATATTGCTGATAATATGCTAAAATGAGTGGGCATTGTGTTATTGTATGCTTTTGAATATTTATGTGACATGAGAAATTATGTGAAAGCATGCTACTATGTGTATTCAAGTGTATGTATGCTTGATATAAAAATTAAGAAGACAATTATTTATGCCCTAGGAGGTGGCCTTGGCTAAGGGTATTTTTTGTCCATGTAAAGCCACTTTTAATATTTTTTTACTATTTCTTTGAATTCTTCGCATATTTTATTGAAAGTTTACATATAATATGTCAGCATATGCACATTTTAAGAGTTTATTATATTTAATGCAAATATCAAAATGTTTGGGAGCATGTTAATCTTTTTACACGTTTGCTAGAAAATGATTTTATCATATATAGTTTAATTTATTTTGATATATTGGAAATGTGTAATTTTTTTATCCATGTTAGGAACCATATGATATGTTTAAGTGCTTTTGTGCCTTAATAATATATGTTCTACAAATTAAAGAAACTTTGGTCATTTTACATGACCTCTACAATTTTCTAGTAATTTTATGAAAAAATATGTGTTGATATTCTAAGTATATATTTTATGGTGTATGAGTTATATAATTATTAAGGTTTATGTGAAAAATGGTTTAAAAGTGGACATAAGGATATTTTGATAATTTTGGAAATAATTCTATAAAAACATTTAAAAATGAATATCTTGATGTTATATAGCCCAGGTTTAAATTTTATTCAATAATAATAATAAAAATAATTGATATTAAAATTATTACATAAAAGCTTATTTTGATATAAATGGTTAACCTAAGTAATGGTATGTTTTCTATTTATAATTTTACCTTATGATTAATAACATATATATATATATATATATATATATATATATATATATATATATATATATATATATATATATATGAAATTTTTAGTAGGGTTTGAATGAATTCTTTTATTAATAGTGAGTTTTGATGATTAAAACTAAATTAATGGATTTTATTAGAATTAAGACCATTTTTGTCCTAAATGGTAAATGTACAAGTTGGATTAATTGTGTATCCACGCTCTTTGATGATTTTCAAATTTTAGAAGATAATACTATAAATTTTCTTGTTTAATTCAAAGGGCCCAAACCATAATACTCATTTAATCATATTAAGTATGCAAAAATACTTTTGAATTGTTCAATTTCTTATGTTGTAGAGATTAGTTTTGTAATAAAAATATAATAAAATAATTGACACTAGATACTTGGTTCGTCTACTTAGGAGATATTTCTTTCTAATTTAAAATGCATCCATGGTCCTAACTACTTCTCTTATTACTCATAATAAGCAAATATAGATAGTACAACCCTTATGTGTATGACCCTTCCCATAGTTATCAACTCACTATAATTTGAAACACACATTTAACTCTAAAACCTAAACAAATAACCTTCCTCAAAGTGCATATACACTTAATAAATTTAATATGCCAATGATTTACACTCAATAATAAATAGCACACTACCACTCAATAATACTAATTGTTAATGAAGAAACTCTCCAAGGGAACTAAATAGAATTACTATAGAATCTTGAAAAAAAAAACTATAAGAACTTTTCTAAAAATCCCACGAGCTCTCAAGAGGGCATCCTTCACAAAAATACATGCTCTCTATCGCTCCTTAATCATAAAAAATGAGTTTTTTAAGTAGATTATTATTATTTTTTTATATAAAATCAGATTTACGTGTTAAGTAATTCACAACTCACATCACATTTTCACCTACAAATTTGCTAGCTAAATCAACTAACATGTTTACCAGGGTAAATCATCTTAGTTGTTACATCTAATTTCAACTTTACGTGTTTTTTTCAAAGAGATATGCATGTAAAATAGATAACATAATCATTTACAACCTATTTTCTCTAAAAATATTAATTGAATGACTACCCATATATTTTCATCAAAAAAAGTTAAAGATATTTATTCTAGTTAACACAAAAACATGTAAAATTATAATTTGGAAGATATTCTTAAAAAATAATTTGCAAACAAACTCTTTTTCTCACTGAAAAATCATTTTCTATATTTTCAAACTACTTTTGTCGTAGATAAAGAAGGAACTTAAGTTGATTTTCTTCTAGATGTCCAATAATTAAAATATTTATAAAAACACCATGTGTCCTAGTGTGTTTGAGTTACCTCAAGAGTACTTCATTACCTCACTCAAAGTCCTAAAGTCTAGACCCTCTTCTAAACTCTTAAGTTCTTCACATGCTTTGGTTTGTTTGCTTAGTTCCATTCTTTTGATCTTCAACTTGTCTCTTCTCAAGCAACTCCAAGTATACAACCATTAAATGTATAGAATAAAGAAAATCATGTGTTTTTTAGTATCAAAACTATGAACTCAATAACAATGCAAGAGCAAGCTTTTGGATACAGAAAGGGGAAATCAAATTTCGTGCATAGCGTAGTTGACATCTTTCACCATGTATATGAAGTATGTTGATGCTTTGTAGGAATGGTTATGGTGGATGAAAGTATTACTTTTGATGGGTCATTGCTTCACCTTTTGTCTTCCTAATAGTATTTTATAGAGGTTGCAAGGTTTTTTGTTGAGCTCACTCGAGCTTTCGCTCCTTATTCCTTTAGGATTCATATTGCCTCATTTGGATAGATCCTTAGTACATCCCTAGATATGTTATATCCTTTTTGGGATTCCTTTAGATGTTTATAAATTTGCTCAGAGATCTAGGGGTAGATAGTTTTCCTTCTCTCTTTTTGATTGCATGAGGTTGAGCCTTTCACTTGAATTGTATGGTATTTTTATACTCCTTTAGATTTTACTCTTGCTAGTGATTGGTAAGCCAATTCCTCACCTTCTTATAAGGTGAAGGAATTGGACAAAATGATGCTACATTACCTAGCCTCTTGTTTTGATTAATCAAAAAAGGGTAACTAATTCTTATTAGAGAATTATTATACCATCTACAATTAGCCTTGACTGACTTGTTTGATAACATAATAATTTTTTAAGAGGGTTATGTCCTAAACAAAAGTCAAACACCAAACAACAATACTGTGTTGAAACGCCGATACTACTTGAGTTCTTACCAAATTAACCAATAATCTAATACAACTCATGTGAGTGAGTTATTATACTCCATAGTGTATACTATATGTGGCAATTGGGTCGAGTAGGTTGGGTTCAGGACGGGTTATAGGCTATAGCGAGTTAGGTTGTTTGCGGATTATTTCTTTTTGTGGGTTGGTTGTAGGTCAGGTCAGGTCATTTCATGTTACCTTATTTTTTCGGGTCGGATTTGAGTCATTGTATATCTGGATTGCATCGAGTTAATTTTATAGATCGGGTTGGATTTGGGTTGAGCTAGTTTATATTCAAGTTGGGTTTAGGTCAAATGAATTCTTATTCAACTGATTTTGTGTTTGAGGTAATTTGACAGGTCGAGGTTGGATTAACTTGACAAATCAAATATTTTTAGGTTTTGATATATAGAGTTAGATTCAGACCGAGCTAATGTTGAATTGAATTATTTTAGATTTTGTTCAAATTAGTCAATGATCAGCAATATTAATCTAATTTATTAACGTCATAAGCAAGCATTAAGTTTGACTTCATGTAAGTATGTGATTAATAATGTGTTAGTAATTATTATTATTATGAATTTTTAATGCTGTATTTTTATATAAAAAAATTCATAAAATTAGAATATCATTGGTGAATAAATATGTCCACAATAAAAATAAAAAATAAGTAAAATTTATAAAATAATATATTTTTAAAAGGTATAAATAAATAATAATACATATATATTTTTTATTATTATCATAATTGATTAATATTAAATTTGATTTTATCAAGTTAGGTTTAATTGATAGCAAGTCGTATTAATAGCGGGTTGATGTTGGATTACAAGTTGGGTTTAGATAAGATTTAGATTAAATCAAATTACTTATATTCAAATTAGGGTCGGATCAAATTAATTTTGAATCGAACTTAGATCGAATCAGATTAACAAATTTTTTTAAATTATATTAAATTAAATTTTATATAGATAAAATAGATGGGATTAACTTTTAACAATTCTGGATCATCCAATCCTTAAAATGAAGTGCTCCAAACAAATTTGAATAAAGATGGTCAACGTGGCTAACTCGGTGCCTTGTGTTAATAGATGTGCCAGCTGTGAGTGGCAGCTTACCGATACCTTCAAGTATCCTGGTTGACCAGGATGCCTAAGTACTACAATTTACACAACGCCAGACTGGGCTAAGTTCTCTGACTTTTTCTCTACGATTACGGAATGACGCCGTGTTTTCTTTATTCGTTTGCACAACTGTAGATTTTTCTTTTACATAAAAATAGATTAATCCACCGTCAATCGAGTCAAATAATTTCTTTTACATGAGTTCGGGTTCACCCCTATGCGAAGCTTGTACGTTTGAAGTTTGTGGTCAACGAATGAAGTACTATTCGTTAGTATACCCCCAAATTGTAAGTTCAGTACAGATAAGAAATACTTTCTATTCTGATCTATCTTAATTATCTACAGAATTTTAATTGCTCGTCAATCGTCATAATTTGAGTATGGGAATTCATATCAAGATTCCCAGACGTTACGTAACGTAAACCAATCATATAGGAATGGGAATGCTAACAATCCAATTCATTAGACTCCGATCATGCCAAAAGACACCATTTGACCCATTGCCTCGGGTAATTCCTCAATATCCATCTACCCTTAACCCTTAGATCATCTGATGGCTGAGACTTCAGAGCATAATTTCATTAATAAGTCATCATCATCGCACTGAAAAGCTGGAAGTAATGTGATGGTACAGATGGGGGCTGTACGCGTATATAACGCATTTAGGATTGAACTGTTTATGACAAGTATACATGCCAAAGTTTTCCAACCTGATATAACAAGTCACTGGCGTTTTCAAGCCAAGAACTTTCCCAGCAAGCCTCCAAAGAAGAACCCGGTCTTGTCCAATCCATTAGACTCATGAGGTGACTTGGCACTAACAGGGGCTTTCTTCACATTGATTCTCATTGTGTGCCCAATCTCTTTACGAAGTGCTTCGATCGTTTTCATGTCGACTGGATTTCCAGATGCATCTCTGACATAAAAGACATTCATTGCTTGCTGTCCAACAGTAGATACCCCGGCTCTTATGACGGACAATCCTTGCTCTCTAAGTATCCTGGTTGCTTCAGATAGCAATCCCACTCTGTCCTTTGCGCAAAGCTCTAAGCTTATACCCTGCATTGCATACCCATGAGCATATTAAATTGTTATACAGAAAAGAAAAGAAAAAATTGATGAATCAAATTAATTTCAACCCGAGCTGATAACCCATTATAGAATCTTAACTATATTTATGCGTCTAGTAGTGGAAATATGAGCAATTTACTGATGCAAGTTACATACAAATCCATTGTCATTCTCTATGCACATCTAACCAAGATTACCAGATCACATGATCTCTGTTCTACCATTTTGGGTCTCATGTAAATCATGGCGTCATTACTACATACTGCAATTGCTAACACTACATTTTTCATGGAAAAATGAGTTATTTTTAAGTATATATGGATCTTTCTATAAGTGATGATCAAAGATCGGTACATGCGTAGTGGTTATCAAATCAAAGATACGATTTGAAGGGCTAAACATCTGTCAAAAAATATGAACCCTATGTCAACTTTATGCTCCAGCCTATACGACAGCGGTCTCGTGTCTACACATACACACCTCTTTTAACATCATTTACTTGTAGAAAGAAATCTAACAATTTACTAAGCAGAATTTTCAGCCCTGAAGATAACTTGCCCAATTGAAGGCAGAACTTTAGTTATCGTGCAATCTGTCAGCATAACAAACATCCTGGGTTTCTCAATTAGAAAGGCCAGACAGTTCCCTTAATATATATATATATAAGGCACGGTAACAGATGAAGTAACCCCCGCTTACCTCACTCACTCTTCGTCGAATGGCAGCTTCAAGACACTTGACGACCCTTTCCTTCTCTGCTTCGGAGACAAGGCTACAACCATCCATGTGACGAATAAAATACTCCTGCAAGTACATAAATGATAAGCAATCAATCTCATATCAACTTAAAGCAGAAACAGTAGATGAAGGAAAATTCAGAGAAGCAGCAAGAAATTACAGCTAGAGCATTGATGTAGAAGCAGTTGACAAGAAAAATCATGCAGATACCTGTGAAGCATAGGGTGCATCAGAAGTGATGGTTGCATGAAAAACAACATATTGCATGTCTGTTAGCGTGCAAACAATGTCAAACATAAGTTTTGGCCGATCTTTGCATTGTACAGTCACTACAGAATACCCTTTTTCTTCACAGTGATCAACTTGGACTTTTGGTTTAAAAGGCGGAGGATATTCCACCTCGTTTATTGTTCCAAAAGTTTCATAATCCCTGTCAGCAAAGAACAGCTGGTGCAGACGACGATCAATATGCGTAAAGCCCAAAGAAAAACTAGTACGAGCTACTTTCTCATCCTTGCCACAACTACCAAGAATGTTCTTGAGCTGCTCTTCCATGATAGATAATCGTTTTGGGTCATCCACAGCACGGCATGTGGCATCATCATTGACATAGAGGACACACGCTATCCGCCTGTTGTGTGTCCACACTTCAGCGGCAACTACATTAAAGTGGAGTTCAGCCAAGACAGCAAAGATCTCGGACAGCAGACCAGGACGATCCCTGCCAATAAGCTCAATTGCAGTATGATCACCAACTGACTGGAACCCAACCCTTTTCCCTTGCCAGGTGTTCACCCTGTCAACAGCTTTACCCTTAGGTCCAAGAGCCTGTAAGCATGCGAAAACAGAACCATTTTGTCAATCTACATATCAAACAGTGGTAACTGATTGATCAAACCTAAGAATTCAAAGTAATAGAATGTCCTATGTGATTATTCACTTTCTAATTTATATGAACAAAATATTAATGAAGTATTACTCACTTTTTGTTACAGTATTGTGACAATGTGAACAAAACGATTAATTAAGTTTCTTTTGTCCTGAAACAAAAAATACAAGGAAAACCATTTTCATGTAGGATTAACAAAGGTGCAGATAAATATGTACCCTTTTGGAGGAACAGAAACTATAGACAGAACCCAGTAGGATGAAATATAATCATGTGCCTTTGTCAATAGAAAATGTACTTGATTTCGCACAAATATTGGAATAGCCGAATAGGTCCAGCCAAGAGGATTACAAACGGCATTTTAGGATCCAAAAGTGACTTAAATAAGATCCTGCCTGTAACCCATTAAGAGTTTTGAAGTTCTGATTTTATGCATTTTTAGTTTTTAGACAACGTTGTTTGTATACCAAACAACTAGACCGAAATAGTAGCATAACGTAAGATCCTATAATAGGGTATACCTTTTCTATCTGCTCAATAATCTTGCTATCCGTTATTTTGCTCCCCTGTTGGTCAGTGACATGGAAAACTGTTCGCCAGACAAAAGCAGCTGTCAGCGATTATATAGGGTAGGGAAGGGGAAGGCATGGTTGCATATTGACTACTATATGAAGTATGTACCATGCGTAGGAAATCTATATATGCTGTGATCTTATTTTAATGCTTCAAGTTCTGTATTATGTTAAGCCCAAGAAATGTATCTAACAGAATTCTAACTAATGCCTTGTGTACTTTAAGCTTACAGGCTAATAAGGTTGCCCAGGTCCTACCCTGGGTATAGCAGCCGTGCCTAGGGCCCCCAACATAGAACGGCCCCATATAGTACCAGTTTTTATATATAAAAATAAAACTACACAATCATTCAAAGAATGTTGGCAGCTCGGTCGGGAGACCCTGTGACTTAGGCTGCTTATTAACCTGAAAGTGAAGGGGTCAAAACTTGATTAGCTCATTTTTGTAAAAAATCATTTATTTATGTACTTTATAAATGGGGGCCCAATTTATTTTATGGCCTAGGGCAGCCCTGAGGTCGCCTAACTAAATGCAACTAACGTGTAAATGCAAAACATACGCCCTTTGACACCATATTATAATTGAAATGACAGCATATAATAATATGAGTACCTACTTTTTTTATTAAGGTAGTTCAAGTACATACCATCCATGAACCATCCGCCATCTGAAGAAATGTAAGCTTTAGTGATGGTGAGGTCAAGATCTGTTAAAATTTGCACTACTTCCAGAAGTATCCCTGGTTTGTTCAAGCTGTCCACCTGACAATAAAACCAATAACTAATACTATAGCCATTCAATCATTAAGAAAATTGTACAAGTATTACATTGAAAAACAAAAATATCTTATGCGCATGCAAGTAACCTGGGCATGCTGGATGCAAAGAATGAGAACTTGAGAGAAGCAAACAAGCAGCAATTCCCGACAGATTAATTCCTATTGGTGAGAATGCCTTGATTTGCTTTGAAGGATGGCATATATGTCCTCGGCGCTGCTTAGCCTAAGTTTTTGTTAAGAATTTCATTTAAAACCAGTTTATTTTGTATAAGACATTAGCATTAATGATGCAGCCACTTATAGTAAACTATTATGCTTGGGTCTATCATAAATAACCCCTAAGTTTATCATACATACATAACCTCACAATATTATTCAACCCAACTGATCATAATTCATTACAGGCCAACAAAGGGGTACTTCTTGTATGCTTCAGGAAGCGACAGCTATTAGCTGTTGGTTACTTCATTATTGCTATCAATTGTTTTAGTTTATATAGTAAGTAAATTTACTAAAAATAATAATATTGTTTCAAAAAAATATTGAGGTTGGAAAACAGTTGTTTGAGCCTGAAATGCTCCCCCAGAAATACACTTTAAAAGAAAACGAACTAACATATATAGCCCAAATATAATAAAAGACAGAATAAAATTCAACAAAATAGTATCAAATCTTAGTAAAGCATAAATCTAAATTAATAACTAAAACCTACTAGTCTCGTAATTATGGTCCTATGAAAAATGGAAAAAATGCATGGGCTTGAGCCTTCTTTTCAATAATTCTGCAGCTACGTGAAATAATATAAGCTATATTATTCTCCCCCACTAAAGAGGAGTTCGATCTCAAATTCGAACCGAAGAAGCATCTCCTTTGGGACAAATCTATCAAGAATGGTCAGTTTGTTACAATAAAAAATCTCGGCGTAAAACTTCGCCTTGTCAAACTAACCATGAGTCTATTGGAAGTACTTCCAACAATGGAAGTTCTAGCTTATAAACTAATATATCACCAATACATATGGGATTTTAACCCGAGATGCCACAAATACGATTGATCCACATTGATATTCACCGATACCCACCAATATGAATTGATATTTATATATATATATATATATATATATAAAAGACACATGAGGTGACAACCATGACATATTATTTATTATTTGTGATGTTGCAATAATTAAATACTGCAACTATGACTGCAATCGTGACCACAATTTTATTGTCTACTTCCAGCAATACGTGTGCGCCAAATGAGTACACTATGAATTAGTACAACAACAATTGGGCTTTCTGTAGGTTCAAACGCTTCATAACCTTGTTGCTTCAACTAATCCCTAAGGAATAGTGCGAGCTCATTGAAATATGCATTAATTCTTATGTTTTAAGTGTTTCTGTAGAAGATTTGTCTACCCTTGCACAGATTGAACAACCATTAATGACCATCGATTACCTATTGTTAGCCGCACACATATTCGCTATTTTTTTTAGATAAAAATAAATCGAAAGATCTCTAAATCCTCCATTCAATTGAGGATTATTATATTCTTCTCTCTATATAGTAAATTTGATTTGCTCATCATCATCTATGAATGTAGCTCACATATAGTGAACTACTTAAATTTGTGTACTCTATATTTTTCTTTTATTGGCATTTTTCTGGGTTTGATTAATCAATCTTTGCATACTTCTCTGAACATTGATCCTAAATTTGTTACTGGAATTATTATATACCAGTACAGGGCTTGAATTTCTCGGCGTTGTTGACAGTGGCTCCATTGACTTAGCAAATTGAAACATCATAATTTGCATATGGGAAATGACCAAACCAATGGCCTCGGAACTGGCTTGGCTCGGATACTAAATTGATTCTTGAGTTCATCGTACAAATTCTCACAATATTATTTAACCCAGCTTCTAGATACCGAATAGCAATCATATTGAGCTATTTTTGTCGGCAGACTTTTAAAAAAAAAAAAAACTATATACATTATCAAACATAATAAAATCCCAACAAAATGATATCAAATCCTAATGAGTAGTAAACTTTTATTGATAACTAAAAATTCTCAGTCCTGGTAATTACATAAATAGCCATAAGCGCTGAGGACTAAACCCACTTTCCAAAGCTTTAGCGGGAATGTGGGACTACAACAACTACCTTCCAATGATATGCTACCTAAGATGCATCAATTGATCGGCTAGTCAAAAGGATTACTCCCTACTTCTTAGTCTGATTTTGTACGAGCAACATTATGTCTTGAATGGATTTGTATCAAGCATCCAACCAAATTGATTTCCTCACAAATCTATACTTGACTACCAATCTAAAAGATTTGTATCTTTGATATACTGTTGTAATATTATCACTTAGTATATTAGTAGTTATTAAATATACTTTTAACTATATATCTATATTTATTAACACTACTAATATAATATTATATTAGTTAGTTATTAAATATTTTTCATCAAAATATTAATCCTTCCTACTTCTGTAAGCCTACAACATTTATGATCATAATATTTTTCTTTTTACAAATATATATATGGTTCCACAAATACAATGGAGTTATTTTAGTCAGCGATCAATGAAAATTTTAGCATGTTATAATTAAGAGGATAGAATAGGGAATGCATACTCAAAAAATGACCTAAAGTGAACAAAAGAAGTTCGAAACCTTAATGACAAAAAAAAAACTGTAATTTTCTATAAAATTTAACCACAGGCGAAAAGGCAGGGATTATCAGATGAATCCAGCTACGAATAAAGAACAGGAATTCTATACGTACTAGATCACGAGTGAAACTGTATACTATCATCAAGCTAATCCCTAGAGCTAGAGAATAAGACCACAAACAAACCTTTACTAAAGTGCAGTCTCTGCAAATGGAGTTATCCACAGAAACACTGCAAAAGAAAACATCAATTCATCAAGATTTCGGAAAGCGATTCAATAAATTAAATTGTCGAGTATCTTTTTGTTAAGATTGGCAAGACGAACACTATTTTATTTTTTACCTGGGAGGATTAATTCTTATGCTCAAATTTTCATACTCTGGATCGAAGTATGGCTTTGCCATCTCAGCTAGAAATCCTCTTCAGGCAAATACGGCCTCCCTGTCATCATTGCAGCGTAAGAGAAATTCATAAGAATAACAGATATTTGTCATCCGAGTTAGAAATCACGAGTCTATGAAAGCTGAAATCCAGGTTGTCACCTTCGCAGATTTTCAACAAGAAGATTACATTTATGCAAAGACCGTTCAACACGGTAGCGCAACAGGAGATGTTTGATTACTTCCAAAAGCCAGAAATAGCTGTCGAATCCCTCAGATTATGTCAACTCCATTGAATTCAAAAACAGATGAGCAAAAAAAAAACGAAGAAGAAGAAGAAGAAGAAAAGGTACCATTCAGCAATAAATAGATTAACAAGTTAACAAGGATTGCTGAATTCACTTCTCTTCTTCCTTCAACGAAATCAGCTAGCACAGAAGCATACAAAATTGATGGAGCCGGAATTTTAAACAGAGCACATAGAAGCTTATTAGAATCCACCGTACCGTGCCTTCGGTCCACCAAATATTTCGCAACTCCTGTGGAATTTAACGAGTGGGAATTTCGAAAGTGAAATTAGCTTATTCTTCTTCAACCTCAATCTTAATCGATTGATTTGATTGATTATTCTTGTTGACGTCGGAAGAGCACATTCAGTGAGGCAGATTTTAATGCCCGCCGCACTCTCCCGAGTCCATCCCCTCTCCTCGCTATTATGTAATGATTAGCAGAAGGAAACGAAACGAGAACCGCAAATGCGGCGAATGAAATCGAGGAGCGAGAATGTTCTGTTGGGAGCTGGGACAAAATAGAGTTAATGGACACGGAGGCTTGACGTGGCTATTTCCGTTTTTTCGTTAGTTTTTATTTTTATTTTTATTTTTTTTGTGGCCCGAAGTTTTCTCGTTGGTTTATTGCTCCTAGTGTGCAATCATGCAAGCACAAAGTATCATATTCTTTTGTATTTTTTTTTTCCCCTGGGGACCACTTTACAATGGCTAGAAGCTGTTCCGGACATGAAACTAAGATTCCGAGTACAAAGTAGCATATTCTGATGACCGAAGAAAGGGTATTTATCTACCATCATCTAGGGCCCAACCTTAAATTTGAAATATCTATTTATATTATATAATTATTTTTCCTTTTTTTTATTTTTACTAATTTTTCTTAAATTAAAATATCTACTCTATATTTTTTTATCTTAAATTTACACCACCTAATTACTTTTATCAATCATATCATCAATCATTTATACTTTATAATATTTAACTTTTAATTTACATTAATCTCTAAATATCAATTAATAATCTAATATAACTAAATCTCATTAAATATAATTTAATAAATAACTAAATAAATAAATATCTCATATACACTATAATAATAAAAATTAGCCTAAAAATATACTTAATACACCTCATTTTTCACACTTTGGATACCTCAAAATTAAAGTAACATCAAATTTAAAGTATTTTTTCTACACTTACAACCTTTTACTCAAATTTAAGGTACTTTAAATTTGAGATTGAGAGACTTTTTTTATCCCCATTATAGAGACTTTAATAATAGGAATGACAATGGGGTGGATCGGGGACAGGGACCTCATCCCCATCCCCCCCGAACCCAATAAGAAAAAATAATCTCCGAACCAAACCTGATCCCCGATTTTTTTTTGGGGATTTCCCAACCCGATCCCCACGAGAATCAAATCCATATACCCGACCCGATCACCGATTTATTTTCCATTCCCAACTTATTCTCCCTACCTTAAAATCAAACTCGATTCCCGAAACCCGACTTTATACCCAATCCCTAATCACATCCTTGATCCTCAAGCCTTTTTTTATATCACACTTTAAATTTATATTCTATAAAAAATTATATATATAATATAGTATAAAAAAAATATTCGGGGTGGTTTGTGGATGGGGACCCAAACCTGTCCCCGCCCCGTCTCTCAAAAATTTCCCGTTAAGAATCCTCGAATTCTGTCCCCGAACCCAAATGCGAATGGGGAATCTCCGACAGGGCCCCTAACCCATGGAGAAAATTGGCATCCCTATTTAATAATCTAGCTGTTGATTTTAAAATAAAATTATTATTTTTATAAATTTTATTATGATTTAAAATTTGCAGTCACATCTTAGGTAAATTTCATTCATTTTTTTTCTTATTTTTTATTTGATTTTAGATAATGTTAAACTTTTGAACCACTATTAACTATCTAACTCCTTCCAAATTATTCTAAACTTTCTGGATATATTTTTTTTAGCTTTTTTCAAGTCTCCTAGTCATGCTTAAAATAATAAATGTAGATTACAATATAGATACACACACACACATACTATTTTATGTCTTGTTTTATGATTAATTTCATGTCTTTGGGTTGAAAATAAATTAAACATATTTTATCTTTATTTTATTATTATTTATCATTTTTTTCCAACGCAATCATTAATTGAAATTTATCTTTTTCTATTTCAAATTTATCTAACCTTTGTGAAACTAAATCTAACCCATATATTTCTCCCAAGATCTAATCTAAATTATTCATCTAACTTAGTACAATTATATGGTGTCATTTACATAACCTTATGTAATATTAATGGATTATTTCGTAAGAATATTCTTAATTAACATATTTTTCTACCTTCTAAACATATGTTATAAATTAATCTATGCCCCTTATTTTTCACATATGCCACACCACTTTCTTCTTCTATGATTTAGTGGCTCCTAACCCAAATACACATCCCCCTTAGTTGATTCTTATGCTTGAATTATCCTCCATCACTTTTATAATGCATCACTCAACCAACCATCCTTCACCATATACACCTCCCTTAGCATCCACCCTTGCATGCCACAATACATGCCCCCCTCATGGTTTCTTAGCTTGGACTATAACCTCTTATATGCCACCAATTATGTGCACACACTTGTCCACATAACAATCATAGATTGAGGTGCAAAAATCTTACAAGTTAACTTAGCAAATTTCATATATGTGTGTGATGAAAGGCCATCAACAAACAATATCCTATCATTCTCCTCCTTCCCCTCCTCCTCCTTCTATTATTTGAATAATACTCCCCTCCTTATTCTTAATCATTCAAACCATTCCTCCATTGAATATCACCTAAGAAGATCTCCATCATCATAAACAACCTAAGCTTGGCATCACATATAAATACTTATGTTTCATTTTAGTGCCATCTATAAACAATTTTGTAAATGTTTGGTGCAATCTATAAACACTCAATATGTAAATATATGATATGAGTTTAATTAATCTACACTATAAATGTATAGTATGTTAGATATTACTATAAAAATGACATTATTAAATTATAATTTAATATTGATTTTTTAGTAATTCTGATATTCATAAGAATATTAAAGTGATTTTAAAATTAGTAATTAATTTTTGATATTTAAGATGTAAAAAATTGTAATCCACTGATATGGTTTAGTTTGATTATTTAAAAAATAGTTTGATTTGGTTTGAGATTTTATCAAACGAAAATAATATGGTTTGGTCTGAGGCTAATTTAGATCAAACCAAACCATATTCACCCCTTAGGATAGGGTTGTTCATGTTATCTGATATCTGCTTATTTGATCCGATATCCGAAGCGATCCGATCCAAAAAAGCAAATAACCGATCCGATTTTTTTTCCAAATCAAATATCCGATCCAGTCAACGAAAAGTCAAACAAACCAAATATCCGATCCGACAAATACAAATAATATCCGATCTGAAGAAAAATATTTATAAATTTTTTTATAATTTTTTATTTTATATATAATTGTATATAAATAAATTTAGATGTGTCTGTGTATAATTTTTACTTACTTTATTTATTATTTGAGGTAAAATTTAATTTAATTGAAATTATATTTTTAATATAATCCCTTTTTAGATATTTATAAAAATAAAAATAAAAATACTCTGCATACCGATATACTCCATCCACTCTTTTCTTATTTTAGTTTTAACATTGGATATTTGTTGAGTAAGTCGGATATTTGCTAAGCGAATCGGATATTTGCTCAGCATTCACTTAACAAATCGGATAATATAAAATATATTTATCATTTGGTAATTTTTTTATATTTGAAATTGTATTCGAATAATATCGGTTATATTTGATATCCGATGATATCCGATTCGAAAATTCAAATATCCGATCTTTCGGATATCCGAAGTTTCAAATCAAATATCAAATATCATTTTTAGATATCGGAAATTTCAAATATCCGACAATCAAATATCCGAAATATCGGATATTTGAACCGTGAACAACCCTACCTTAGGAGCAGCTTAGAAGTTTCTAACAACTTTTAGGATGAAATAATTTTATAAGAAATTTCATTATAATTTTTTTTAGTTTAGAAAAAATTACATTTAAGAAATAATAAAGTCTCTTTTATAATTATCTCATAAAAAATATTATCTTAATGAATAAGTTTTTTAAATTAAGGAAAAAAATAATTTGACATATACCTTTTCACTCGATTGATTAACTATAAATGTTTTCAACAAGTTTTAGCAAACATAGCTAGAGTATGGTGGTTGGGAAGATAATTAATAACTTATAATCCTCTAAATCTTATTTGCAAGGTATTCTTTCTGAATCTTTGTTTTGATTTTTATTTATAAATATATTAAATATATTTATATTTGTTATCTATCCTTGAAATCATGCATATATAAAACTTTTTATACATTTTAGTATAATGGTTTAACACATTAATGATGGATGAATAAGGAAAAACTGTCTAAACGACAATAATGTAGAGTATGACCAACAAAGTAGCTATTAAAAAATTATATTTAGAAATTTAGTGATTAATCATGCCCTAACCATAAAAGACTATCCTAAGATTAATTTCTACTAAGTATGCCAATGTACTTCTTCAAAAGATATATATATATAACCTTATTATGATCTTTACCAATTTGTCATAATATAGGTAACAAATAAAAAAATTATGCTAAAAAAATTACAACGTCGTAAAAGTTATCCCTAATAATTATATTGATTTTAAACAATTTTTAAGTCATCAAACTAGAAAGACGCACATATTACTCACTATACTTACGAGAGAGAGAGAGAGAGAGAGAGAGAGAGAGAGAGAGAGAGAGAGAGAGAGAGAGAGAGAGAGAGAGAGAGAGAGAGAGAGAGAGAGAGAGAGAGAGAGAGAGAGAGAGTCATTTTATATATTTTATACGTTTATGCTACATTATTTTGACAACATATTTCATTTACCTAGAAATATTGGTGACATTTTAATAAATATAAAAATTTAGCTAGTATTCTTTGTCGTTATTGTTATTGTTATCATTGTTATTGTTATTGTTATTATTATTATTATACATTACTCATAATTTTTTTATTATACATAATTTCAATACAATCTTAGAACAACTATATTATACTATGTAAAACTCAAACCAAGAGTCCAATACATATTACCAAATCTTAACAATCAAAGCAAAAATACTTATATCAATAAATAATTAAAGAGCACGCTAAGTTTCAAGAATTTAAAAATTAATATTTATCCAATATTTCACCTTTTGTAAAAAGTAATAAAATATAATTTTAATTATTTATTATTACTTTTCATTCTCAAAACAAAATTAATTACTTTTTTTAGGTGTGGTACAATATTGATTTTTCTATTATGTGCCTAATTAAGGTTTTAATTTATTTTCCAAATTGATATAATTAGAAAAGTAACTATAAATACATATAGTAAGCTTTACTTCTATTTTAGTAACTCTAATATGTTCCCTAATGAAATGTATTAGAAAAACCAATTAATACAACTATAAAATGTTTTTTATAACATCTATTGTCTCTCACACACACACACATACAAATTAAAGTTTATAATAGATAATTCATAAATTAATTATAATTTTTGTATTTGAACTTGAAGATTTTACTATCATAAGAGCATTTTTATCCATTTAATTATTTTTTGGGGAATTATTCAAATAGTATTTCGTAATTAATAGAAACAATTGGCCATTATGAAAACAAATATTAGTGAGAAGAGTGAGATATAGAGATTAAGGGTAATATATCTAAGCAATTAATCTGTCCATATACATTAATAGATATAGATAATAAAATAATTTGGAGGGTAAAAATAGAAACTAAAATTTAATATTCACATATTGATCTTATTTTTTATAAAAATTAAATGATAGAATTATTAAATGTTTATATGAATTGACTATTATATGAAATGTTTATTGATATTTGTTAACACTGTACACAAAAAATAAAATTAATACTTACTTTTAACAATCCATCTATATTTTTCTAATAACTACACTGGTTATATTATTTTTAGTAAAAAAGTTGAGCCTTAACAAACCGATATGTGAACAAAAATTATACATAAAGAGTAATTTTTTTTTTACAAAAAACAAAAAGAGTATGTTATTAAATAAAGAAATATAGCAAGAAATTCTTCAAACTATTTGCACGTGACTGATTGTCAAACGTACAAAACTGATATTTCCGTACGAAGACGATAAATGTCGAAGTGAAAAGAGAATAGTATAAAAAATTTCCCAATAAATTGGCCGACAGAGATGCTCTAAGCAAAATATTGTTTTGATAATTATGAAAGTATGGTGACGATTGGGCGACCAGACAAGTTCCTACAGCTGGCTCGCTTTGGAGGGCTTCGTCTCCACTCCACAGGTAGACGTGTATTTTACACGCTCGATTGATGATTGATACGACAATTACGGGAAGGCTGGTGGCATTGTTATCTTTCTCGTTGTTTTCGGCTGCTGACGTGCTTGTAGAAGAGTCGAACCGACGACCCGTCCATTGTGCCGTCATTGATTTGTTAAGTTTGTACAATAATCGCAATAATTACTCCGTCCGTGTCGTAGAATTAAATATTTAAAATTCTAAATCAAATATTAAATAATATTCAACTATCTAATGTTTAAAATATTGGATATTTGAACGAGAATGGCCCTATCTACGACACGGACAGAGTAATTATTGAATATTTAAAAGATTAAATATTTAAAATTTTGAATTAGTTATTAAATATGACTATATTATTTAAATAAAATTTTAAATATAAAAAATCTTCTAAATTATAAATATATTTTATAATATTCGATTTGTTGAGCAAATATTTAATCCGCTTAGTAAATATCCGATATTTTCAACAAATATCTAATCTTAAAACTAAAATTAAATGTGGGATATTATAAGATTTAATTGGATTGTATTATATTTAAAAAAATCATATTATAAAAATTCAACAAACACGTCTAAATTTATTTATATATAATTATATAGAAAATAAAAAATTATAAAAAAATGTATAAATATTTTTTTTTTGGATAAGATGTTATTTATATTTGTTGGATTGAATATCTAGTTTGATTGACTTTTTGTTAACCGAATCAGATATTTTATTTGAAAAAATAAATAGGATGGGTTATTTATTTTTTGGGATCATATCACTTTGGATATTTGATTGAATAAGTAGATATTGGATAACATGATCAACCCTAATTGGGGATGTCAATTGGCGGTCAGAAACGAGGATCCACTTTCCGTCTTCATTTTTGAATCCAATAAAACAAATATATTTTTAAAATTTTCTAATTTTTTATTTTTATAGAGATTAGATTTTTATATCTTATCTAATCTCCGAATTATTTTTAATTTATTTTTCAATTTTAAAATTTAATCTGATTCCTAAAATTCAATCTTTCAATATTATTTTATTGCAATATACTTTTAATATATATTTTAATAAACAAACTATATATATATTTTAATAAACAAACTATATATATATATATAGATATAGATATACTCAATCTCCAAATTTAAATGGAGAATTTCTGAGGAGACCTCAAAGACATAGAAAAAATTATTATCCCTATTCTATATAAAAAAATTATTCTATCAATTTACACACTTTTTAATAAAGTAATAAAAGTAATATTAAAATTACATATAAACTATTTATTAAAAAATAATAAAACATTTAATACATATATAATTAAAAAAACGAGGGTAAAAATAGAAATTAAGCTTTAAATTTTTTTAAATGCCTTTATTTTTTATACAAAAATTACATAATATAATATATTCTTTTTTGATACGGAAAAAATATTAATTAATAAATAAATATTTCAAGTTTATTTCAAATAGAGAGAAACATATTTTTAAAATTTTCCATGAAACAATAAACGTTTAGGAATTTATCTCGGACAAAAAAATTGAAGCCGTGAATAGTTAGAATCATATATTGATAACACACCTAGATTACTGTATTTTATCAAATTATAATATAATATAATATAAAACATAAATGTTATATTTATATTTAAAATAATATTATAATATTAATTTTTTTATAATTTTAATCTATGTACAATAAAAATTATTATCGGTCAAAGTTTATTCTCAAAATTTGTGGTGACATCCATTAAAAAAAAGATATAGTATTATTTTATAAATTATCCTATATGATATAACATCTATAATAATTTTTCTATATGATATTCATTCTATATTAAAAATGATGATATTGTAACACTTAATATATAGTTTTAGGAACTAATAGAAGTAGTCATAAAAATTTATTTATATCATTTATTAAAAATAATTAATTAATTAGTATATAGATAAAAATTAATAAATAATAAGCGACAGTAAAAGCAACATGTATATTCTGACTTTTCTGTATTATCTTTTTGGTACAATGGAGTACTCGGTTATACATTTAATACTACCTAATATAGTAATTCAAAATAAAGCTAAAATTAGTAAAAAAAAAACAAAATAATGAAAACAAATAACATTACTTCAACAATTAATCATGGCTAGGATTAAAATGACAGACTTATCTATAAGATTAATAATAATAATAATAATTAATCAGACCCTTTAAAATAATAAAACAACTAAACTTCTATGCTAAACTTGTACAAAAAATGACAAAACCGTACTCGTCAACTATAGAAACAAAGACAATATCCTTCCTCCAAGCCTCCAACTCTAAAATAAAAAAGAGGCTTCGACCCTTCTAAGTGGTACCCTTCTTCTCAACACGTCTTCTTTAATAGCCTATTTTTTCCTGCGATTGTCGCTACTTAAACGCCGATATCCTGAAGAGAAGTCAAGCTCCGTTCACTGTTGAGCCACCAAAACCAAAAGGTAAATACGGACCTGTTTTGTCGCTTCATCCCCATTTTTCCCTCGGTCGCTCGCCAAGATTTGCTGACATTGACAACATCGAATCAAAGCTTAGCTTGTCCATACCCAATTGCCTTTATATATATATTTCTTCTTCGTCATTTTCGAGTTCAGTTCTTCCTCAGTTCTTTCAACCTCCCAAATTGAATACGATTGAGGTATGCGGACTCAAATCGAGTAGGCCATGTTGGACGATAGTAAAATATATAGTATTTTATTAATGTATGTTCTTTTTTATTCCGAAAATGAAGAATTTTTTTTTTAAATTTATATATTCTTCAATCTGTTTGAATAAGAGAATCCCACAGATTTCCTCTCCCTTTTAATTGTTACAGACTCTTTCTCATACAGAGAGACTCTTGCCAAAAAACCCAAACGGCAAGTAACGTAAATCCCTTACAATTAGGGATACATTCAATTACAGGACATAATGTCTATATTTAACTTTACAGCTAAGGCTAACATTAATTCCTAATCTGTACAGCTCACGCTAACACTCCCCCTCAAGTTGGTGCAAAGATATCTTCGATGCCCAACTTGATAAGTGAGTCATGAAAATTTTTGTTGGAGACGACCTTCATGAGCACATCAGCAAGTTGAGCTTCTGATCTAACAAAAGGAAAGCAAATTACTCCTTCTTCAAGATTCTGTTTTATGAAATGTCGGTCTATCTCAATATGCTTCGTTCGGTCATGCTGAACTGGATTTTGAGAAATTGCAATTGCGGATTTATTGTCGTAGTATAGGTTCATCCCTAACGTGGGAGTGAAGCCAATATCAGAGAGTAATCTTCTAATCCAAAGAAGTTCGCAAAGACCCTTAGCCATTCCTCTGAACTCTGCCTCTGCACTTGACAAAGCAACTACCTTCTGTTTTTTACTCCTCCAAGTAACTAAATTTCCTCCAACGAAAGTGAAATATCCGGATGTAGATTTTCTATCCAACACATTTCCTGCCCAGTCAGCATCTGTGTACCCTTCAACATTCAAATGACCATTCTTGGAGAACATAAGTCCTCTTCCTGGAGCCGATTTGAGGTACTATAGTATTCGACCAACTGCATCCATGTGATCCTTGCTAGGACAATGCATGAATTGGCTAACCAGGCTGACAGCATAAGAAATATCTGGACGAGTATGGGATAAGTAAATCAATTTCCCTACCAATCGTTGATACCTTTCTTTGTCAGCTGGTTCTTGATCAGGATATACATCAAGTTTTTGATTCTGAACTGTTGGAGTGTCTGCCGACTTGCAGTCAAGCATTCCCACCTCAGTTAGTAGGTCCAACACATATTTTCTTTGGGAGAGAAAAATTCCCCGATTTGATCTAGCCACTTCGATCCCTAAGAAGTACTTAAGTCCACCTAAGTTCTTCATTTCAAATTCGCTAGATAGCTGCCCTTGTAATCTTTTGATTTCTTCGTCATCATCCCCTGTAATGATCATATCATCTACATAAATTATTAGGACAGTTACTTTTCCTCGTTGCTGCTTAAGGAAGAGGGTATGATCAGAGTTGCTTTGTCGAAACCCGTACTTCTTCATAGCTATGCTAAATCGACCAAACCATGCACGTGGTGATTGTTTTAATCCATATAAAGCCCGCCGTAATCTGCACACAGTTCCAGGTGTGTTTGAACTATATCCTGGAGGGATATCCATATATACTTCCTCCTCAAGGTCTCCATGAAGAAAAGCGTTTTTCACATCAAATTGGTGCAATGGCCAATCTAAATTTGCAGCCAAGGATAACAAAACTCTGACTGTATTCAGTTTTGCCACTGGAGAAAATGTCTCCTGGTAATCTACCCCGTAAGTCTGTGTGTACCCTTCCGCTACCAATCTTGCTTTGTGTCGCTCAATGGATCCATCTGCTTTGTATTTGATGGAAAATACCCACTTACATCCTACGGTTTTCTTCCCTTGTGGTAATGTGACAATTTCCCAAGTGTGGTTCTTCTCTAGGGCTGTCATTTCTTCTTGGATTGCTTGGGACCATTCGGGGTCTGCTACTGCTTCATGAACTCCAAATGGAATATGGCAGGAGGACAACTTGTATGCAAAAGCTTTGAGAGGCGTTGATAGCTTTCGTGTGGAAACATAATTAGAGACTGGATATTTTGCCTTTCTCCCTGCCGTGTCTGGTGAATACCGAGTAGGAGGCTTGCCTCTATTCTGCCTGAAAGGTAAGTGATAGCTAACTGGAGAATCCAAAACATTATTGGTGGATGGTGTATGAGAAATTACCTCAGGGATATCCTCATGCAAAGGATTGTCATTGTCGGGTACATGGAGAGAAGGGGTTTTACTCATACTGGCAGGTGCAATGTTCTCTGTTCCTGCACCATTCGTGTCGTCTGTCCCTGCACCTTCTTCAGTTATCATGGTCACATTTCCAGCAATTTCAGTACCCATAGGAGCAGTAGCCGTGGGGTTTGTGGCCATAGCTTCAGTAGTTCCAGTAGGAACCATGGTTACAGTCTCTGCAACTTCAGTAGTCCACCACTTCTTCTCTTCATTCCACGTCTCCCCCTGGAGAAGAGAAGTGGATGTCGTGGATGGGTAAAAGTATTCTGACTCTAGAAAAGTAACATCCATTGTGGTATAGAGTCGTTTGTTTTTAGGATCATAGCAGCAGAATCCCTTCTTATTCGAGCCATACCCCATAAACACACAACGAATTGCACATGGTTCAAGTTTGGTTCGTAGATGTTTATGTATATGGACGAAAGCTACACATCCAAATACCCGTGGAGGAAGTAGCAGTATGGATGGTAGAGTAACATGCTGTGACAAAGCCTGTAGTGGAGTCTTGAAGTCCAAAGTTTTTGAAGGCATTCTATTCAGTAAATAGACAGCAGTAGTAATGCTGTCATCCCAATGTCTACTGCGCACTTGTGCTCCAAATAATAATGCCCGTGCAGTTTCTAGAATATGCCGATTTTTCCGTTCTGCCACACCATTTTGTTGTGGAGTCTGACTACAAGATAATTCATGCAAAATTCCGTTCTTTTGAAAATATTCTGAGAAATTATGATTCACATACTCTCCCCCATTATCTGATCGAAGAATCTGGATTTTTGCCGAAAACTGATTATGAACCATAGCATCAAACATACGAAACACATCAAAAACTTCATCTTTACGCTTTAGTAAATATAGCCATGTCATCCTAGTACAATCATCTACAAATGTGACAAACCAGCGAATGCCAGATATAGAGGTAATAGGTGACGGTCCCCAAACATCAGAGTGAACCAAGGCAAAAGGAGTATCACTTTTATTCAAGTTGATCGGAAAGGATACACGATGACTCTTGGCAAGTATGCAAGTTTCACATTTGAAGTTTGAATAATTCAAATTCAAAAATAATTCTGGAAACAAATACTTCATATAACTAAAAGAAGGATGTCCCAACCGATAATGCCATAACCAAATTTGATTTTCTTTTGTTAGTGATGATCGTCTCACGATGTTGACTCTACCGGGATTTAAGTCATCCATGTAGTATAACCCCTCTCTCTTAGTACCACGCCCAATGATCTCCTTCGTGAGGATATCCTGAAAAAGGCAAAATCTTGGATACATTAGTGCTACACAATTTAGATCTTTGGTGACTTGACTCACAGATAACAATTTATTTGAAAGAGAAGGCACTAATAACGTGTTGGTTAGTGGTAAAGAGGGTGATATATGCACAGTTCCAGCCCCTGTAACAGGGTAGACAACCCCATTAGCGTTGGTTATACCAGTTCTCCTTGGTTTTGTGGCACTTGCAAAATCATCTGGACAAAATGTCATATGGTCTGTAGCACCAGAGTCCACTATTCAGTCAGTTTCAGATCTTGCATTACCTTGTTCTTTAAACAAAATAGGGGCGGCTTCTCTGGACTCTACCAGTGGAGCTAGTGACAGTTGGGGCTTGGTATCTGCCAATGAAGCATAACCCATGTCTCCAGTGTTTGTTCTCTGCTTCCGCATCTTCAATTCGTTCCACCATTCTGGATAACCATGCAATTTGAAGCAAGTTTCCCGTGTATGCTTCTTATTTCCACAATGAGAACAACCACTACCTTCACTCTCCATTTGTCCTTTAGGCTTTGCTGTGTGATGTGTGTGACGCCCTTCTGATGATGACACCCCTGGTCTGGTTATTTGGAGTGTTTGCTTTCGTGGTACATAGGCTTTCCCTCCCTTAGAAACCATTGTTGCAGCAGTGGTGTTCCCATTATTTGAAAGCATGACTGTCTGCCTGATTGCTTCCCTCCGGACATAGCCATAGGCTTGCTTAACCGTTGGGAAGGGTTTCAATTGGAGTACATCGCTACATATGTTGTCCAACCTATCATCCAGTCCATCCAAAAAGGTGTACACTCGGTCTTCTTGAAGCAGAGCATTATACCTTTGTATATCAACAACACATTCCATAGGATTTGGTCTACAGAAATCAATTTCCCTCCATAAACCTTGGAGACCATTGTAGTAGGTTTCGATGGAATCTCCTGATTGTTTCATTCTCGTAACACGTTGCTTCAGATCGTATACTTGTGAAGTATCGGATCCATCAAAATAAGTAGTGGCGATCGAGTCCCATACCTGTTTGGCCGTGGAGAATCTAATAAAGTTGCCTATGAGAGATGACTCCATTGAATTAATTAGCCATCCTTTCACAATTGAGTTTTCTGTTCTCCATCTCCTGAAATGGGGATCGTTCGGTTCTGGTTGAGGAAGGTCACCGTTTATGTATCCCAACTTGTCTTTTCCTGAGATATACATCTCAACAATTTGGGACCATAACGCATAATTGGTACCATCAAGCTTGATACCAATCGGTACAGCCACAATGTCATAGATCACTGATGGGGTCTGGGTCTGGGTCTGGTTTTGAGTCACAATTTGAGCCATTCTCGTTGTGAGATCGTCAAGAGTTACAGTAGTATTCAGCTGTTCTTGTTCTATTGCATCCGTTGGTGTTTCCATGCTCTATTTTCCTTGCAAGTCGTCTGTCAGATTTTTAAGAAACAAAGAATGGAACTTTGCTTTGATACCATGTTTGAATCAGAGAATCCCACAGATTTCCTCTCCCTTTTAATTGTTACAGACTCTTTCTCTTATAGAGAGACTCTTGCCAAAAAAACCCAAACGGCAAGTAACGTAAATCCCTTACAATTAGGGATACATTCAATTACAGGACATAATGTCTATATTTAACTTTAAAGCTAAGGCTAACATTAATTCCTAATCTGTACAGCTCACGCTAACACAATCTACTTTGAATTTTGAGTTAAATGATAATAATTGTTCCGTAGAGATGATATGTTAGACTTAATACCTCAGGTGCAATTGTTGTTTGAATAATTTGGGTTGGGTTGTCCAAGCTCGGTACTTTTTTACTAAAATTTTATTACATTTTTTTTCCTTTTATTCTGTCTTTACTATTTTTATTTTCATTCTATTTCTTAAACATTTCATTCACGACCAAGCACTAGCGGACTGATTTGAAGGAATCAGTGGTGGAGTAAGGTTGTGTGCTTTATCTATATATATATATTATATTAGTTTGATACATATAAATTGCCGCATACTCTTTTATTCTTAGAATTCTCTTTGTTTTTGACAAAAAACGCAGGAGATAAAATTCTAAATTTTTATACCCTTTATTTTTGAATATATGATATTGGAAGATTAATATATTAATTTTCAAGGCGTACTGATATTTAGAATTATATTGAAAATCTTGTCATCATTTTTTTTATGATAGCGATTACATTTATGACATATCAGTATTTTAATAAATAATTTCAGCATCTTTGATTAATTAATTTTATTTACCTCATAATTTTTATTACCTTATGTATTATTTCAATAGGCAAACCTATCAATGGTTATCTAATTTAGTAATGGAACGTAAGGATAAGCGACGTCTACAGTTACACATTTGGAATAGAACCAACCACATAAATAAATTTACGCCCGTAGAAAAACATATCGCCAGATCTAGATGGAATCTAGATTTAAGCATTATCGATACTACCAAATTGAAACAAAATATCTTAAAATTGAACGGGAGCGTCATCGAAGCGTCAAGATTTTTGGACGAAGGCCTGACGACGAAAAGGAAGATCTACGGACGAAAGCCGGAAACAAAGATATGTGGTTAAAGATGACCTGAAGACGAAGTGGGCAAATAGATTTGTCTTTCTTTAATTGATTAATTTATGTCAGATATCCTTTTTTTTTTTGATCCAGTGATCGATTAAGTTTTGATTATTATAGCTGTTTAAGGTTTTTTTTATTTGTTTGATTATTAAAAAGAGGAACATATTAGATGTTTAATTTATTTATTTTTATTACTTTAATTTTTCAAAATTTTAGCTGCAGTTTAAATTAATGGATTTTTTTTATTAGGTAGGTTAAAACACATAAACGAGTATTGTATAGAAATAGTATTACACATGTTGTATTACACAATATAATACGCAAATATTCAAACGTTTTTTTTATAACATTAATTAACAATTATCTCCATTACAGTATGATAATCTTGCGGTCAAATACAAACGACTAGTAACTAGTAGTGGGTCCGTTTGGAAGTTACCATGATTAGAAAGATAGTGGTTTTGATGTCAGCTAAGCTAAGAAGCCCAAATTTGATTTTCACTACTGATAATACCCCACCTCCTTTTTCCTCTCCTTCCACTTGTATTGATCATTAAAATAAAAGAAAAAACAGTTGGTCAATCTAGTATAGTAAGGGTAAGAACAAAGGAAGGCGTCGGGGGTGGACATTAAAATATTTTAAAAAATAATGCAAAATTGATGCTAAGCTATCTCGTATCTACATGATAAACCAAAGTATTAAGAGATAGAGATGATAACCCAACGAGTTAAAGATGAGGATTCAATCTTATTTTTTAAATCCAATAAAAAAATAAATTTTAAATTTATTATGATCCTAATTTTTTTATTAAAAAAATTTTGATCAAATTTCTATGGAGATTAAATCTTTATATCCAACCTAATATTCGATCTATTTTTCATCTCTGATTTATTTTTCAATCTTAAAACTCGGTCCTATCCTCGAAACCTAATTCAATCCCTGATACTCAATTCTATTTTTTTTTAAATATACTTTTAATTTATATTCTATATAAAATATTATATGTATATATAAATATTTAGGACAGATTCGGAAATGGAGACCTAAATTTGCCCTTGCCCTATCCTTGAAAAGAATTCCCAAACCGAAATTGACATCCAAATTCTTCCTTAGAATCTGAACTCGAACAGAGATTCCTCAACCCTAAACCTTTTGGAAAAATTTTCATCCCTACTCGTAATAGTGACATAAATCCAACGAATGGTCTTACTATTTTTTCCCAATAATTGTTTACTTATAATTACTAATTATAATAACATTTGTATGAATAAATATTTTTGTTATTAAATTTTAATTATTTAAATATATTATGATGTTTCTATTTGTCTATGCTATTAGTTCTTATTTTGGTTACACAAGTACCTTCTTCATATTTTAGCTACACAACTACTGCCACATTAAATAGTATACTATACACTAAATGTTTATTTATTTGGCAGTATAAAATGTGACATGGTCTGAATTAATAATATATCTAAAATAATAATAATATTTGATAGGCACATCTTATTTATGCTTGAAGTATATTGGCGTTTGGTAATGCATTTAATTTAAAATGAATCGATGTATATTAATAATTTTAGATATTATTTAATTTAATAAAATATATTTTTATAATATATTTTTATTTATTTATAAACTTAATTTTAATAATATAAAATAATTAATAATAAATTTTAATCATAAAAATAATTAATATTAATAAATAATAAAATTTAGAGTTAGTATTATTAATACTATGTGTCTTCCCCATCAATTAGATAGGCTTGTTGAGGCTTTCTTATGTAAACCCAAATTGAAAAATTACTCATTGTGGTATATATGGTTCTACTACATTCATAGAATATAAACAATCATGAAATAATGTCATAAGATAGGTACTCATGATGTTACAAACTCTATACGGATCAAATATGATCTTACAAAATCAATAAACTAAATACTAATATCCCAATAATTAAATATGTAATTGTAATATCCTAAATTTTAGCTAAACCTGATTATGAGTAATTAATATCATAACTTAATCCTAATCTCATAAAATAAGTATTTCCACCTTATTCTAATTCTAAAATTTAAACTAATCCTGATTTATCAATAATTAATTTCTTCTAATATCCTAACCTTAGTTTTATTGATCTTATTCTAATAAAAAACTAAATATATTAACCCCCTATTTCTTTTTTCTCTTTTCCTTTTTCTCTCCTTTCTCTCTTGGCCAACTCCCTATTCTTCTCCTTTGCCCCCTTCTCCTTGTGTGAAACATTGTCCACAGATAATGCTTGCACCCACATTACTCCCTACCACCTGCCAAGCCATCCCCTACTTCCATCAACTCCCACCTCTCATGCATAAGGGTTGGGTTGAAAATTTTCCTTGCACCTATCACCCATCTCTACATACTCGACCAGCATTAAATGCCCCCTACCACCTCTCTTCTCTCCCTTTTATTTTTGCAACCAAATTACCACCATTTCCCCCTTTTTACCACCTCTTTGTCAAACCAAAAATAACCTAAAAATCCTCCACTGCCGAGCAAAACCAAGACAACCACACCACTACCGACAAACTTTGTCATTTCTCCCTCACCATCTTCAACCATCCTTACCAAACATCGCCCCCAACCATCGGCCAAAATAACCAAAGCCCTCCTTTCCTCTTTGGCAACCTCCACCACAACCATCTTCTTCCCTTTCCTTTCCTTACTATAGTAGTTCTTAACTGTAACACCCCCAAATTTACTATTGAAAAATTTCGTTTAAGACCAAGGTTTTCGCAAAGCAATTGAATTAAAACTATAAACTTGGGAGTGTTACCGCCACACTTAGCACCGGACCTGTTCACTTCTACCGCCCCGATGCTAAGTGCTAAGGCTAAACCAGAAAGTAAAAAATGAGAAACATCAAACATAAATGCACCGTTATCACAAAGCGTTCATGAAAACGAGGTGTCAACCATCGACAGAGTGTCGTTAAGATTACAACATAAAAGTCCCACTTTCAAATTACAGACATAATATAAATGCAACAAGCTAAGTTAGAAGACAGCAAGGAAAAATAAAAGGGTCCGGCCAACTCGCTCTCGGCCCCCAACCAGGACAGACTCATCACTCGGTCCCACCTGACGCCTCGTAGGTATCGTAGGCATCAAACACGTGGTCTCCTACCTGCACAAGGTCAGATGGGTCCTCTGCTCGTGGGAATGAGCAGCACCCATGAAACGGGTAATCAGTACGCTACGTACTGAGTAAGGTAACAGACGAGCTAAGGCCAGCACATAGGACATATGATACAAGTTCAGCACATAGATAACATACAATTACATGCAGGACAAGGCCAAATATTTCCTCGGTGCTTTTATCCTTTTATTCTCATTAGTGATAATAAGTCCATTCCACACATTCTTCAAATGTCCATGTGAGTGCGGGAGCCCCACTATTATAGCCGGTGGACCGGAAGATATACGCGCAGGGCAGAACGCCTCTGATCCACTATTATAACCGGTGGACCGGAAAATAAACGCACAGGGCAAAACGCCTCTGATCCACTATTATAGCCGGTGGACCGGATCACGGCCCCGACTCACATGGTGTTTCACTTTAAGTACTTAGTATCTTTCCCATGGATTAACTTATTCGTTTGGTTTGTTGAGCACGAGATCCCCCACTATTATAGCCGGTGGACCGGAAAATAAACGCACAGGGCAGAACGCCTCTGATCCACTATTATAGCCGGTGGACCGGATCACGGGCTCAGCTCAACATCTTTCACTTTACGTAATTAATGTCTTATACGTGTCTTATTGAATCACAACACACCCTTGACATGCATGCCCACTACATTCTACTGCTTTCCTTTCAAGAGGCCCGTCCCATATATTGAGACTCGTGCACCCCCAAATCACACCCCGACATTATTTTCCCCCAAGCTCACACGTAGTGAAGGACCAACTCTTGGAAGTATAGGTTAAACCCAACACTCTACGGCATCGATCTCGCCAATTCTCAACCCCTAGGGTTTTCCCCTTAGGAACCCTAGTTGGGCCTATGTGGCCCCTCCTCTTCTCACTTACCTTACCCTTTACTTATTCTTCACTCCACATCTCACCCTTATCAAGTCAACCCCAAGGCATATTACTTTACTCCTCAATCTAGCATGTGACCAGCAAAACCCTAGTTAGCCACATCAAACCCTAGCGCCTTACTCCTTCCACAAGTAACCCCTCTCTTTTCATCCCCAAGTCTCTAATCACTCTACAACTCTCCCCATCTCTCATTTAATCCCACATTCAACTTTTCTCACGTAAGACACACCCCCATGCAAGAGTTAGTCACCTCATGCAGACATCCCAAGTCACCATGCAGATTTTAAAGCCCCCATGCGTGGTTCCCAACTTTCATTTATTTTAAACATGTTTCCACGTACATCTTCTCTTATGGATGATGAGGTACTTGGGTCTACCCCATATCCTCCCCTTAATAATCTCACTCCCCATTCCCCTCTTGTTATTCTTTTAGTCCCATTCCCCAATACCAAAACTCTAGCATGCATGTCCTAGAGGGCCATATCAACACATCATAAATGTCATACATAACATGTCATGCTCATGTAATATAAGGCACACACATCATACCTCATTATCCACGCTGCGCTACACAAAACAGATTATTCATAACACATGCATAATACACATTAACATGGAATACTCATCATTCATCAACACAACACATCACACATAGCACAAGGCCATAGCTTCGTCCTTACCTAACACGACCCCGGTCTTGGAGCACGCTCCTACGCCTCCTCCGGATGTCGACTTGACTCGCCTATAAGAGGGAAAACTGGGGTTACTTTCCCTTCGACCAAGACACTATTCTTTTCTACCTTACCCCTATTCTTTACTTACCATTAGGGCTAAGAATAGTAATATTACTTTTATAAGTGAAGTATGGTCAATATCCTTAAAGTAGTTAATCATGCTACTATTAATAAAAGTAGCTACAATAATTTAAAGTAATTTTAATAATATTTATTATTAACGGTATTAGTTCAATGTTGCTAATAATGATGATAGTAATAATAACAATAATAGTAATAGTAATAACAATAATAATGATAGTAATAATAATAATAATAATAATAATAATAATAGTATTAATACTAATAATAATAATGATAACCATGATAATAATGATAATAGTAATACTATTAATAATAACGATCATGATATTAAGATAAAAATACTAAAGTTATAGGTCACTAATATTAGTAATACCAATAGTTATAAATGTTTCGAGGTTAGGTTAAATAATAATAATAATAATAACAACAATAATAATAATAATAGAAATAATAAGAATAATAGTAAGAATAATACTAATAATGCTACTAAAATAATTAGCATTTGTATAATAAAGTTTTAGGGATTGGGGAGTTTAGAGGACTACCTAGGGGTGCTGGTGGCACAGGTGGCGGTGCACGGCGCACGACGGCGGCGGCGGCGGCGTTGGGGGGAGAAGGAAGGTGGAGAGGTGGTGGAGGGGAAAGGAAGGGAAAGGAGGGCTTGGTAGGGGAAACAGAAGGTCTAGGGAGGTTGGGGAAACTCCCTTGGTGGTTTTAGGAGGCAGAGGGGGTGCTGAAAGTGGCGGCACAGCGGTGGGCGGCGGTGCGAAGGGTGGCGGGGTTTGGAGTTAGCTTGGTCGGGATGGGTGCTTGGCACGCCTGGGGCGGCGCATGCAGAGCAAACCGAGGGATGAGGGAGGCTTGGGTAGGTGGAGGGTGATGCAGGGAAGAATTTCGGGGGTGGTTCGAGTGGCGGCGATGGGCGGCGGCGACGGGACGGTGATCTGAAAAGGGGCGGTGAAAAAGGGGATTTCTGGGCTTAATTTTTGAAAGAGCCCGACGCTGGGGCTCGTGGGGTACTTATAGGCTCGAATTGGGGGGGAAAATCGAGAGAGGGGGAAGCGGGAGGCACGGGCAGGTGGAAACTCGACACGCCGGCCGTCGGTGGCAGGCGGCGCTGGTCTGCCATGGCAGACCTGTGGTTCGGTCGGGAAAAAGAAAGGGGGTAGGGGCAGGCTCGCGTGAGGCGTTGGGGGTGTCGGCCTGTCGGAGAAAGATGGCTGGAAGGTCGGGGAGAGAGAGAGACGGCGTGCAGGCGGCGCAGACAATCGGTCGGCGCAGAGGGGGCTGGGCGGCGATTTGCAGCGGCGCGCGCGCGAGGAGGAAGGAGAAGATGGCTGGACCAGCGGTCCGGGGAGAAAAGAAAAAGGAGGGGGGACCAGCCGGTTCGGCAACGGTCAAAAGACCATACCAAAACGCGGCGTTCCGGGCGAGTTATGGACAAAACGCGGCGTCGAGTATAGCTGGCAGGTAACCGTTACTTTCATTAATCGGGGCGCAGCGTTTCGGCGGAAGGATGAGCGAAACGCTGCGTTGCATTGCCGGGGGAAAAATGGACGGCGCTGGGCCGCGGGGGAAGGAGGGAAAGAAGAAGGGGGTTGGGCCGCGGGCTGGCCCAACGGCGAGAAGCGGAAGAAAAGAAAGGGAGGAAGAAGAAGAAAAGGAAAAAGGAAGGGAAAAAAAGAGGAAAGGATTATTTATTTTTTTGTTATTTTATTTTAGTATTTTATCTTACATAAATATTTAGAATAATTACCTTGGGTGCTTAGAGTAAGAATATTTAATTAATTAAATAAAATATTTATCCTCCCTTTTAGGCTAATATAAGGCCCAAAAATGTATGTATATATATATATATATGCATATATAAAGATATCCTTTATAAATCATTTTAATTTCCTATTAAAATGCCCTACATAACCCCTTTTTTCTCTAGACAAGAGCAACCAATTAAGTAGATTCTCCAAAAATCCTTATTTAATGACTTATTTCCAAAATAATAAATTCTAGGGTATTTCATTAACGTAGCCCAACCCCATCCTCTTCACCAAACTTGATTAAAGCTCACCCCTCCACTTTGGCAACCTTGACCACAACCCTCATTCCATCCTTTAGCAGCCACAACTGAAGCCCTCCATCCACCCTTTAACACCTCCAACCTCACTACACCACCACCCTTCGACTCCCACCACCGAACACTAGCCTTCTTTATCGGCCTCCACTATTGTTGCACCTCCTTTAGTAATGGTAGATTGTGTCGTTGCTCACCCACCATTCCCATGGCATAAACCACCGTTTCCCTCTTTGCTTGGTTACGCAAGTTTTTCCCAAACACTACCTTACTTGGTTTGGTTTTCTTCCTTCTTTCACCCTTCTATTTCCTCAAGAATTTCCTTACTTATGTGGTTTAATTCTAATGGTATTTTATTATGATTATATTAGGTGATTTTTTCGTGGTCTTGAAAATGGTGGAATAGGATTTGTGATACTAGAGCCATTTTTGTAAGAATAATTGTCGCAGTCTAGGGTTTTCATTGCTAAGTGTTATGCATGATTTTGTGTTGTGCCATGTTATTGCTATTATGTGAATTAATATATGACCGTTGATACTATAATATGCGGTTGACAATACATGATAGAAAATGAGTAAGTAAATATCATGTAGTATTATTATTATTATTTTATATGGATGTATCATGGGTTTATTAATGGTATGATGAATGTGAAATGAGTATGATAAGGTCTAAGGATAAAATGTGGATTTGGCAATAATGTTACTAAGCACATCAAATTCACATGAAATAAGGGTTTTGTTACCGATAAAGGTATTTTGGTCAACGTGGGTTAAATATAAGAATCATGGTATTTTAAAGTATTATATCATCTAAATGAGATAAGGAATTTATATTAAGTGTTTGGAGTATCTGAGAATCATCTAAGTTTAATAAAGTATGAAAATTATTTGATTTGGGAATATTAATCCTAAAATGAGGAGGTTATTATCACATATGTGAAGAGATAGATTTAGACCATAAAATTTGAATATATTATCACTATTATTGTTTTGGTAATGTATATTGAGTCAAATATTTGTTTGAGCCCTACATGAAAATTTATGATTGATTTGTAAAATTAATGTTTATAAGCCTTGGAAATAGTAACTTTTGAGATAGAGTTATTATCGTATGTGTAAGACCTTAGAGTTAGGCCTTGAAATTATAGTATGTTGATAATAATAATGTTTTAGGAATATGTACTAAGTTTGGTGTTTAAAAGAGTAACATAAGAAGTGTTATGATAAAAGTATGAAATTAGGGTTTCGAGAAAATATAGTGGTCTTAACTCTAGAGAACGACATTATGATCTTCTTAAAGTACTTACCTATGTTAAATGTGTCTTGTACCTTTGAATCAATCATGAATAAGACATTAATCCTTTAAAGTGAAAGATCACGTGATTTAAGCAAAAGTGTTTATGGATCCATTTCACTAGATGATAATATTGGCTTAGGTGTGTTATCCCTAATAGATACTTTAGAATGTTCCAATGTTTTAAGAATAGTGGGGTTCCTTGAACTCAACATAAATAAAAGAATGAAAATGGCTATATCTAATAAAGAGGCCTATATTAGTATTTACCTTGTGAGACTTTATGTAATTTGTATGTATACTTATCATCTGTTATGAACATTTGTATTTAACTGTATCCCTGACTCGATAGTATTGTTACCTTACTCAATATGTAGCATACTAACCATTATTTTTATAGGTGTTACTCATTTTCACGAGCAGATGACCTGGGTGCTTTGGTACAAATCTTTAAGGACTAGTCGGATGATTTTGCGGCCTTTGATGCATTGCATAGAAAGGAGTGGCTTTTTCTATACTAGGTGTTTGGACAAAGAGTTATGTTATCTGGATGATATTTTTACCCACATACCTTTTGGACTCTTTGATCCATGGTATCCGTTTGTTTGTATTCTATTTATATATCCCAGAGTTAATCTCGAAACTCATATTTATATTTATAAAGTTCCTCTCATTTCGAGTTAATCTATATTTACTCTAATGGTTTTAGCCTTGTTATTGATGTGAGGATGGTATGGTTAATTAGACTTGCATCAATTATGGTAGTAATACCTCATATTTTGGTTATAAGTGTCGGTTGTAAAATAAAATTTTTTATTAGTAAAATTTGGGGTGTTATAGTAATAATATTTAAATAAATTCGAGCATACCTTTCTTATAGATATAACATCAATTGTCCTTCTATAGCATCCAATCATACAAATGCTCTTATCAAAAGGTATCTCACACCACCATATTTGACAACAAGGGTGTCTTGGGATCCCAATCACTTCGAAAAAGACTCAACTCAAGAAAGTGTCTATATATCTATATCTGTTATAATACACGTGTTTGAATTATAATCATGAAATCCAAGAGGATATTATATAGATGATAGTTAGATAGTTACTTATAATTGAGTTGCATATCCAAATATATCTCATGAGCTCCAGCTCTAGATGCAATACCAATGTGCCTATATAAAAGCACAAGTGTAGTCCCTCCCCATGCATAGTTTTTAACTGCCATAGGATCTAGGAGAAGTAGAATCCAATATGTGCTAACTTAATCAGATGACTTATCAAAAAAAATAATGATAAACCCAACGACCGTAATAGGTACACAACAACTTTTGTAGCGTGTGTTACCTCATCTGACATACACATATCTTGGAGATAATTGAATGTCAGCCCACCTCCTCTAATCATATTGATTGCATCCTCATCATCCATACCAAATAAACCAACCAATACATATACCACTTACAAGTGAGGTTCATCTGTATTGTCTATATCATGACCATCAACTTTCAACCTAAGTATATGTTTGATATCTAAGAAGGCGATTTTCATCTCACCCTATAATATATGGAAGTTATTAGTGTCCAACTGTCATCTCTCGACAAATATAGATATAAGTGGCCAATCTACGTACGTAAATGAGTTAAAAGTGATATGTTCTAATCCAATATCATAGATGAGAGTGAAATATTGTCTTGTTGAATGTGAACCTTCAACACATCATGGTCCTAAACAATAAAAATAAAAAATAATTAATAAAAAGGGGAAAAAGAGAGAGAAGAAATGAACTTGTAAACTTCTAAACTTATCATTCCAAGACATATCTTTAGTGCAATATGACCATCAAAGCTAAGGATCAAACTAGAGTCGCTTGGACCTCCAGTACACGGCCCATGCAAGTGCCAATTATGCTTCATGCGAATGCATCATACTTTTTCCCTTACATCATCATTATCACCACCATTACCACACTCATCACTCACATTCTCTACTACAAGTGATGGACAATGTACATGGATTGCTAAGGATGGTTGAGCTATATGGGTTGCGGATGGTTGAGCCATGTTGATTGAATATGGTGGAACCTCAAAGGATGGCCGACTCACTATAATACTTTGCCTACGTCATGGTATAGAGCTACCTTCGATTGTTGTAGGATCTATTGATGATAACTAATCCTTATGACTTGATGAAGATGGAATCAAAGCATAAATTATAAAGGATGCCTGACCTACATAGTTTGCGAATGTTGGGATCCTAGGTATCTCATGATACTTGGGAAAAGCTTGTTGTGGAGCTCCTTCCTCTTCAAATTGTACCGGAGCTACTTCTTCTTGTGGAGCTTACGGTGTACAACTTTTGATATGTCAGGGCCCTCTAATGAGGTTTTTTGTAACATTCGCTGAGTGTTGCATCTAATCTTGTTCAAGTGCCTGTTCTTTAGTTATGCGACATGTAGAAGTAGTAACTCCACGCCCCTCATTCTTTTCAGATACTTTTTCCTTGTCCGCAACTCATTAGATATATAATGAATATGTGGTGTTAGTACCTACCTTAGTAATGTCTTATAACATAAATATATAAATGTAAAATTAGGAATATCTTCATAATTTAAAAATTCAAGATAAAGCGGGCAGCATAAATGGTTAATTCTTGTTATATTAGCCTTAATATATACCATGACTTACTTTCCATTTTAAAGAGGTAGATTAGTTAGAAGAGCTTAATACTGGATTTGATCAAATATAATTTGAAGGATTTTGTTGATTTATTGATTAAGCTGCAACCAAGGGTCAACACTAGAATAGAAGTGGAACGTTGATAATTAAAATAAAATCTACTAGATCTGCGTTAATGTATCTAGCAATATGATTACCTACCGCAGCTATAGTTTAGCCGTGTTTGAGCCTACCGCAACTATGGGTCGACAGAGAACACCATATGTGGAAGCACATATACGGAAATAGTGGGAAAAAAAAATAAAGAAAAGTGGTACCTTGGCTGTGCTTGGAGGTAGACGGGGCGGCAAATTTGATGAAGGAGATTGGGGAGAGTGGTAAATTAGATTGAAGAGAAGAAGAAGATTAAGCTTGGGAGAAAAGATCAAAGTGAGAAAGATAAATTGGAGGGTAACACACGGTGAGCCAACCAGATACCGACGGGTTAACAACGTGACATATTCACGCAACAAAGCAAGACCAACGTCAGAAATTCACGCAAAGGATTATTTACAGCATGAGCGCTTTACGGCGTAAGAGCTTTTCATGCAGCTCGGGCTATATACTCCACTTTGACCTGGCTGAATGAAAAGTTGGTCTGTACAATTAATGGAGTTGAAACCTGTTCCGATTGCTTCTTAATGCAAATTAATTTACATGTCGTTAGTACACTTCAATCCAAGTCGAATGCAGGTGTTTTATATACAGTGCTACTACTTGCTAATGAACTGGCTAGGTAATCCCTCTGCAGGTTGAAGGTTGAAGTGCTATTAAACAACGATGCACAAAGTAGTATGCTTGTGTGTCTGGAATTAATTTATACAGGAACATCACGAGGATAATCATTGGGATGACTTGTAATGCTTTGCTTAAGCATTCTTTCCTGCTCGTAAAGGTTAGGTGTCGGAACATCATACACATCCGTGAATAGCTCTGATATACCCGGCTTTTCCAATCTTTCTGCCTTTCGAATTGCTTGAATCATCTACAACATGTATAACCAAGCAGTGATTAATCACACCCATCGAGTCAATGACTCCAGATTTTAGAACATGGCCATCCATCCGTTGATCACATATAGAGAGAGGATTCATGAACCCATCTATCAGCAGGAAGACGAACGATGAAGGAGGAGGGGGGGTTATGTTACCTCATTTTTAATCCTGCTTCGAAGTTGAGACTCATCTACATCGCTCCACCAACCATTTCCCGCAACCCAGTTCCTGAATCTTGTCAATGGATTTCGAGTCGTTTTCCATTGATGAATTTCATCGACTGGCCTGTACTTTGTGGAATCATCGGATGTTGAGTGGTGGCTTACCCTATACGTCAGAGCCTGCAAGTTCGATGATAAGATCACAGGCGGTAATTTATATATCAGAAGAATGACGTAAACAAGGACTAATAGCAAGCAGACATATATATGTGTGTGTGTGTGTGTGTGTGTGATAAAAGTGTTTTTCTGTTTGTTAGCGAGTTGAGAAATATGAAGTAATTAATTTATAGAAGTACCTCAACAAGTATCGGTCTTTGGTCTTGAATAGCCATTTCACGAGCTACCTTGATGACATTGTATACAGCAAGAGCATCATTTCCGTCCACTCTGATACTTGTTATTCCGTAAGCTTGACCCTTGACCACGACTCCATCGCCTGTATAATAATAAAAATAAATCGTCATACATTGGATCGGTACTGTCAGTTTCCATTTCAGATCAGAAAACTTTAAAACAAGAGCAACTTAATCAAAACCGAACCCGGTTGCTATATAAAACAGGTAGATTTCAATGAGGGAAAAGAATTATATATATATTCACCTACACATACTTCGAAATTGGTCGGCTATGGGTGTACTGATAGCCCATCCATTGTTACGACAGATGAACACAATGGGAACTTCCATCACAGCTGCAAAGTTCAAACCAGCATGGAAATCTCCCTGACCAAAAAAAAAAAGAGGTAGAATCGTTCAGGAATTGAAGGGCAGCGGTTGCTGTATGTCAATATAGGGACAAGCAAGAAAGATGGATGAATAGATAGATAGATAGATAGATACCAGCTACTACAGCCAGTAGAAAACGAAGTAGGCAAAGCTAAAGGTTGAGATTTTGTAGTGAGGTACCTCACTAGTTGAACCATCTCCTAGGTAAGCTACAACACACGCATCTTTATGATCCATTTTTAGGGAGTAAGCAGCTCCAGCAGCTTGAGGAAGTTGTGTGCTGCAGGTAAAAATAAAAAATAAAAATCAAATCAACCCATCATGCCTTCTATCCATCTATTTGAATTGAATTGTTTTGATGAAATTTCGTGCGGAAACCAGCAAACATATCACTTACGCAATGGGTGAGGAAATAGTGAAGTAATTGTGCTTGTTAGAACCATAATGGACTGGCATCTGGCGACCTTTCCCGTTGTCAGCCTTATTACCAAAGCACTGATTAGCAAACTCTTCTAGCGTGAATCCACGCCACAGTAGTACCCCTGGCTCCCGGTACTGCAAGATCACGTATTGTCACTTCCATTCTTTATTTTATTTACAGTAACACATGAATCACAGTCATTCATGAACTCGCATCATTCTCATCTTCGATCCACATGTATAATGTATATACTAAGATCACAAATTAACCTGAGCAAAGACGACGTCGTCCACGGATAGTGCCGCAGCTGAGGCAATGTTTATAGCTTCTTCTCCATAACAAGTCATATAGAAAGAAATTCTTCCCTGTCTTTGTGCTTCATACAGATATGTATCCATGATTTGAAGGGTCACCATGTCCCTGTACATCTTTCTTGCCATTTCTTTACCGACCTACACCAGGATCGGTCGTAATTAAACGGGGTATCATAGTTTATTCATAGCCGGTTGCAACTACAATGAAACCGGACGAAAGATGATGCGTTATCAATATTTTATTTATTTATTTTAGAGTTAGACTTGACTACCTGTTCATAGAAGTCGGTGTCTGAAACGGGGTTGCCATTATCATCAAGAACCCGGAAGCAGGGTACCCTGTTCTTCGTATCCTCGTTAAGAAAGCTCATTTCGGAGGTGAACATCACCTTGCCTCCAGGAAAATCCACACCCTGCAGCATTCATAGAAGATCGTGTTCGGTTGAGATGGAAGCGTCTCAGTTCATCATAGTTCATTTTTCGTCATCCATCAAAATTACTCTCATGTCAGAAACCCTCTTGGTATTTGTTATAATTACCCCTCCCTTGGTCTTGAGTATAAAACTTTTTTCATATATAGTAAAAAAACTAGCAAAAGAATTTTTTTTCTTAAAAAAAAAAACAATAATAATAATAAAATCAGATCTAGTTTAGTCTAAAAACTTATACCAATATAATAATTGATTCTATCCAAAACTATAGATGGCAATCAAGTCGAACGGATCGGATTTGAGTTATAGCGGGTTGGATCGTTCTTGGATTGGGTTATTAGTTGGTCATTTTTTTTGTTATCGGTTATGCATTATGTCAAGTCATTTCGAGTTTAGATCATTGCGAGCTGTCTTATTATTTGCGTTGTTGTAGATCCAGAATGTATTGGATTAATTTATTGGGTCAAGTTGGATTTAGGTTAAGATAGTTCGGATTCGAATTGGGTCGGGTCTATGGATGTAGAAGGGATGAATTTTATCCGAAATATGATGACTTTTATCCATCAAATACTTAAATGGATATGGAAAAATGAATATGGAAGATGGAAAAAAATCTCGTCAAATATAGGTATGAAATACCCATATCAGTACCCATACTCATACCCGTATCTATATTCGTATCCAGTTACCGGATATGTAATACCCTTTTATCCTGAATTGTAAAATAAATATATTATAAATTATGATTAAAATTGCCATTTAGTTTAACTCTAAATGAGCTAAGTCTTTAGGTAATAGATTTATATATTGGATAATATCAGTTAATGGGTAAACGAATTATTCGTCAGGCAAGAGATATCTAACGGATATGGATATGGATGTTTAAGTGGATGCCCGTTTGGGTACGGATACGGATATGAGTATAGACATACCCGCCCTGTTTACATCCCTATCGAGTTGGGATTCCAAGCAAGCTCGTATTCGGGTGATTTCGTGTTCAAGTTAATTTGACGGGTTATGTTTAAGTTAACTTGACGAATAAGATCTTTTTTAGATTTTGATGGGTTGGATTGAGTTTGAGCCAAGCTAATCCTATATAGAATCACTTTAGATTTGAGTCAAATTGGACATTTACTACCAAAATTAATCTAAATCATTAATCTCGTAAGCAAGTATTAGGTTTAACTTCATGTAGGCATGTGATTAATAATGTGTTACTAATTGCTATTTGTTTATTATTATGGCTTTACAATGTTATGTTTTTACGTGAAAAATAAATAAAATTAGAATATCATTGGTGAATAAATAAGTTCGCAATAAAAGTAAAAAAAAAAAAATTTTAAATAATAATATATTTTATAAGTTTTAAATTAATAATAAGATATGTGTATTTATTATTATTATTATCATAACTAATTAATATAGAATTTAATTTTGCTGAGTCAGGTCGGATTGGTGGCGGATCGAGTTGATGTCAGGTCATAAGTTGGGGTCGGATTAGTTTTGGATCGAATCAAATCACTTATATTCTTATTAGTATCGGATCAAATCATTGTCGAATTAAATTTGAATAGGATTAGATTGATTAAATATAAAATATATTAATCGAATCCAATAGATTCCTATTCAATTCAATGTTGAATCCAGATCAATCCAATAAGATCCGACGACGATAGTCGATAATAATAGGAGCACGATAAGACCCCACTATAGCCCACAAATAAGCTACTCTACCACGGCAGCATCTTGGCTTCAATAAGAAGCCAATCAGCCGATGTGGAACTTGATGTGCTTATCGCAAAGCAGGCACGGGGTTGGTGGGCGGGTGTGTGTATATAGACACTCAGGGATATCATTGAGATAATTGATGCATTCGTCAAAAACTTAAGATCGGATGACAGGCATGACACGTTTGAATTCCCCTTAAGACGATAAACTGATTAGCTTACGCAGATTGTTAGGTTCATATATTCACAGCTGGGTTGCTCCGTGGCTTGTCAATAGTAGGCCACAATATGGGCTGAGATGAAGACGTATACGACTTGTTAGATAGATGGACATGGACGGGTGGATCTCAACTCACTCCCATGGTACCACAGGACGGGTGGACCATATTGTATTTTACTATTATTTTTTTAAAATAATTATTTTTGGTATTAAAAAAAGTTATTTTATCAATTTATATATTTTTAAGAAATTAACAAAAATAATTTTACAATTATACATATACCCTTATTTAAAAATAACAAGTATATATAATTAAAAAAAATAAAGGTAAAATTAGAAAGTAGGCTTTAATTTTTGAAAATGAATTTTATTTTTATATAAAATTTTAATGACAGGAAATTTTTATTTTTGCTAAAGAAAAAATATATTTGTATTTTATTAGTTACCGTATGATTCTCAGAAAATAACGTGGAGAGGAAATAAAAAAATTGAACGGAGGAAAGAAGAGAAGAAACTAATACCGCAAAAATTTTGTCAGCAAGACTAGAGGAAAGTCGTAGAAAAATTAAACACAGAGCAAGGGAACAATTTAAATGGAAATGTCGATTAAAGTCATCTGTTTTTACAGGACGGAGAATTGCTAAATATAAGGTCGATCACCGCTTTGCATTTAGATGATGTTATACCGTCTGTCAGTCTGTCTGTGTCTATCTATTTATGGAGCGACCATACGTATAACGGACGAAGAAAGAATATTCCAACTAACGAGAGAGATGGACAGACATGAGTCCAAAACATAAATACACAGGCAGCTATATGATTATGTACCCAGCCAAGGACGAGCAGCATTACCTGATTATTACTATCATCGTCGATGTCCAGCTCCTGGCTGGGGCCGTCGTCCTCCTCCTCCTCGTGACCGCTTTCGGAATCAATACACAGCTGCGCTTCTGTAGATTCAAAACGCCGAGAAACCGACGACGTAAAAGCAGTAGCAGCGCCGAAACCGGTCGCAGACTGAGGACGACCCCTGAAAGCGGGAGTCTCAGTCAGTCTACCGGCACTGCATATCCCTCCACCGTCGCCGCCGGCACCCAGCAAGGAAGCAGCACCAGTCGGGTTTCCTGCTCTTCCAAGGCACCGACAAGGAGAAGGGGTCGTAGCGGCACTAGCGGCCACGGGTTTCCTCTGGGGTTGGCCGTCCAAAATTCCTAGGAAGCAGAGCTCTTTTCCGATGCTCAGGACACTGCCGCTCTTCCTCAAGGTTCGGCTGGTTGATCTCGTGAGCCACACGGTTGGTGCCATTAATTTGAGGCGCAGCTTAGCTAGCTCGCGACGTAGTGATCAAGTCCTCTGTGTGTGCGTACGTAAGTGCCAACGCAATAATAACCAACCGACGCACCTACCGCGTTTCTCTCTGGTGTTATTGCTCTTTTGATATGATAAGTCCTAACTCGATACCAATAGTTTGGGAAACAACGTAAGGATACATATAGACAGACAGAGAGAGAGAGAGAGAGAGAGAGAGACTTTCCGGCCCACGTCTAGCTAATTCTGGCGATCGCCGTTTGAAAGCTACGCTGTGGATTTGATGCGTAACCGTTCGTCATGATAGAGATGTGTGTATTCGTGTGCGTGTTAAGATCTTTCTTAATTTGTATCCCTCCCTTGCACTGTGTACCGTATACGAGGCATGATCGGTCGTATGCGATTATGAAAAGATTACATACAAACTAGCATTAGTGTTTCGGTCCTGATCTCTTAAATCATCCGTTCGTTTCGATCGACTATAATCCAGTTTAGTAGATTCCGAAAATTTGCTGCCCGAATCAAATTGATGAGGTCCGTCTATCCGCGAACCGAGGGTTCGAAGCGATAGCTGTGCAGACGTATCCTGCTGACGGTTCGTGCCTGCCCTTTAAATCCTTATCACCACGACGTTGACGCTTCCTCGGTTCATCCGTCGGTCCACGTACGGTATAGAATCACGCATTATAAAACTATATATTATATTGCTAGAATTCTTCGTTCTTTACTTCTTTTATACACTGACGTCAACCACAGATACGTGTCGTAAATTTTAAAATCCCTTAAAGGTTTTGCACACTCTGACTGTCAACATCCACCGTCATATACGTAAATATATAAGGAGATATGCTTGCACCGTACAAATTAAATGTGCCCGTTCCAAATATGCAGCAGTATTTGGTTCTATCATACCTATTGTCACACCAGAAAAAGAAAATACAAATCATATATATATATATATATATATATATTTTACATTATTAAGTTTTTAAGTAAATTGTCAAAACACCTACCAAAAGAAAAAATATATAATCCATGTATATAATTCAATGAATGTAGAAAACTGCGAAAAAGAATAAATAATGAACGCCGGCCTAAAGCCCCAGACGTTCGAACTTTCTGATAAGAATCACCTTGCAAGTAAATGATGATAAGCATAACAAAACGGCTGTTTCACATCTGTAAATATATCTTCTTTTTGATATACTTTTTATTTGGTTATTCTGATATTATCCTTACCTTTAGGAGCTAATGGTTGTCATTAACTCTTGTAACAACCTTGTACTATAAATAATTCTCTTTACGGTAAATATATAATTAATCAAATTGTTCAAACTCTTATATGGTATCAGCCGAATATATAAATGGCATTTGCGTTTGTGCTAAACAAAGGGTCATGCTTAGTGATCTTGTTATGCTGGAGGATTTGTTTGACAAGGTCCTAGAGGTCAAACTATCACCAAATATATAAATGCCATTTGGGTTTGTGCTGAACAAAGGGTCATGCTTGGTGATCTTGTTTTGCCGGAGGATTTGATTGACAAGGTCCTAGAGGGTCTCAAAGATCCATGCTTTCAACCGATCATTGACTTAGTGGGTTGTCGTGATACTCTAATCTCCTTTGATGAGCTGCATGAGAAGCTACTCATAAAAAGAGGTAAGTTTGAGTACTGATGACAACCAAACTCTCTACTTGCCACAACCTATGCTACTTGCACTCAGCCATTCATTCCATCCCCTCATTCCCAACACCATAAACCTACCAATACCAACCAAAATAAAAACACCACCAAGATTGGTGGCTGCCAAGGCAAGTGCCAATGGTGCCACACCGTCAGACACTCACTATACCAGTGCTTATCTTTTTAAGAAAAATTTCCTACCACACGTCCCTCCCTCCCACCTTTTTCTGCATAACAAACTACACCTCAAGCCCATGTTGCTGCCATGAGTAATGCACTTGCCTCAAACTTGAGGCTGCTTGACATGGGGGCAACTCACCATGTCACTCAAGACCTAGCCAACATTTCTCTTCACAGTCCCTATGATGGAACAGAGGAAATAGTCATTAGTAATGGTATGGGTGTTCCTATTTCTCATATTGGTTTATTCTCTTTCTGCACTCCTTCCAAATCTTTGTGTTTTTCCAATGTTCTTTGTGCTCTCAATATGACTAAGAATATTATTTCTATTTCTAAGTTTTGTAATAAAAATAATATTCTTATTGAGTTTTCCTCTGATTCTTTCCTTGTTAAGGATCAGCTTACTAGAGCACACCTCCTTTGGGGTCAGCTTAACACGGTGTCTATGATCGTCCTTTGTCATCATCTATCCTAGCATCATCTACTACTAAGGCTCAAGCGATTGATTGGCATCAGAAGCTCGGCCATCCTTTGTTGTCTATCTTTAAATCTTTAGTTTCCAATTTTGATCTGAATGTCACTAGTTCTTTTTTCTTTCAATTGTAATGCTTGTCCATGTAATATGAGCCTCAAACTTCCTTTTTATCAATCTAACTTTTTTTCTTCTTCTCCCCTAGTGCTTGTTTACACTGATTTATGGGCATCCCCCCTTTACTCTTATGATGGCTACAAATACTACATTATTCGTGTGGACCATCTTACAAAATATATTTTGTTTTATCCTTTAAAACTAAAATCTAACACTAAACCAATATCTATAAGGTTCAAAGCTCTGGTTGAAATTTTTTTGACAAGCAAATTAAAACTCTATATTCTGATAATTGGGGGGGGGGGATATGCAACCTTAAACACTTTTCTCACTATAGATGGTGTCTCGCTTCTCACCTCTCTTCCTCACACTCCCGAGCACAATGGCTATGTCGAGCGTAGGCATTGCCACATTATTCAAATAGGGCTCTCTTTGTTATCCCATGCATCTCTTCCCCAAGAGTTTTGGGCTAATGCATTTTCTACTGTTACCTATTTAATTAATAGGCTTCCAACGCCCACCTTAGAGGGTAAATCTCCTTACTTGTGTTTGTTTGGCATGTCTCCAAATTACAATAAACTTTGTAGTTTTGGGTGTTTATGTTATCCTTGGTTAAAACCATATGCATTGCACAAAATTCCTTGATCCCAAAACTTAGAGTTCATCTTTATGTGCTACATCTTCATTGGTTATTCCAAAACTTAGAGTTCATATCATTGTCTTGATCCCAATAACCATAAGGTCTATACCTTGCGTCATGTTCGGTTTGTTGAATCTAATTTTCCTTATCTCCGACTCACATGTGCTACATTAGCACCACCCCAGCCCATACCTGATCATTAGTGCCCTGAGTTCGTCTCCTTTCCTATAATCTCTCATGCTACTCCTCGTTAATACCCCCTAATGCTTCCGCATCTCTCACTCCTCCTTCCACCCCTCATAAGCTACATATTATGCCTTCTTAAGCCCTTCTATTGCATCTAACAGCTCCCCAGCACATGCCATAGTCCCTTATTCTGTCCCTAAGCCCACCCTTCTCATATGACTCCCCTCCTACCTCAAGCTAGCTACTTCCTGTCTCGTCCCCTACCAAGCAACCAGCTACTACCCTCGACACAACCCTACCTAAACCACAACCTAAAGCTAAACTCAGCCCATTATCGATACACCCATCCTCAACCCCTCTCACACTCTCTCGAGTATTATTACTCGTTCCAAGAACAACATCTTTAATCCCAATACCAAGTACGCAAACCTTACCTAAGTCCAAAGCAAGACTCTTACTCCTACTACTATAGTGCAAGCTCTAAAAGACCCGCTTTGGAGAAAAGCCGGATGAAGAAATGCAATCCCTTCGGAATCTTGGTACATGGAACTTGGTTTCATCGGATATTACTCATAATCTAGTCAAGTGTAAATGGGTGTTTCATGTCAAGTATGATAAACATGGCAACGTTGTGCATTATAAGGCTCTCTTAGTGGCAAAGGGTTTTCAACAAAGGCTTGGCATAGACTAATCGAAACTTCGGTCCATTTATCAAAACAACTACTATTCAGACACTACTCACCCTATCCTTGACTAATACTTGGTCTCTCCAGCAACTTGACATTAATAATGCATTCTTAAATGACACTCATCATGAAGAATTTTACATGGCTCAACCCCTAGGCTATGTTGATGCCACTCATCCTACATATGTGTGTAAGTTAAAGAAGGCTCTTTATGGCCTTAATCAGGCCCCTTGGGCTTGGTACAATGAACTCACTTTGTTCCTCACATTTCACGGGTTCAAGCATGCCCTTTCAGACACATCTCTTTTCATAATTAACCTTCATTCATCACCCATTAATCTTGTTATCTATGCTGATGACCTTATTATAACAGTCACTCATGCTTCTAACATTGATCTATTCATTCATAAATTATCTCACATGTTTACTCTTAAAGACCTTGGTTCTAGGGATGTAAATGAGGTGGATAATACCCAAAACCCGATGGATTTTACCCAATGGATATGGATATAGGTAATGATAAACGGATATGGATAGGGATATGGGTAGGGGTTAAAAATACCCGGCGGATTTGGGTAAGGATACGGATAAGGGGTATCAATAGTGGTTAGGGAAAGATGATCTATATGTGACCGGCCCACTGGTTATAATAGTGGGGGATCCCTATCTCAATTAAAATAAATCATAGTTTTGCTAAGGCAAATAAAAGACACTAATTACTTATAGTGGAACATTATGCAAGCAAGAGCCGAACCGATCCACCAGTTAGGAATAGTGGTTAGGGTTTTTACCCTATGTGTGACCGATCCACCAGTTATAATAGTAGTTAGGGTTTTACCCTATATGTGACTGATCCACCAATAATAACAGTGGTTAGGGCATGCTGCTCTATGTGTGACCGACCCACTGATTATAATAGTGGGGTGTTCCTGTACTCGCATGGATTTGACAAAAAAACATAATGTGAATCGACTTCTGATAAAAGGTTGATTAAATAATTAATTGGAACTTTTTGGGCCTTATGGGTGGCTTGATGATTATGAATTGTATAATACTCCGTACGTTTGTATGTATTATATGTGTGGGTTTGAAATTGTATGTTGATTATTATCCTGCCTGATTTTATATGCTTATGTGTGGGCCTTAGTGCTCGATTACCTTACTCAATATGTAGTGTACTAATCACCCCTTTTATGGGTGTTACTCATTCCCATGAGCAAAAGGCCCATCTGACGTGTTGCAGGTAGGCGGTGCTTTCTATGATGCCATTGATGTCTATTGGACATCAGGTGGGGCCGAGTGATGATTGGGCTGGATGCAAAGTCCTAGGAGCGGCGTGACCGGTTTTTCCATTTGAGATTATTATTCCTGTTTTCTTTTAATTATGGGAACTCTAGAAACAATTTTATTATTTTCACCATTTCCTTCTCTAAAAAACTATCTCTAGTATTTCGAATTATGTAAGAACATATGCGTACTCTGATTCCGTATTTATGAACCTTGGTTTATTTAACACTGTTGTGAGTGTTTTCCTTAATCTTAGCACTTAGTACTGGAACGATAGGAATGAACTGGTATGGTACTAAGTGTGGGGGTAGCATCCCCAAAATTTAAGGGTTTTAATTCATAAGTCTTGTTTTAAAAAAAAATGTGTGTAAATTTTGGGGTGTTACAGGAGCGTTATTCCCTGTATGTATTCCGGTTTACCAGTTATAATAGTAGGGTTCTCGCACTCGCATGTATTAATAAAGAGTATGTGTGAAATGAGTATATTGTTAAGAGATCTAAAGAACAAGTTTATTTGGAACGTAACCCAGCCTCATCATCTGTATTATTATATGTTGCCTATATGATCATACTTATGATATGTGCCTTATATGTTTGGCCTTAGTTACACGGGTTACCTTACTCAGTACGTAGCGTACTAACCACCTGTTTCATGGGTGCTGCTCATTCCTATCAGTAGAAGGCCCTTATGACTTGGTGCAGGTCGGTGATTCGATCTTCGATGCTTATGACACTTACGAGGCACCAGGTGGGGCTGAGAGTTGAGTCTGGACCTAGCTTGGGGGTCGAGAGAGACATGGCTGGAGTCTATCTTCCGTTTTATCTTTCCTGTATCGTTATATTTAGTTTTGTTCTATTGTATGACGTTTTCTGTACTTTTGGAACTTTAAAACCTTACTTTTGGATTGTACCTCTTTTGGTTGCCGCACTTTAATTTTTTGTATGGTTAACAACTCATTTCTTTATGAATGCTCATTTTAATTATCGACTCGTATTTGATGTCCATCCCAATCAGCCTTAGCACTTGGTACTGGAATGGTAGAAGTGAACCGATCTGGTACTAAGTGTGGCGATAATATCTCCATAATTTATATTGTTTTATTCGCTTCGGCTAAACCTTTTCATTAAATAAAAAATTTTCAGTTGTAAATTTTGGGGTATTACAGTTATCCATCAGGTAACGGATATCCGTCGGGTACGGATATGGGTATATTAGTAAATATTCATTCGGATACGGGTACGGATATGGATATGGGTTTTTTAATTGGGTTCGGGTATGGATATAGGGTACCTGATCCGAACCTGCCTCGTCATCCCTGCTTGGTTCTCTATCATACTTATTGGGTGACGAAGTTGTGCCCCCAAGGATGGACCCTTCCTTAACCAAGGGAAATATATATTTGACCTACTTGAAAAAATGGGTATGTTGGAATCCAAGTTAGCCCCTACTCCTATGTCTCCTGCCTAAACGTTCTCAGAGAATCAAGGAGTTGCCCTTGATGCACCTAAAGATTACCGAGCTTCCGTGGGTGGTCTCCAATATCTCACACTTACTCAACCTGACGTTGCATACAGTGTGAATAAATTATCTCAATTTATGTGTATGCCTACTACTGCACATTGGTCATTATTGAAATGACTCATGTGTTACTTGTGTGACACCCTTGCCAAAGGTGTTATGATCTACAAAACATCTCCTCCCATCTTGCATGGTTTTTCGGATGCCGATTGGGTTGGTGACAAAGATGACTTCACGTCAACCATGGGTCATGTCATCTTCTTGGGCCAAACACTGTTAACTTGGATGTCCAAGAAACAAAAGGCTCTAGCTCTACAATATCCCATTTTCTCATATCCTAATTACTATATATGATTGGTCTAGTAAGACGTCTTCGAAAAATAAATCTATTATATTATCAAATATCATTTCATTCGTGTTAATTTTTAAACATTTCGTCGATTATTTCTCTCATATACAGAAAACACATTTATTGCAATTCTTCCTATTATTGTGTTTTCACTCTTTTTGACCCCTTCAAAATTTGTGGATTGATCTAAAAATATTTTTATTTCATTCATCCATTCTATTTATTTATGATTTATCCTTTCCTTTCGAATCGTTAAATCGTAGAAAATTTTGTTTACGCGATTAGATATTTTAGATGTTTTTACTATTTTTAATTCGTTGATCATTTCTAAGACCAAATATTTTTATATATTTGGTTTTCTAAAAATATTCTACATCAATCCGTGACAATTTGAACCCGCCGTTATCTATTTTGTATATTTTTGGAAAAACGTATTTCCGCAACTTATTCGTTTTTGTCATTTTTGCTCGTTTTCCATCCATCGAGCTTCAAACCAACTCCAATACTCAATATTTTTTATATATTTGAGTTTATAATGTTATTACAAACATTTTCATAAATTTTTATAATTTTTTTAATTCAATTGATATTTTTCTCAATAAATACTCATTATTGGACTTTCTTGTAATTTAATTAATCAAAATAATTTGTAACCAATCATCTAACTAATATTTCAATCCTAACTAGTCTCCTAACCAAACCAAATCATATTTGATACCATAATCTTGATTTTGTGATATTTTTCTTACACACTCAACTATAGCCTAACATCTCTCTTACATCCCTAATCTTAGTACTCAAGTGAGGCTAAAGTCAAACCAAAAACTCAATACACACTCCACCATATCAGATCACTCCACCATATCAGATCGCACTTTATTTTTGCTATATTGTGCATTCCAATATCAAAACATAAATAAAATCATGAATTTCACTAGAGTGAAAAGCTGATTTACTTTTCAACTTTCAACAACTCATTCTCTCTCTATGGTTGTTATATTCCTTTTGTTTTTATTTATTTGGAAAGATTGCATTGCATACTACAACTCCATATAATTTACATCCCTAAAGTTGAGCTCCTTTGAACTTATTTATAACTAAACTTTTGTTTCCCGACCAACTTCACAAAATCAGCAAAGCTGATTTTTTTGTGACTTCTAGCAGCTACCACGCCTCGACCTTACTTTATTTACCACATATTATTGTTTGGTATTATTCCTTGAATGTTAAAATTCATTAAGGAACCCTTTTTACCAAGTCTACCATCTCATTTTTCCTCTCATATCTACTTTGCCGAGCAACCTTGGAAATTTTGTTGTAGTTGTTGAGTGTGTTGCAACAGAGATTTTGTGTCTTTCCTCCCTTATTTTATCCTTGGTTTCCTTCCCATTAACCCTCTAAAACCTTAATCTATCATTCCTTGTTGGTTGTTGGGTGTTTTTGTGGTAGTTTTCAAGCCTCTCTATTCAAAAGTAATCTTTTCCATTTCACTTCTTCCATTTCAATTCCTTTCTTTCCTATTTTCCTATTTATTAATCCTGGTTTATCTAACTATTTTATCTTTTATTATTGAAGGTGACCAAGTGAGTTTAGAGAAGGAATTTCTTGATTCTTTATTTTAACTTTGCCAAGGAGCCTAGAAATTTTGTTAACTAAACTAACCTTTAGAAATAGGATTTTGTGCTAGGTGTATTATATGTTGTTTTATACATGACTAGATTTATTTTAATTATAAGTATGAAATAATATCTTAAAAAATACTATATGACATTTGTATGTTTCTATCTTATGTGTATAAGAATGAAAATCTAATGAGAAGATGGTTTGTACGATTTTTACATGTTCTTATGTCTACTGAAAATGTAATAAATATTTAGTGAAGTAGTAATAAATGCTCAGTAGAGTCATACTGAATTTCCAGCATAGTCGTGATGAATATGCCTAGATCCAAGTAGTTTAACTCTCATCCTTGTTATTATATGTGAGTTTTTCTAATTTTATTCCATTGTATGTATGATAGTATATTGAAGCTAGGTTATAAGTTTTGGGTCATTTAGAGTTGAAATAATTTTTTTTAAGGTTTAAATATATTTGGCTATGAGTACATTAACCAATACAAATTACTTTTGAAAGTTTTTAAGTGCACAATTGTCTTTATTAGGTCTTTTAAATAAAATGTGGTATATGATATGTAAGGATTTGATATTGTTAAGAGTAAGTTAGGGTTAGGGATGACAATAGGTCGGATCTAGGCTGGGTCCAGCTATACCCAGACCTGGATCTGTTTATATCACCTAGACCTAGACCCGACCTAGACCCATTGGGTCTCAAAAGTTTAGACCCAGACCCAGATCCACCTAGTCTAGCGGGTAAACGGGTCCTAAATAAGTCTAGCTATTTTAAAAAAATAATTAATAATCTATGTAAATACAAATACATTTATGTTTTATATAACTTAATATGTATTTTTTGTTAAAAAAATTCTCCATGTGGAAAAATAAATATATTAAAATAGTTACGTTAACTTTTTAAATAGTATTTTCATGCTTTTAGAATACAATGTACATATTGCTTATAAAGTAAATATATAAAAATAAAATTAAAAAATAAATAAGGAGCTCAAATAAGATTATGACAATAATGATAAACATAATATTAGTATGTATTTATATATGTATATATATAAGCACACACACATATATATACAAAACAGGTCTGGCAGATAGAGTCTAGGTTGGGTTTGGATCTAGAACTATTGGATCCAAACCCAGACCCGTTAAGATATATATGGACCTAGATTCGACCTGGACCCGTTGGGTCCACAAATTATAGATCCAAACCCGCTAAAAATAAAGCGGGTCTAGCGGATCTGGATTAGGTCCAAGATCTATTGCCATCCCTAGTTAGGATCATCCACGAAAGCTAAATACAAGGTCGTGGTTGCCACCACTAGCCAAGATTGATCAACTTAATCATCCATTGACCATCTTGTAGGGGCGTCATAAAGATATATCATTTCCTAGATATAATCTTTATTTAGTTATTTTGTTATTATCCTTACCTTTAGGAGCTACTGGTTATCATTAACTCTTGTATATACCTTGTAATATAAATACTTCTTTTTACGGTAAATACAATTAATCAAATAATTCAAACTCTTATACTTTTTACCGAAAGTGTTGTTGTACTACTTGAGTCGAATCGGTGGTCCATGCGATTCGTAGTGAACTAAATTCTCCAAGTACCCTCTTCTTTTCCCCTTTCGATAACTGTCTCTTTTCTTATTCTCAAAAATAAATAAATAAATAAATAAAGGAGAGTCATACATGTGTATAGAGTCATGATGGACATACCAAATCAACCATCGTATAATTAACAGCAGCATCATAACAAGATCTCCCATCACCTCGATCTTTTACTTTCGTCGAACCTGACCCCATGATCCCCCAGATGGAAGCGCATAAATAAAGCTTACAATCACCTCCATACCAGTTACAAAACTCCGCATCGTAATTGGTAGAGTCATGTGGAGCTGATTCTGAACCACCCATCACCGTCCTAAAAATCATGTTAGTACGGAGTAGTCACGCATCAATACCATGGATCTTGCGCATGGCTCGCTATTTCATTTTGACCACCTATACCAACTCATCACACATGAACACGCTCGCGGATGTTTCCATCTGCTGTTTAAAATCCTCAGCCCAAGACTGTCATCCATCCAAGCACCTATCTGCATCTTTCCGCATTCATGCTTGATACCCCAAATTGATGGAAAGAGAACTCCATGCCGCCCGTTGCTCAGGGAAATAGCAGCAGACTGCCGGGTTTTACCTCGAGACCTACCGTCCTTTTTCACATTTCCAATCGGCATCGACTTAAAACTGGTAAGGTTTCGAAGTATCCGACTGATTCAATCTAGCAGTCACCCATTCCCCAAGCTCCAATTTATCATGTTTCTGACAGGCATCCAAGCACCTTTCCAACATTTGGGCTGTAGCCTCGAATGGCAATGCCTTAATGAATTCCTCCAGCTCATCCATCACGCCGTACCTAGCGTAGAGTTCAACGATAGCCTCGTAATGCTCTAATCTAGGCATCAGATAGTACCTGCCACTCATGGAATCGAAATACTGCCTGCCCTGATCAACATAGCCTTCCACTATACAAGCCTGCAAAATTGCTTGAAACGTGACGTGATCTGGCTCCACACCCGACTCCTTCATCAGTTCAAATAATTCTACTGCCTCGAACCCCTTATCGTGATGACAACATCCAAAGATCATGGAATTCCAAATTATTATGTCCCCTACGTGAGCTCGCATCTTGAACACTCTGATTGCATAATCAATGGCGCGACATTTCGAGTACATGTCACACATCGCTCCTATGATCACAACATCGTCCATTTCACACCCATTCCGTATGATAGCCCCATGGATCTCTTTGCCCAGCTTAAGTTCAAGAATATTAGCACAAGCTGATAAGAGGGTGGCAAAGGTATGCTTATTCGGCATCATATCCTTCTCTTGTTGCATCTTTGCAAACAGTTTCATGACCTCTTCACCTAACTGGTGACCGGCATAGGTTTTCATCAAGGAGTTCCAAGATACACTGTCCCTAGAATCACCCATCTGGTCGAACAAGATCTTACAGCTCCGCAAACAACCATATTTTCCGTACATGTCAAGGAGGGCATTTCCTAGGGCAGCGTCGGAATTCATTTTACGACGATACAGGTACCCATGAACTTGTTTTCCTAGTTCGACATCTGAAAGCCCAGAACACATAGTTAATATAAGAACAAGAGTTGCCTGATCCAAGTCCTCTGTTTCTTGGCGCATCAGGTAGATAAATTCTAGAGCCTCCTCCCATTGACAGTTCCGTGTATACGCAGCCAACATTGCATTCCAAGAGATAACGTTATGGTTCGGCATTCTATCGAAAAGCTCCCTTGCCTCTCTTGTTCTTCCATGCAGTGCAAATCCTGACATCATACAAGTCCAGGAAATCACATCCTCAGAAAGGTACGACGACGGATCAAACATCTTCTTAGCATTCTCTAAGCTAGCACATTTCACATAGAAATCGATCAAAGAACACCGTACTACCTGGTCGTGATCATAACCAATCTTAATTGCCCTGCCGTGTATCTGAACCCCTTCCTTAAGGGCAGAGATACCTGAACAAGCAACAAGGGCATTAGAAAACGTATGACTCAACGGCATAACACTCAAACGAACCATCTCAAAAAACATACGTATAGCTTCTATCTCATATCCTGCCTCAAGATACCTCCTAACAATGATGTTCCACGAAACAGCACTAGGACTTTCTATATCATTAAAAATTTTCCGCCCCTCACCGATATTGCCATACTTCGCGTACAGATCAACAAGCGAGCTTGCCAATATGACATTTCCAGTAAAACCATACTTCACAATAAGCCCGTGAATCTGAGTCGAAAGACCTGATGCATAGACATGGCTGGAGCAAGAACCAAGAACACTAGCGAAAGTGATCTCATTCGGATATATCCCTGATCGATTCATCTGGATGAATAGCCGGAACACTTCCTCAGGATAACCGGCTTGTGCATAGGCCGTGATGATGGCGTTCCAACTACCTCCGTTACGGTGAGGCAATTCATCGAACAGGGCCCGTGCGTCACGTAAGCAGCCGCATTTACCATATACCTCGACGGCCCGGTTCAGCAGAAAGGTAGGAGGCGGGTCACAGAAGGTTCTTAGGTGAGATTCAATTTTTCGAGCCTCGATGCTGGCTGAATTCGAAGCACAGACTTGGAAGAGATGGGAATAGAGGGAGAAAGGGAAGGGAAACGGAGAACTAAAAAGAAGGGATGTCGCTTGGGATAGGCAGCCTGCTTCAACTTGAGATAGGATAGTGTTCGTCAGGGCTACTGCCTTGTGGTTGAATTCAATGAGGCGCGCTGATTTGGACATGGAGGTGAAGTACAAAGCAGAAGCTGCTGCAACTCAAAACCTTTTGCAGCCGAAACTAATTAAGTTGATGCACGTCATACTTTTTTGGTCGGTCGGCCCACAAGAAGAAGGGCCAAGTTTAATTTACTTAGTTTTCCACCGCTCATCCTATCACCACCTAAAATTACCTCTCTTCGGCTGGCGAGCTTTTTAACTTATCTATGACCTCTCTTTTTTACTAGCGGGGGTGGAGGGGGATAGGACTTTTAAAGAGTCAAGCCGCCTCATAAATTTTTAGGCTTGATTCAACTTATTTAATTAATTAAATAAATATAAAAATAAGGATTAAATTTATTTATAGTATAAAAGTTTTTAAATTTGGCTCGTTTACTATAAAAGTTCACGAACCGACTAGTTAAAAGTTTAGTTTATTTATAAACAAGTTAAGCTTGAACTTTATTTTTATACTTATTTATTTAACAAGTCGAGTCCAAATCTAGCTCCATTCGGCTCAACTAGACTCATTAATAGCCCTAGGGGTATTGACAATTTTACCGCACTACCTAATTGAGGCTATGTAATAGCACATATTTTCTTCCTTAACGTATAACAGAATAAAACATATCTTTCCTTCGCCTTCACCTTCTCCTTTCTTTAGTTTCTCTCTAACCTTTCTTTATTCACCATGGCAACTCCACATGGTATGAAAGCATGTGTTCGTTTTCCCTGACATTTTTTTTTCTCAAACCCTTTATATGTAATAACTCAAATATCATGTCGAATTCATATACGACAAATCCCAACCCTTATCCCAATTTATCAGACAATACCTTGTCAACTATAGATTTTTCTTCTTATTTTTAGTTGTAATTGTTTGATACAACTGGTGTGCTTCTTGTCTTTGATCGATTTGACAGTAATAGCTTCTCCACCTAGAAGAGATCCATGAAAATTAGGTTGTCAGCTAAGGACAAATTTTGCTCCATCGATGGTTCATGACAAAAACCTTCCTTGACCAAGCTCAATTTTAAGCAATGGGAGAGATGTAACGACATGGTTATCTATAGATAACCAATGCATTGAATAAGCCAATCACTCAAAGTATGATTTTCTCATCCACGACTAGGGAGATATGGCATGAACTCAAAGAAAGATTCGATCAAACAAATTATACGCAACTCTTTCAAATACAAAAAAGTATATGTTCAATTTCTTAGGGAACTAGTAGTATCAACTCCTAATTATCTATATTGAAGAATCATTGGGAAGATCAATCAACGCTCTTGGTTGAAACAGAGTGCACTTGTGGATACACATGAGGAGCGAATGAAAAGCGTGAAAGGAATGATCAAATACTAAAGCTAATTCAATTTCTCATTGGTTTGAATGAAATTTAACTCACTCATTGGAGTAATATTCTTATGATGAGATTGGTTCCTTCTATTCCAAAAGCATATTCTACTCTCCTTTAAGAAGAAGAACAAAGAGAGTTAAATTCCAGTGGTGCTTTCTTGGAATAATCGGCATCCTTCTTGGTTGGGTCCTAATCTCGGAACCTTAGGTCTTTGGTCTCCTCTTTCTCAGTATCAATGCCTACTCCTGGACCATAGTGGTTGCCATGCATGCACACTCGTATAATATGGCCAAGTCAGAGAATGTCATTGCTCCCATCATCCGGTGGATACTGAAGTGGAGTCTCTACTTAAATTGGTAGATCATGATCGTCTCGCTAGCCGCAATACCCAGGACAAACCTCAACAGCTCGATGAAATAGGCGTAGTATTGCCTCACATTTCATACCCCCTAGGTGAGTTGCATGAATTCCTTAAGTTTGTCCCTCTTTAGGCTCTCTAGGTAGAACCGGGCGTGCAAGGTAGTCTTGAAGGCCTCTTGGGACATCTGGGGATCGTCTCGGGTGTGGTACTCAACCCACCAAGCATCCACAACACCTTTAAGTAAGAAGGTTGTGATGCTAGACTATCGATCCAAAGGGTAGTCCACGGCCTTGAAGGTGTGATCCATGTCTCGGATCTACCCTTCCAAAACCACAAAATCCTCCTCTCTCGTGTACAGCAGAGGGTGGTGACTAGTAACCCTCCGAAGTTAGACCTCCCCGACACTCTCATGGTGATATTTTGGAGGTGGGGTGGCAGTTGAGCTTGAGGCTGGCGTTGAACGAACTCTATAAAAGCCTTAAAAACCTCCTTAAGGCATCTAACCCGTCTGTTCATCATGAATTGGTTACTGTAAAACAAGGAGTGAGTCAACCTAAACCTCCTGGTTTGATAACTACTACACACATTTTTCCCTCCTTAGTGATCCCCTAAACTGCCCTTTTTATTTCCTCACCAGTGGATCCAAATCTATTGGCCAACTTAAAAATTTTCTAAGGTATAAAAGCCATTTCAAAACTTGAGAAAACTTTCTCGTAACTAAATTTCTAGGGAGCAAAGTGTGGTTATCAGAACCATTGCTTTGATACCAACTTGTAACACCCCCAAAAAATCATAGTTAAATTTTTTTTTTATCTCTAAAAATCATACACTACAAGAAGATGTGTTACCACCGTGATTAGTATAGGTCTGACCCTCAGCCATCCTTATACCAACCACAAGGCTAATAGGATAAACTCAACCAAAAATACCACAACAAGAACCATTTTATAATGTAAAAGAGTTAAACGTTGACATAAGGAAATATTAAGAACATAGAACATAAGAGAGTAAAATGTTTTACAGGGAAGTTATGGAATACATAAGTTATTACGGGTAGGAAAACAAGTCCGAAATTCACTTTCTCTGGCTCCAACCTTAGAATACCATGGCATCGCTCTGCCCTAATTCATCATATGTAGTAAAGTCCTATATATCATCATCACTTAACCACATAGACTCAGGAGGGGCCACTACTCGTGGGAATGAGCAACACCCATAAAAGGGGTGATTAATACACCACGTATTGAGTAAGGTAACAATAGGGTTAAGTTAGAGCATAGCAAATGCATGATACATATATGATGCACGCAACAAGTTATGATAGATCATTTGCCCCTATTAGGGCTTAAAGCCATTAGTGTAGCATTTAAAAATCTATCAAATTATATTCATGTGGGTTTGAGGATCCCACTATTCTCACCGGTGGATCGGTCACTATATAATCTAGAGCAGCACACTCTTGACCACTATTATGACAAGTGGACCAATAAATATAATTCAACCCAGGGAAGAGAGTTCGTAACTACTATTATAATCAGTGGACTGGTAGATATAGTATAATCTAGGGCAGACTACTTCTTACCATGATTATAACTATTAGATTGGTGCATATCCTATGCATGGTCCCGACCCATATGGTGTTCCACTATAAGTAATTAATATCTTTTTCGTAGATTATCATCATCCAAGGGTTTTATTAGCTTAGGACCCCCACTATTCTCATTGGTGGACTGATAACTAGAAAATCTAGGGAAGAAAGCTCCTGACCATTATGATAACCGATAAACCGATAAGCCTCATGCATTCTAGGGAAAAATGCTCCTAACTACTATTATAATCGGTGGACCGGTACATATGATACACTTGGGCTTGACTTAAGGATCTTCCACTTTAAGTGATTAGTGTCTTAATAATTTAGGTGTCACATTCTCATCCACACATCAACCATATGAGACTCCTAATCTACCACTGCCACAGATAACCCTAACCTCATGGAAACCCTAATTCCCTAAACCAAGGCATCCTCGCTTCCTAATGATCCTTTAGGTCCCCAAAATTAGCCACCAATCCACATATGCCATTAGAATCCTGTTACTTGTGATTCATAGCCCGCTCCCCTTTTTCCTCACTTACAATAACCATATCCCTCTAGGGTTACCCCCTTAAAACCCTAATTTTGGCCAACATGGTTCTGTCCCCTCCTCCACTTCTTATTAGCCCTAAACTTTCACGATCAAGTACAAATTACCATGCTCATTCTTACTCCAAATTCTTATAGCCCAACTCTCTCATTTCACAAATACGATAATAACCTTCTAAATGGTTACTCCCGAAACCTTAATCTCCCCTTTTAATTTGTATCCTCTCTTACACATCTCCACCATCCATTTAACTAGGCATACATCCTCCATATAGTATACCCCTCCTTACAGCCTAGGGGCACAATCCAACTCCCTCGACTCCTTCACGCAATAATAACCTATTCTTAGTGTAATACCCCCAAAATTTCGAAAACCTATTTTCTAATAAATAACCTTTATTTGAAATAAAATTTGCTTTCAAAATTATTTATTTTAATTATTTTATGGATTTTAGAGTATGTAAATTTGGATAAGAGTATTTAATAGATTAAAAATAAATATTTTGCTATTTATCATATTATTTTATTTAAATAAATTTCCAAACTAATATTTTACTAACTTTATCATTTTTAAACTAATATATTAGATTATAATGAATTAAATTATCAAATTAAATAATTTATCAAGAATATTACATTTTATGATTTTATAAATTTATTTACCTCATTTTCCCTATTTTTTCCATTTCCCTTTTTACCCTTTTCCCCCTTTTTCCTTTTCTTCTCTTCTTTTTCCCTTTTTCTCCCTCCTTTGGGCCGCCCCGCCAGGCCAGCCTCCCCTGTGTGCTTGGGCCAAGCCCGTTCCCTTCCCCCAGCCCCTCCTTCTCCCGCGCACAGCCAGCCGCCCAGCCTTCTTTTTTTCCCCCTGGACCGGCCGACTCCCTTCTTTTCCTGTGCTGGTCCAGCCGTTCGTGTACCTCCCCTCCCTTTCTTCCTTCTACCACGCCCGACCACCAGTTCTGCCATGGTCGAGTGTCCGGCCGCCTGCAACTGCCGCCACCTGCCATCACCACCTACCTCCCTCTCCCCCTCTCTCTCTTCCCCCATCATTTTCCTTCCCTTTTTGAGCCAAACCGGCCCCTGGACCACAGCTCACATGCCCCTCTCCCTTTCCTTCTTCTTCCCTCTCTTCCTCTGCCAACCGACCACCACCTGCCACCCTTCGTCCTCTCGCCGCAGCCCCTGCCCCTCTCTTCTCCCTCTTCTTTTTCTCCATCTCCCCAGCCCTTCATTCCCCTCATTTTCGAGCCCTTCTCCTTCCCCCGAGCTCCCTCTTCTCTCCTTCCTTCTTTCCCATTTTTTTCTATTTTCTCTCCACGCCGCCGCCAATCACCGTTCTAACCGCCGCACCCAGCCCTGCGCCGCCTACTGCCACCACCCCCTATTGCCCTGCACCCCCATGCCGCTCCCTCGAGCCTGCACTTCCTCCCTTCTCCACCTCTTCCTTTTTCTCCCCATTTTTCTCCTTATCACCGAGCCACCTGCAACCGCCACTTCCGCCGCCGTCCGGCCACCTCTACCACCACCCAACCCACCGTTTGACACCCTGCAACCCCCTCTACCACCTCCATGCATCAATTAGCCGAAAAAAGCCCTTGAACCTCTTCATTTTTCCCTCATCTTTTCCTTCCTTCTCAGCCCCTCCACCTCGACCCATCTCGGCAGCCAAATTCGCTACCTTGCCGCCGCCGTCTCCGCCGCCGTGAAACCATCCCCAGCCACCACCTACACCCCCTCTCCACTCCCGCACCATTCCCTTGCCTTGAAACCTCCCCCATCCACCTTCTTTTCTAGCCTAAAGACCCTAACCCGAAAATAACAAATTTTGCTTCCTTCACCCCCCCTTCGAACCCTTTCACCTCTCATTTCTGCATGAGACTCACGCTGTTCATGCAGCGTGAGCTCCCCCTTTTATTTTGGAACTTGTTTGGCTAATTTTTGAGGTATATTAATAGTTAATCAAAGTGTTTTATTATTAAGTAAATTTTTATAAAGTTTTATCCTTTTAACTTCTTATTTCTAACATAATAATGGTTGATATTATTTTAGGTTTTGAGTTGCTAGTTAAAGCTTAAATCTTTAACTGGGATATTGGTAAGATTTGATAATTGCGAGATTAAGGTAACCATTAATCCTCCCTTGAATACATGGAAAAACGTATGCTAGCACATTAGGGATTTAGTATGATTTTATGCATGGTTTGTGTGCTTAACATGATATATATATATATATATATATATATATATATATATATATATATATATATATATATATATATGTGGTTGCTTATATTGCTTGATAAAAAGGAAAAGTATGATAACCTTTGTGCCATGTGTAGGTATGATAATTAAGGAAGAAGTTTGATTATTGATGGAAATATTAAATGCTTTTTTATGATGTATTATGTTGCTAATGCATGAGTAATATTATTGCCTAAGGGTATTTTAGTAATTATGCTTATGAAGTATGTGATCTAATGTATATAGTTGCTAATGAGTATTATGTTGAATAATGACATGTTGGTGGACTTAGATGATAAGAATGAAGTACTAATATCATTATTTTATGTAGTGATGGTAAGTTCATAAAAATGGTGAATAAAGGGGTTGAGTGGAAATTTTATAAGTGAAAAGGGTATTTCGGTAATTTTATAAGTAAAAGGGTAATTTGGTAATTTAAAAAGAAAGTGTTTAAATGATAATTTATAAGTAAAAGGATAAAATTGTAAGTTGTGAGAAAGAAGGGTATTATGGTAATTTTTGAGATAAAAGAATAATATGGTAATTTTATGATTAAATGGCCAAATGATAATTTTATAAGTAAAGGGGGTATTATGGTAATGTTTGGAGAAAAGGAAAAAGCGGTAATTTTGGAGTCAATGGGTAATATAGTAATTTTATAAGTAAGTGGTAAGGATGGCAATTTTGGAAGTAGGGGTAAAATAGTAATTTTGGATGAAGGAGGGCATTATGGTAATTTTTCAAGTAAATGGGCATTTGGGCAAATTTTGGAAGTAGAGAGGCAAAATAGTAATTTCATAAGTAAGTAGTAATATGGTAATTGTATAAGTGAATGGCGAAATGGTAATTTATAAATAAGGGGTAATATGGTAATTCTAGAAAAGAGGGCAAATGATAATTTTGTAAGGAAAGATAAAAATGGTAATTTTGGATGTAAAAGGATAAGATAGTAATTTGTAAAGTAAAAGGGGTGTTATGGTAATTTTACAAGTAAAAGGGGGTATGGGGGTAATTTTCATAAATAAAATGATATTATGGTAATTTGAAAGTAAGGGGTAGAAGGGTAATTTTGTAAATAAAAGGATATTATGGTAAACTTGGGAGTAAGGGGTAACTTGGTAATTATGATAACGATGAAAGATAATTTAGTAATTAAATTATGATTGTAGAAGGGCAATTGGATAAGTATGATACTAGAGAAGGGTAATTTGGTAAATTAACCAATTAAAGGGCATTATGGTAATTTTAATAATGGAGAAGGATAATATAGTAATTATTAATATGGAGAAGGGTAAATTAATAATTATGATTATGAAGAAGGGTAAATTAATATTTGTAATTATGAAGAAAGGTAATTTGGGATTTATGATAATTAAAAAGAGTAAAATGACAATTAAAATAATTGAGAGGGGTAAAATGGTAATTATGATAAAGGAGAAGGGAAATTTGGTAATTTATCCAACTAAAGGGGCAATTTGGTAATTTAGCTGATTAAAGGGTAAAGTGATAATTATTTAACCAACTCAAGGGGCAAAATAGTAATCATGATAATGAAGAAGGGTAATTTAGTAGTTTATCCAACTCAAGGGCAATTTAGTAATTAAAATAAAGGAGAAGGGCGATTTGGTAATCTAACCAACCAAATGGGAAATATGATAAGTGTAGCAATTATGAGGAGTGAATGGTGATTTAGAAAGTGTAGGGGATAACTTGGTAACCTAAACCTTATAAGGGATAATTTGGTAATTATGTAACCTAAAGGGTAATATGGTAATTTGGCGAGTAAGGAATGGATACATAATAATTATATAAGTAAAGGGCAAATGAGTAATTTGTACCTAACATGTCTTTGAGATTGTGGAACATTAGAATACGATTTAAATAATGCTGAGTATCCAAGTAAGAGTATTTGATGATTAGTATAGTCTTAATGGTTTCTCTGTGATATCCTGGATAATTATCTGAATAAGAAATGAGTAATGATATCGGAACGATTGAAAGTGAATAAGTATCTGATTATCGTGCCTTTCGTGATCACTTTAATTAAGACACTATTACTTAAAGTGAAAGACCTCGAGATCGGGAATGGTGACTCCTTAGGGGTCGCTACCCTAAGGACGTGGTTTAGTCCACGATTATTCTGGTATTTGCTGGTGTGCCTTTGTGCCCCAGCCAGGCCCTATATCTTACTCTTTCTAGATCTACGGACCTAGTTAGGGGGTATGCATACTTATGGATTAGGTGTCCTTGTCGGTAGGGTACTGAGTTAGCTTTATGCACCAGTACGACCAAGGTACCTTTGCGTCCTTGGGTTCGTGGTTGAAGGGTACTGAGTAGCTGATATGCACCGGTACGACCGGTGTACCTTTGTGTCCCGGGTTATTAATCTCCCGTTTGAGGCAAATAAATATGATTGATGTGCTGATTAAAGAAAGGAAAGATACTATTATTGAAAGTGGAATATTAATGAGCCGGGCCCAGATGATTATGATATTGAGTACCGGTCCACCGGTTATAATAGTGGCCAGGAGCGTTGTGCCCTGGATGATGATTCTTAATATATACCGGTCCACCGGTTATAATAGTGGCCAGGAGCGGTGTGCCCTAGATGATGATTCTTTATATATTCCGGTCCACCTGATATAATAGTGGCCAGGAGTGTTGTGCCCTGGATGATGATTTTATGTATATTCCGGTCCACCGGCAATAATAGTGGGGGTCCTGAGCTCAATAAAACCAGTATTGTATGTGAATAAAGTTATGGAAAAATACTAATCACTTATAGTGGAACTCTATGTGAGTTGGGGCCAGACTGATCCACCGGCAATAATAGTGGTCAGAGGCGTTCTGCCCTGAGTGTATACTTTTTGGTCCACCGGCTATAATAGTGGGGTTCTCGCACTCACATGGATATAAAATATGATACTAATTGAATGGTGATGGAATAATGGCTTAAGGCCCGAATGTATAGATTTTCTACTATGACATGGCTTAAGGCCCAAAGATATCGATCGTGAATTATAACTTGTGTTACGTGTGATTGTTATGTATGCACCTCAGTTTACATATGTATATAGTTGCATTATGTGTTGCATTGCGGGCTTGTGTTTAAGTGTGGTATTAAAGGGTTACTCAGTACCGTAGTACTAAAGGGATTCCCTTCGTGGGGCCCCTGCCTATTCAATGGGCAGTGCCCTTGCAAGTCTTTTCAGGTGCCACTCAAGCGGGAAAGAGAGTAAGGAATTATCCAGTATCGTTAGGCTTTTTCTCTTTCTCTTTTAAATTCTTGGTTTTAAATGCATATGTTGTTACTGTAACCACCATTGGTGGATTTTAATTCTTATAAACGATTTGATGCGCTACTCTGATTTATGCATGTTGAATTTCTTTCAAATTGTATTTCATTTTTCTTAGCCTTAGCACTTGGTACTGGAATGGTATGAGTGAACCGGTCTGGTACTAAGTGTGGCGGTAATACTCCCAAAGTTCATGGTTTTCTAATTTGCTTCCGCTAATTTCCTTTCAATTAACGAAATTTTTCAGTAGTGAATTTTGGGGGTGTTACACTTAGAGTTGACCCCTAAAACCCTAATTTTTCCCCATGCACTTTTCCCGTCTTCCAATGTACCAAAAGCTCCCTTATGTTCACCAGCTATCTAACAACACCCTCATAATCTCCCTACCCTTTCTCCATAACTCTCCTTCCCTTAGTCACCCCCAAACAAGGTCATACCGGGTTAGACTTACCCCCATGCAGGGTCCACTCTTCCCATGAATATTCTTACCCTAATCCCCCTTTCATCATTATCCTTCTTATTACTCCACTTTTTTCCCTAGGAATATTTCAAATATTTTCCTCTTAAGGTTTTACCTATACTTCACTATTTTTTTTCCAATTTTCCCTGACCACCAAACCCTACCTAAGACTCCTAAGCTTAAATATACCATTTCTCAACAATTCACAAGACATGAATTATCACATAGTAGAGCTTTACAACCACATATATAACCAAGCAGTCAAGATCACACATACTCTTACCTTAGGTCCTTGTAAGCCAACCTGCACAAAAATCTTAAGATACTTATATATATATACACATTTCATGTAGGTATACACATATTCTACAACCAAAACACACAAGCCCAAACCCTAGCTATAGTTATATCCTTACCTAGATAGATCCGGTCTTAAATTAATGAGATATTACTCCTCCTCACTGGTGATTACCGATTCAGTGTTTAAAATGAAAACACCCAACTTAAGCTAATTTACTCCTTTTCTCCCTTTTTCCTTTTTTTTCTTCCTATTTTCATAATCAAAATAATAAGGATAATAAGGATAATAGTAATAATAGTAACTAATAAAGTAAGAGGCTTAAAAATAAGTAAAGAGGGGGAGAAATGTGACTAAGATGGGAAAGATAAGGTGAGAGTGGTGGTGGCGCAAGGAGAGGATCTTTGGGATTGGAAAAAGGATTGTGGTAGGGTTTCTTGGAGCAGTGGAGGTGTCGGCATAAGGTGGTTAGTGGTAGGGGTGGTGGTTTCGTAGCGGTGGAGGCAGTGGTGCTCGTGGTGGCACACTTGAGAGGAAGGGTGGAGGAGGGAAAGAAAAGAAGGATAAAATGGTGGTGTAGAGGGCTTGTTGCATGGGAGACGTGCTTGTGTAAGAGGGAGGTGCAGGGAGAGGGGAATGGGCTAGTGGTGGCAGAGGCGTAAGGTGGCACTAGTGATGTGAGGTGGTGTAGGGAAAATCGAGCTGCCTACTTTGCATACTTGAAGAGAGGAAAGGAAGGGGAGGAAGGGAAATATAAGGGGCTCAATGGGTATAGGGGGTTGTAGGGAAGGGAAAGGAGTGGAGCTAGGTGGCAATGGTGGCATCTGAAGGTAGGGTGAGGGAATGTTGGTAAGGGTGGTTTAAGGTAAAAAAGAGAGAAGAATGAGAGTGCGGGGGGTTTAAAGACAACGGGAAGGAGATAAGGATAAGGGAAGGAAAAGGATAAAAGGTGTTGGTCGCTGGTGGTCGGCGGTGGCAAGGAAGGATGGTACAAGGTAGGTGCAGGGGGAATTGCAAACGATAAGGTGCAGAGGCAAGGGAAAAAGAGAGGTGTTCAGGGGGACCGTGTAAGGGCATGCCAACGTGCATGCCCTACATGGCAGAAAAAGGAAGTGGAGAAGGGAGTGGTTGGGAGGCTGCAAAAATGGCAGTAGGGGGTGCAGGAACGAGGTTGGGGATGGTGGTAGAAAGGGGAAGGGAGAAAAGGGGGAGGGAGAGAAAAGGAAAAAGTAAGGGGAAGAGCCGACTGGGTCGTCACCCATGGGGGAGGGGACAAAAAAAGGAGAGGTCCCTTAGGCTGGTAAGGAAAGGAAAGGAATATAGGAGAGGGGGAAGGTGTTGGGTCACTGGGAGCAACCTAGACAAAGGGGGAAGAAGAAAGCAAAAAAAGGAAAGAAAAAGGAAGTAAAAGAAAGGAGAAAGAAAAGAAAAAGAGGAAGAAAAAAAGGAAAAGAGAAAAAAGGAGGAAGATGGTGGGATCTTTTGGATTTTGGGGGATTTATAGGTAATTATAAAATAATTAAAAATAGTTAAATTTTGCTATAATTTTCTTTATAAGTTATTATAGGTTAGATAATAATAAAAATAAAGCTTCCAAATAATAATAAATTTTTAAATCCCATTTTGGTGTTATTATTATTATTATGTGCACTTATAATTTAATTTATTTAATATTTCATTATTTATTTTTAGGGAAAGTTTTGAGGTATTACAAGGTCACTCATACTTACATAGTGCAACAAAAGCAACATAGTCATCTAACAAGTCTTCAAAGACTTGCACAAAAGAGCTAAGATCTCCTGAATTATTTAATATTTCATTATTTATTTTTAGGGAAAGTTTTGAGGTATTACAAGGTCACTCATACTTACATAGTGCAACAAAAACAACATAGTCATCTAACAAGTCTTCAAAGACTTGCACAAAAGAGCTAAGATCTCCTGCTAATGGGAATGAGCAACACCTATGAAAAGAATAATCAGTACGCTACGTACAAGGGCGGGTATACCCATACCCGTATCCGTACCTAAATTCATACTTGTACCCGAATCCATATCCGCTAACACATCCATATCCATATCCGTTTACCCGTTAATGGATATTATCCAATGCATAAATCCATTTAGAGTTAAGCCAAATGACAATGTTAACCTTAAGTTATACTATATTTATTTTAAAATTAAGGGTAAAAAGGTAATTATATATCGGGTAAATGGGTATGGATATGGATACGGGTATGGTTACGGGTACAAGTATGGATATCCCATACCCGTATCCGTACCCGAACTCGATGGGTATTTTTTTTTCTATCATCCATGTCCGTATCCATATTTGTTTATCTATATCCGTTTAAATATCTATCGGATAAAATCCGCTCCGTTTACATCCCTACTACGTACTGAGCAAGGCACCAATACTTTCAAATCAGGGATACAAATAAAACATGCATTCACAATTGATGATAATAGTTTGAAGCACCTTCTCAGGGACAACACACCTAAGCCACTATTATTATCTGATGGAACGGATCTGAAAACACCACCTTCTCAAGGAAAACGCTCCCGAGCTATAATTATTATTCGGTGAAATGAATATAAAAACATCACCTTAGTCTTGACTCACATATTCTACTTTAAATCATTAGTTTCTTAACCATAGGTTACAAATTTTAAAATTTCTTTCACGATGAGTGAGGGCCCCACTATTCTTAATCCGATAGAACAGGCTGAAACATCTTCTAAGGACAAGATGCTCCCGAGCCACTATTATCCTCTGGTGAAATGGATATAAAACATCATCTTAGCCCTACTCACATGATCTTTCATTTTAAATGATTAATATATTATTCATGATCAGGCAGCGAACACATTAAGACGATTAAGCACATCACACAAGTAATAAGGCTGATATCCCGAGTTAAGATCCTTAAATTCCACAAACCCTAATTTTACACTCTTAACATAAATTTTCTTATATTGATCATTCAACCACAAATTATAGTATATCATTATCAAATATTATCATTGTTATCATACCCAAAATTCACGATTTAACACCCACGTCTCACACATACAATGATAGCCCTATCTCAAACGTTACTATTTACATAACTCTCAAAACCCTAATTTCAAGATTAGTCATAACTCTTCCCATAAGGCTCATATGATTACCCAAATTCAATACACATCCTTAAATTACAAATATTAATGACATATCTAAAATTTGTGGTCTAATTCAAGGGTTTTTACGCATGGTATAATAATCTTACCATTTTAAGGTTTCTATACCCTAATTAATACATTATCTCATTTTGAGGAACCCAGAACATTCATTAATTTCTCCAAACACTTCTCTTGATATATTTATCATAATTAATACACCTAACACATTAAAATACTGAGATCTCCAAATTAATTCATATTACTATTTCATAAGTTATATTTTTTCCATAAGTATAACTTAGCATAACAAGATTATATCAACACATCTTTCCCATTCTCACTTCCTTTATATTATATAATTCCACGTTGTCACAACATATCATTAATAGTATACATTCCGCCATATAACAACAATATCATAATAACACATATAGCCATGCAATCATTTAACACAAAAATTCCAAAAACATCGATTAGTATCCTTACTAATAAGGACTTCAGGCTCTAAGCACGTAAATCCTAGACTTGCTCTTCCAAGATCACTGGAATATCACCTATGAAAATGAAATAATATATGATTAGGATTGGAGATTAAAATTAAGGAAAATTTAAGGTAAGGGAGGGTAAAAATGGAAATAACTAGATTTAAAGGGAAGCTTCAGTTGTGTGGAACTGTGGTGGAATGTATGGTGGTGCTATGATGAAATTTTGGCGGTGTTTAGGTAAGGTTTGGGGGTTAAAAAGAGGGTGAATTGTCGAAATGGGGAGGCTGCATAGGCGTGCAGTAAGTGGTGCACTCCTAGGGCGAGAGCTGGGATCCTACACGGGTAGGTTTTTAGAAGAGGCACATTCATGCTCATGCAATGAATTTCTCAAAAAATAATGAATAATTGTGTACAGGTATGCAGAAGCTATAGGCAAGTTGTGCGAGGGTGCAGTAAGGAAAATTAGTAGTGCACGGCTGTGCATGAGGTTGTGAGCAAGCCATGCATCTCATAAAAATGAAACAAACGCGATGAGAGAAGAGGAAAAAATGGTGGTGGTCAATGCCGATGGCCTGCAACGATAAAGGGGAGTGATGGGGTAGCCTTGGTGCTTGGTCTACCAGGCTTTGGGAGTTGCTTGGTGGTTGTGGTGCACGATGGTGATGGAGGTGGTTCGGTGTGCGAAACAGAGCAAGGGAAGGAAGGAAGAAAGAAGAAGAAGAAGAGAGGGAGCTTGGCTAACTTGATCAATCAAACAATATGGGTTATAATGGGACACAAAATAAGGGAGAAGGAGAGTGAGCTGTGGGGGGTGTGTGTATGGTGGCATGTGAACGGGTGTTTAGGGAGATGCAGAAGGTGATGATGATGACGGTGATGGTGTAGTTTCATGGTGATGATGATGATGGTTGTAGAGGAAGAAGAGATGCTTGATAAGGGTGAGGGATGGCAGGAGCAAAAGTTCAACAGAGAAGAGGTGAAGTGATGGTTGTGTGTGACAGAGAGTAAGATGAAACACTCATAAGAGAAGAAGAAGAAGAAGAAGTCATCGCTGAAAGGAACAAAGGAAAAAGAAGAAAGAAAAGAAAAGGAAAATGGGCTAATTTGGGATTATATTAAATTTGGATTAGCTAAAATAGGTAGTATTAGTGACATAAATTTACTGAAATTAAGATTAGGTTCTAAAAATAATTTATCCCAATCAAATATTTGGATTAGGTTAAGATTTCAGAATTAAGGAATTTGGGTAAGGTGAAAATAATATTTTCTGGAGATTAGAATCGGATTAAGGTATTAATGATATGAGATTAGGTTTAGCAAAATTTTGGGGCATTATACTTGTTACAGGTTGCATGGATTTTCGGCAGACTTCAATTTCACTAAGAACAAGCCACAAATGGGAGCAACAAAACACATCAATTCTTCTACTAAAAAGTTACCTCAAGATAATTCTTCTTCAAGTCCCATAGCTAGTTTAACAAAGGAACAATGCACTCAATTGTACTCTCTTCTCAATGAAAATACGTTGGTATCTTTAGTTTCAAATTATAATGTTTGCCTTTTGAATAATTTTGTAGGTAAGATGGTTTGCTCTTGTTGTAATATTGTGGGTGATTGTGCTTGTTTTGGTTCTCATTTAAAACACAGTTCTTGGATTATTGACTTCGGAGCTACGAATCATATGTGCTTTGATATTTGCTTATTTAATTCTACATTACCACTTGATCTTAGCTAAACAACAATAATGCCATTATCACACATTCTAGCATAATAACATTTTATCCAATTCTCACTCTCACAAAGGTATTACTCATTCCTAATTTCACCTATAATATATTATCTATCGAAAAGATATATCATCAACTAAAGTGTAAAGCCATATTCACATCTACTACTTGCTTATTACAGGGCCCTTTCATGAGGAGATCACCAGAAATTGGTAAAGCATATGGTGGACTATACTTACTGACATCTGGTACAAAAAGGATTTACCTATTTCTTGTACTTATCTTTCTTTTAATGTTTCTTAAAATTCATGTAACAAAAATAGTGTCATGCTATGAAACTATAGACTAGGTCACATGTCTATGTATAAACTCATACTTATCTCTATTCCCCTATATTGTTGATGACATTAATGAACTTTACAATGTTTACCCTCAACCTAGACAAAATCATTTGCCTTTCCCACATAGTATAATTCCTTCATCTAAGATTTTGACTTAATTTATATGGACATTTGGGGTCCTTATTGAACCCCTACTCATGATGACCATCATATCTTCTTGAAAATAGTGGATGATTACAATCCCGCTACCTAAACCCATCTACTTTCATATAAAAGCAATGCCTTATTTATTATAAAATCCTTACCACATATGGTACATACTCAATTTAACGCCAAAATAAAAATAATCTACTCAAACAAGGCCCTCAAGCTTAGCCTTAGTAATGTTCCCACTCAATTTTTCCTTGAAATGGTATTATCCATCAAATAAGCTGTGTTGCCACCCCTCAACCAAATAGTGTTGTGGAACGTAAACACAAACACCTTATTGAAGCCTCATGAGCCTTAATTTTCCAATCTAATCTTCCTATTAATTTTTGGGGTGATTTTGTCCTCAAAGCCACATAATAAAATCACTTCCCTTCTAGAATACTTCAAGGCCTCACCCAATTTCTTTGATTATAAGGTACTCCACCTACCTATACTCATCTCAAAAACTTTGGTTGCCTATGTTATGTCTCCACTCTTCCACATAGCCATGATAAATTCAGCCCCAGGCCCTCTCCATGTATTTTAATTAGATGCCCCTTTGGAAAAAAGGATACAAAGTTTATAACATTGCTACACACTCAATCTCTATGTCTCAAAATATCATATTTCATGAACACATTTTTCCCTATATGTAAGAAGGACCAAGTTTAATGATGATAAAATTGTAAATTACTTAGTTTACCATCACTTATCCTATCACCTCCAAAAATTACCCACGTATACATGTAATAACCTATCTATAACCACCCTTTTTTTATTTGTGGGGGTTGGAGGTATTGATAATATTTGTAAATATTTGGTTTTGTTTAGCTCACTGCCTATATAGGGCCCTATAACAATACATATTTTCTTCTTTGACACATAACAGAATAAAACATATATTTCCTTCACCTTCTCCTTTCTTTAGTTTCTCTTTAACTTTCCTTTATTCACCATGGCAACTCCATAGAGAGGAGCCAAGAAAATGGGGAGGGGTGAGGCCCCAAGTTTGGAGATAGGATTTAAATTTGGGATCTAAGTATAAATGGAAAGGTGTTCGACCAGTAATTCAAGTATACGGTCCTCTTTAACTATATTGTTAAGTCTTAACATACTAGTTCACTATCCACTGATTGTTTTTTCCAAATGAAGCTATATAAAAAGAAATACATATCATTATTTCCAAAAAATCTCTAATTAATGTCTTAACTTTTTACCCTTTTATACAATTATATAAAAAATTGAGATATTAATTTTTAAAGCTAAGGAATTTTTTTACTTAAGATATAAAATTTTTATTTGTTGATAAGAATTAGATATGAGAATAATGAAGTTTATTACTTGAAAATTGAGGCGTAATACTAAAATATAACTATAAGGGCCCACATAACAATATAACTACAACCTAATGGACCTCGTTGGCTAACTTTAACATATGAGGACATATATTAGTACCTAAAAGCCCACAATTGAGTAAGCCTAATAGCCCAACCTAGAAAAAATACTAATATATTAAATCCCCAAAAATGCTTTCGATAGGGATAATAACACACAACCATGTCAAGTGAATAGATAAAGAAGGAGGAGAAGTTAGTCACTAGTCTCTTATGATCTACTTAGGCACAACCATTTTATTTTATTTTTTGCTAAGTGATTAGTGTGTTTGGTTAAACTTAGGTGCCATTTTGATGCATATTTTATGGGCTTCATTGTGTTTTATCCATAGTTTAGGCCATTTGTTCATATTTACTGCTGTGTGACTTACTTTTAGAGGTTATGGAAGAAATTTTTTGAGAAAAGAAGCTAAACATGGCAAGTGGAAAGCTAAACTAGGTTTGGAATGAAAGAACAAGACTAGAGGAAGGACATAGGTGGCTTGTAGGCAACACCACAATCATATAGAGTCACGACACCAGGGGCATTGTCCATTGCTTGTTCCATGCAACAAGGGATAGTTCTACAAGTTTATGGAATGACACAGGGGTCCGTATTGAATGACACGACCATGTCATTCCATTCTTTTGCTTATTCAACCATTTTGGTTTGAGGTACTTAAGGGATATTAACTAGGGTATTGGGAGAATGATGGAAGATCATGATTGCACCATTTTTTTTTTCAAATCTAGCATCCATTTAAAGCCTCTCCAACTTTACACATTCATCTTGTGTAGTCATCGAATTAGAAATTTTCATTACAGATTGTAATCAACCCTAACATTAGAGGTTTATCTTTCTCTATTTGATTTATGAAATTGAATACTTTCTATCTAATTGATTTATGTTACATAGAGATGATTGGCTAATTGTTCTCATGCTAAGGTGACGGGAGAAACCCTAATCTGATTGTGATTTATTACTTTATTTTCCTATGTTTATTTCAAACAAATAGAATTGGTTTTATTTCATTGGTTGTTTTGTTGTGATCACAATTCTGACTAGATTCCTGTGTTGGTATTTTCTGGCGAGATTCAAGAGATGAGTTGGGAATAGGTCTAATAACATAATTAGAAATTATACAGTTATTGTTTGTTTTCTGCGTTGTGTTTTGGTTATTGTTTTTTGTTACCTTTTCTTCAGTTAGTGCTACACCCTAATCTTTTTGTATGCCTGGACATAATAGATTTCAACTACATTCTAGTACTTATTCTCTAGTCTCTATGGGATTAACCTTGATTACTATTTTGACACCATATATTTGCGGTAAGGACATATCAATAAGCAACTCTTATTAATAAAAAAGACTTACTTAAAATGCAGGGCACAAACACTAATAACATCATGGTTTTTTATATGTTCTTTACTAAAATATTGTTTGCTTAAATCTAACTGACCATAAGTTCTAAACCCTATTAATGTGTTGAGATTCGTTTATAATTTTTTTTTTTTGGGTGAAATTCACAGTTATATAAGAATACTAAAATTGCTAGTGAACCGGTTGTGTAAAATAACAATTAATAAGGCACAAGTAATATGGTACCATTCTAACCTGTGAACGATGAGAAAGTAGTTTCTAACTTTATATAGAGATTCAAAGAGTGGGCTGATTAACCAACAAAATCTCGAGACTTCACCATGCAGAAATGGCAGTTTCAGATGAAAATTTTAAGGCTCGTTAAGATCATGACAGAAGAAGTGGGCGCTCATGATTTGATTTCTATTTGTTATACTTACATATAATGAATGGGAGTACTATGAATCGATCGAAGTGGTTGAGCCTTCATAATTTATATAATATTTCAGAAGAAAAAGATGGCATGTTGCAGCAATAAATACTGTCATATTCCCTAACTAAGTCGAGATAAAAGGGAGGTGAAAGCCAATTAAAGGAGTCCATGTATCTTTCTACAACTTAAACAACGTATGGACATGGGACACATTGCAAACTTACGGCGCAAATTCATCATGATAGGCATCAAATATATAGAACCCACATGAACCATAATTATTAGGCCAGAATTTTTTTTTTTTAAAAGTTACATGATTCGACAATGACGAGAAGTTAGATATATATATCAAATTGAATGTGTGATGTTTGGATAAAATAATATATGATGTCAATATAATTAAAAGTAATAATATAAGAAGTAATATTATGGTAGAGTATTTATTGAATTAATATAAATTATTTGTATATAAATGTGATAAATGTTATAGTAATATTTTATAACTTATCTGAAATAAAACAAGTTAATATATTATAATAATTTAATGCATGTAAGTGAGGTTGATAAGGTTTAATTAATAAATAATATTTTATGTAACAGAAGTAAATAATGTAAATTCTTTCTCTTAGTATTTCATCGAATTTGGTATGATTTATCCACGAAATAGTAATAGTTTATATCTGAAAATTCTATATATAATAAATAATCTAAAATTAAAATTGTTAAATAATATTAAATGGTACTAAATGACTGTAGCACGGTCGCAAGGACAACTCGTTAGAATTATTGGATTTTGTTTTATCCTGCTCCCTTCAAGTAGATTTCCAGTGCCACTAATTTTCCTCCGCATTTTACGTATTCATAAAAATAGGAAGAAATTAAAGCTTGTCAACGCGCAGCATATAGTCCATATAATATAACACTCGTGCGCCCCTCTACAAAATTATCATCAGCGTAAATATAAAATTTTTCAGACGTGGAATGATTTTTTAATCAACCTACTAGTCAAGATATCAAGATTTTTAAATCAACAGTTGTCGGCCGCATTATTAATTTAATTTTTTTTTATGACGGCAATGATATGTGGGTGAAGAGGTGTGGGCCGTGTGGCCGTCACGTATAACAAAGAAATCAATCAAATCATAGTCTACAGCGGACTCAGGACACAACTTTTAGTGCTTCTTGCCCGTATTCCGTCCCAAACTAGTACTTTAATTTGTTTAAAATTATATGTGTATTAAATGTTTTTATTAATAATTAATTAATTAAAAAATTATTATGGAAAAAAATTACACTGAATTTATTATTATTATTACTACTACCACTACAATAATAAATTTATTGCATTTTCTTTTGCCATAATTTTCTTTTATTTTATATTATTTTTCATTTTTTTACTTAATTATCAATAATAAAAACTTATGTTCTAATGTATGTGTATATGTGGATGCATTTGAGTTTTATTTATTTTTTCCATCCTCATTTTTCACAGGATAAATAAATATTACAAAGTGTTTTTATAGGCTTATTACATTTTTCTACATTTTTTTTGTTTAAGAAGAGATGATAACCACGGTAAATAGTATTTTTCTTCCTAAATGATTGTCAAATAATTATTCAATTTAATTAACTAAAAAAACTTAACTTGGCCAAATAATATAGAAATTTGTACAAAATAAAATCTATGAAAAACATTATTGTATAGTAACTATCATGAAACAAAAATATAGAGAAATATAAATACTTTATCTAAATAGATAGATAACTATAAAATAGGTAAAGTATAAAATTATACTATTAATAGGCATCAAACGTCATTTATAAGAACTAATTACAAATTGAACCAAAACAAGACATGCCATTATTATTATTATTATTATTATTATTATTATTATTATTATTATTATTCCTTTCTAAAATTGAAGTACAAACTATGTTCAATTTACTCATACATTACTAATGATTTATCTAAATAAGAAACATAAAATCAACATTTAATACTTCATTTCTTGATATTCATATTTGCCTAAAATAATAGGTTGATTTATGAAATTTAATATTTTATCTTAATGAAATTGGTTTGTTTTATTTATATGATTTCAATTTCCATCTATCATTATATTCCCATTTTAGGTTCCATGCTGAATTAAATATATTTCAAATCTTTCTAATTTTTGTATTAAAAGCATGTTCTATTTTATAAATATTTTATCCTTACTTACAAGTAAAGATAGTTTAAAATTTTCCATTGATGGAAAATTATTTTAATGTTTGTTTTATAGTATATCTTGTCATAAATTATAGCTTGTTTTGGGGCTCTTATTCTGTTAAATAAAATGAGTTGGTTCTAAAGTGTAAAATCCTCTTGTAATTATAGAGTTATAATAAAGATGTATCTCGATAATGATATATATTTTTATTTTCAGACTCAATAAGAATTTCCTTTTGAATTTCTGACTTCTCTTAGAAGCCTTGAGATGGCTCCTTGATTTTTGATTGATCTAGTAAAAAAATTAGGGAAATAATATTTATATCTCTAAGTGTTTATATAGTACATTTTGATGATTTTTACATGATTCTACAACCCACAAAAAAAATCTATTTAAAAATTTTCCAAAAAATCATTCCAATTTTCTATCAGAAACAATTCATGACTAATATATAATAATTTTGTTGAGATTTCAAAAATAGATTTTGAATAATTTTTAGGATATATTGTATCTATTTAATATTGATGTGACATTATAATGTAATAATAAAATTTTCAAAATCTATTTATCTCTGCTTTTTTATTTTTAATGCTTACAATAATATTATTCAAAAAGTTATTTAAATTATTTATAGATACATAGAATTTGATATAAATATCATTTTAGGAAATTTTAGATATTATATTAAAGCTATATTATTTATGAAAATAAAGGCTACAAATTATCTTTATCGTTGATATTTTTATCTTTTCAAAAATTTTAAATAAATTTAAGATTTTATCCTTAAAGAATGGTTTTTGTTAAATAAATTTAAGATTTAAAATATGTATTATCTTTAATATCTAGTTATTTTGTAACCCTTATGTGTATGTACTAGTTTTAAAAATAAATTAAATTAGAAAGAAAAAGAGAATAAAATAAACTATCCTTAAAGCACACCAACCAGCTTTACTTTTTCCCATTCTCTCCTCTTTTTCTCCCGACATGCTTGACTCCCCAACTTGCATCTACATCCTCTTCATTATTCGATCTCCACCACCACCATGCCTTAGCTCCACCACCTTTTCTATGTCACACGATCACACAGCCACCAGGAAAACCCACTAGTAATCTGGTAGCGCACACATATAGCAACAATGGTGGTGGTATAGCAGGTCGACTTTCTACCACGACAACTGATGCCCGATTGATGAAGCTCTAGCAATCCTCACTAGCCGTTCAGGAAGTATTTTCGTGAGTCCTGAAGTAAGGGTTCTATTTCTTCACTCTTTTGGTTTAGCCAGCTATGGACTATGATAAGTCTCTACTTACCTCCATATGTGGTTGTTTCATGAGGATAGATTGATTTATATGAACTTGGAGTTGAAAGTGATACAATTCATATGAATTGGTATGTTAAGCATGTAATATGCCTTGCATGTTACTTTATAAAGTGCATGAGTTTAATGGAAGCATAAAAATATGACTCTTTAGCATGATGTCTACACAATATGTATCTTGACTTATTTTTTAGCATGCTAGGGCACCAACATGGATGATAGGGTCATTTTAGCTGTCGTGGGGAGGATGAATGTGTGTGTGTACGTGTGTGCATTATTAGTATTAAAATGTGTTTTCCCTCTAAGCATAATTAAGTAAAAAACCATGCTACAAGTATAATTAAGTAGAAGAGCATGTTAAGCTTATTTAACCTTCGAGCATAGTTATGTAGATGACATGTTAAACTTATAATGTGTATTCTAATTAAGTGATTCTGAAGTATGAATAATTGGCTAAAGTAGTTTTCTTAAATGAGTTAGGATTTTGAAATATGTGGATCCTCTAATTAGGGTTGTAATGTTTTCGATCATATAATGGTCATTTTACATGGAAATGTTTGGATCTACAAGGGCATTTTAGATCCTACACATTTTTACAGTATTTAACTTACCTTTAAAATGGGTTTAATGAACTAACCCTTGGTATTAGAAACTTTAAGCTCTTTTAAGGCTTAAAAAGTATTTTAGTCATTCTTATGAATAAATAAGTGAATAACATGTTGGTTGGACTTTAGAAACTTGTGTTAGAATCAACTTTGACTTAGTTTGACTGTTAACTTTCATTAAGCTTATTTTTGACCTAGTTTGACCATTGAATTCCATAGTTAATTTTTTTTAGAAAACTCTCCTGTGATTGAGATTTGTTTTCTAAATGACCATTGACCTTATTTTAAAATGATTTATCTAAATATATTAGATAATTTTACCAAATTTGACCTTAAGTGGCCTTTTAGGATTAAAATAATTATTTTAAGGTTCCAATCGATGCATTTTTTAAGCTTAGTTGTATTAGCTTTCAAAACCTATGTTTTATGTGAAAGCTATTGTCAACACCTAGTTGGTATGTTTGGTGTAGTCTATGAACAACTGATCCATGTGTTGACCTATATTTTGTGTTATCATTGAAAAATACAATTGAACCAAAAGGCTCATGTTTTATGTTATTATTGAAACATATTGTTGATAAAAATGGCTTACATTTTGTTTAATTGTTGTAACAAACTACTTGAGTCAAAAGACTTATATCTTGTACAATTATGGTAAAACACTACTTGAGTTAAGAGAATCATGTTTTATGTTTTCATTATAAAATACTATTGAGCCCATGGGCTTATGTTTGGTGTTATCATTGAAAAATACTGTTAAGTTTGAAGCCTTATATTTTGTTTAATCGTTTCAAAACACTTGAGGACCTTAGTAGCTAGGGATTAACAACCCCTAAATATTATTCAGGGTTGAACAACTCTTGAGTGTTGTTCGAGGCTAAACATTCCCTCAGTACTATTCAAATGTTTTAAATGTTGTCTTGGCTAAGTCCTTGGTTTGCGGGTGTGTGTAGCTCATGCTTTTTTTTAAGATGCTCGTATACATGCTTTATAATCTGTGGTTTATGCCTATGTGGCATAAACTTATTATCATTGATGTAGCATGTTCTTGGTAGCTTTATAGGGTTTGTGATTCATGACATCTTATTGATTGTGATTGTGGACGTGATGATGATCTATGCCATGATTTAGTTGTGATGTCTTATATGCCTCACATGTTTTCATATATATATATATAGCATGGTTTATAACATATGTGATATAGTATAAACTTGATACATCTTGTATTTGATATTATGCTTCATGATTCCTCTATAAGTTATGGTGATGTGATTTATTCGGTGTTAAACCTATATTGTTACTACCATAGTTGATTGGGTCTTGCGATGTTCCACTAATAGTGGGGAACAGTTCACTTGTGTAGGTTTGATATAGAATATCATGTCATTATGTTGAAAATGTGGGGTTTGAGAGTGATTTATTAAATGTACTAGTATGTTGTCTCAAGCTTTATCCCATCATAGGGATCCTCCATTGATATTCCTATCAGATTTTTTTTTGTATTTTAAATGTATTTATTTAGTACCTAAATCCTTATCGTTAGATGTTGTATAGTATTCTTTATTGGTGGTGTATCTAAACTTTAATTTATTTTTCCTTTTTAAGTTTTTAAAGATCCATATTCATGTCATAGATTTTTCTCTGTCTTTATCAGCGATAGTTTGGTTCAATGAAATTATTCGTTTTTCATCTACCATTGGATAAAATAGTGGAGAAGTTTATTCTCTTAGTCTAAATGTTGTTGAAGTTTTAATTGGACAAATTTTAGTGGTGCACCTAAATCAGGTGTATGTGTGTACTTTTCTTATATTAAATGTGGTGGTTTCGTCCCTATTTTTGTGTTATCTTCCACATTTTCTTTTTTAGAATTAAAATTTTTCACTTGCAGAAAATGAGGGTGTTACATAATATTATAGTTAAATAATACTTCTGTATGGAAAAGATTGTCGTTGTGTATTTTAAAGATAAAATATAGTCATTACTTTTTTTGAAAATATAATATATCATAGTATAAAAATATAATGAGTATATTCATTTAAAAAAAATATTTTTATAACATTATATTTGTATTATTTTTTCATTAATATATTAAAAGATATTAATAACCAAAATTTATCTTTGAAATACGTGACGATATTCTTTTCAATAAAAGGAAAATAGTTAAATTAATTCTTTCTTCCAATTTTTTTTAGCCTTATATTACTTTTTGAGATGTCTTAGAATGTAGTTTAATTTTTTTTAATTGATCGTCAAAATTTATTAGAATTTCCTAAACTAGCTCATTGCATTTAAATTAAAATGAAATGTTAAATCTGACCAAATAAAGTGAACTAAGCGCAAATGAATGCTACCATTTCAAACAATTAACTACGTCTACTGAGGCGACGGCATAGTTTCCTATTCCTCAAATGATGACAAATTTGAGGTGTTATATTATTTACATTATGTTTCTTAAAGAGATAGATTTTAAATAAGAGACCGGCCCCCGGGGGGCACGGACGGAGAAATATTAAAAATGTGCGAGCGACGAGCTCCACATACAACTCATCATAATGAAATCAAATAAAGAATAAAAGACAAAAAAAAAAGATCAATAGTTTTAAAAGAGCGTACATCTTAAAATTTTATTCGTTTTTGTAACGCCCGTATCTCACTTTTACTGCCATGCCTCAAAAAGGAAGAGATTAATAGCCTTATGATAAATGGGTAATCCTACTACCCATTTACTATAAAATTGGAAAATCGGAGACGAAAAATTATGAATGCATTGATGTCTCTATTTACTTTTGAGAAACCTTGCTGAAATAAGCAGATTTTATTTGTATCGGCAAATTTGTAAGTATCGGTATTTACTTTTGAGGTCTGCCTAAATAATTATGCGCATCACTAAATGTCAACGGATCCACAATATAGGAACAGAAAAAAACATGAGAGGAAAAAAAAAATTGGTCCATCTCAAATTTAGTGATCCTTGATTGGCACCTGGGTGACTTGTTAAGCAGAAAACAACTGGGAGGCATCGCCACTAGGCATGCGACCGATCGTATGGAAAGAGACGAGCTAGACTTTTCTTCTAAGAAAGAAGATAGACAGTAGGGGCCAAAAAAAAAACAGCGATAGAGAAAGTAAATTGAGGAAATTTTGAACCTACTTTCCTCCTTCTAGAAACCCTTCGCCTCTGAACCCACGGCAGAATCCGCCACGATTATGATTAAAGTATAGATTTGTTTATATATAAGAAAATGACGTCCAATTAAATATAAGAAAATGGCATCCAATCACACACAAAAAAAAATGTTAATGATGGATGCTGTGCCACAACTCCTACCCTCCTCTGCCTTCACACCAAACAGAAGGGGGGAAAAAACAATCAAACCCCCTTAATTATCCCAGACAAGCCCTCTCTTCTCCTTCCTTTTCCTTCAATTTTAATCCACCCCCCATGAAGAAAACCACCATGATTGATCCAGGAATGACACTCCCTCCTGATAATCGTATTCATCTCTTTGATCCCGTTGGTCTGATCAACGAAAACTACGGCGGTTACAATATTGTCAAGCAACGAAGGGCCGCTCAATCTTACGACAGCCTTCCTATCAGCACGAATGGAGGAGGCTTGCGGTTTGATACCTATATGATGGATGATGAATCCAGTGCTACCTCACCGCGCTTGTGGAAGAGCAGTCCACCTACTCCCTTAAGTCCCAAAGCCATGGCCGCGAGTAGCCCCCCTCATCCCTTGCAGTCCACAAGTCCCAAGGCTGCTCCTGCTGTGAGCAGTCTCTCTCATCACTCGCAGTCCACCCCCAATCACCTCCAGAGTCTCTCACCGAATTCTCGGACTCAGGCCATCGCCAGAGGCAGGAAAGAGCTCATGGATATGATCAAAGATATGCCCGAATCTTTTTACGAGCTCTCTTTGAAGGATATAGTGGAGCAAAAACCGGCTACGGAGGATCACGTCCGAAACGATCAGGGTAATAAGGGGGCGAAGGAGATAAGGTTTGTTAATGACGATAAGGTAGAGAAGCCACAGGAGAAAAAAACCAATAAGAAAGGCGGCAAGAAGATGAAGAGCAGTGAGAGCAGGGCAAAGATGGTCAGAAGTGCGAGCATCGACAACGGAGGTTTTCTTCTTAAAACTTCTGTCTTTCCAATTTCTTTAGGATCAAAGAAGAACAGGAAAAGCCTGGCTGCATCCGCTAGCTTTAAGGTTGCCCCAAAACCGACGCCGACGACGGCACCAAATGGATCGGCTATGAAGGGTACGGAAAGGGATTGGTGGAAGAAGAAATCGTGCATTTCAAGTGAGAGCGAGGCTGTGGGGTCGAGTGGCAATAGTATAAGCGCCGGAAGCAGTCGCAGCAACAGCAGCAATAGCAGGTATGTTTTTCTTCGCGAGTAAGAATTCCGATCAACATAATGTGTAAGTTTTTTTTTTCTTGGCCTCTAAGCATTGGATAGATTCTAGAAGAGCTTAAAAAATTGAAATGACTAAAGAAAAACAAAAAAAATGAATGAAATGATCCTGGAGGTTGAGCCATCAGGACTGACGAATACGTTCAATTCCCTTCCCCTTATCTTCAGTTGCAGATTATCGATCACCACGTCCTCAAGTTCTTTTTTTTTTAAAGTAAATCGTATGAAAACACAAATATTACAATCTATGTATGGGTTTTTTTTATAGCTAGTTAGGGTATTGTTTTTACGTCTTCTCATTTCTAAAAATTATATTTATTAAATAAAAAGGACGCTGGGTGGGAGATTGGCAGCTTCTCAAAGGGTAGAATTTAATATATATAAATAAAAGTTAGCTGGTGAAAAATTAAGAATATTGAAGTTCACGAGTGAGAATTTGATATTTAACCCTTCAAAAAGAAAAAAAAAAGGAACAAAAAGCAAATTACTTCAGTATTTTACATAAGCAACAAATGAGCAGAGAAAGCGACTATAATCTATCTTGTTGATCGTCAACAGCAGGTCAAAGTTCTAAGCTCATAATCTATATCCTCGAAATATTTCAATGCTTCATTGTTAAAGAACTGAAAAAACCGAGCATGGAAAAATGAAAAGCAGGGAGCCAATAACAGCGGATAAATAAGAACGATAAGAATTCCTAGATACCTAGCCCACAAGTCCAAATTATGGCTTGCGGCTTCATAGCTTCTTGTTCTTCAAAGAAGTTGGGGACAGTAGAACATCATATCAAATCTTATAGTTTGATGTGCATCAGCAGAGACTCGTCCAGGCTACAGAATTCTGCAATTAAAGAAAGTAGAGAATAAAAGTATTGCTATGAGCAATCTGCAGAAAATATATAGTGGAATGCATCATGAACACTTTTCGCCATTTTATGCATGCTTCATCAGATGTTTTCACGCACATATTCATAAGAATTTTACCCTAACTATTCATCAAGTACAACCGATTTGTGAAAAGATTCTTGATATTGGATGCAGGCACAGGCACAGCAGCAGATTTCTGCCCAGTTGCTGCTCCTTCTTAAATGGGAAGAGAACCAAGTCAAAAAAGTAACGAAGGCTCAGCATCCAGAAGGGAAATAGCAAATTTTTGTAAGTGCCTTACTGATATGTCAACACACCATAGAATATACACAAATTTTGGCAGCAAAATATATTATTGTTGCTGCGCAGGATGTGTAAATTCTATGGACTTTTGGAGTATTGTGATAATGAAGTTCTGGTTATATGAAAGGTCTAGATGCCTTGTGGAATCCTTACGGTGCTACTCCAGCCACCATTGACTGACTCGGTTCTGGAGGAATTGTGTGAAACACATTGCTACAAGAGATTCAAGATTCATAAATTCTCGCAGATATAGATGAATGGAAACAGGAATCTCTGGACATGAAGGAAAAACTTTCAGCAGATTGTAGGATTTTTTATGCTGCAGAGTTCAGAAACGGAACTGATTGCAATTTGTTTCTAGCAGATACAGATGAATAGAAACAGATTGTTCTTTTAGTATTCTCGTATGTATTCTTTCAGAGCTTCATCTGCAGTGTTTGTGCTTCTCGTTCTGCTGATTAAAAATATCGTCTGATAAGGACATTCCCCTGCATCGTGGAGCCAGAAAATCGATAAAAGGACAACAACTCCTGTAATGCTTGATCTTATCTAAAATAACATCTATTTGAAAGGGAGAACTACTGCATGGTAATTACCTTGTTTAACTCCCATTTCTTCTAACCAACGTACACCCATTGATATCCTACTCCCTGTTCTCTCCAATGTGTGTGTACTGCTCATACTTTCTATGCCTTAATCCTAACATATCAGTAGAAAGTCTAAAGTTCTTATCGTGTGTAATGTGTGAAATCTTCTCATTTCTTGGCGGATGAATCTAACTATGTTTTTCAAAGTAACCAATCAGTAATGACCGTTCAATGTTCAATCAATCCAATCACTTCTCAATGAGAACAAGCATCAAGCAGTTTTGACTTGGGTCGTACTTGCACCAACACTACCAACAACAAACCTTGTGTAATCAGTCTACGCAAAAAGCTTTTCAATACCGTGCAAAAAGCTTTTCAATAAGCTTTTGGATATCATCGAGGTACTGTGTGAGCCCATATTAACTTGAGCACAGATGAAGTCTGTGCAATAAGATTTTCAATACTATGTCACTTTTCGCCAAAAAAGGTTACGCTTCCACGTTAATAGACCCAGTAATACTACATCCATATATCTCGGAGCTTTTCCAACTAATAAATAGAATAATTAGTCAAATTCAGCTAAGTAATAGTTGCTGTCGTAGATAGCTCCGTATCTTTGTAAGTCTGGTATACATTATCCATGTAATTCAGAGTGTATCGGCTCTATATATACATCAATAAAATAAATAACACACAATTTTTAGTTGATTTACAACTGGCTCGCGTTTATACGGTATCAAATATTGAAGACTAATAGTCATTGATCCTGCCCCAAACAACTTCTTCTCTATTTCTCCCTTTCCACTGTAATCCATGGCATTAAATGAAGCATCTTCCCAACTTATAGGATCAGCTATGAGTGCTCAAAACACAGCCTTTAATTTTTCCAATATCTCTCTCAAACTTGATAAAGAAAATTATCATTTATGGTCCTCTCTAATTCTCTCTGCCCTTGAAGCTTACGACCTTGACCACCTTGTGACTGCCGATAATACTGCACCGGCAGAATTTACACCCTTGAATGATGGCAATCAAGTTCTGAATCCAGAATATACCATTTGGAGGCGCCAAGACAAGCGTGTTCTTCTATGGCTTCAGTCACTCATCACAGAACGCTGTCTCGGTCATGTTAGTCGTGCCACAACTGCTCGCCAAGCCTGGGTAATGTTGGAATGTACTTTCAATACTCAATCAAAGGCTCGTACTATGTATCTCAGGATGCAACCTTCCAACATCAAACAAGGAGACCTATCCATATTTGACTATGTTGATAAGAAGCGGTCGATAGCCGATTTGTTATCCTCATCCAATGATCCGATCTCTAAAACAGACCTAGTACATAGTGTACTCTCTGGTTTAAATTCAGTATATAATCCTTTAATTACTTCTATCTCAGTTCTTACAGATTTACCAACCATGGATGCTCTATTTGGAATACTTCTTCAAGAAGAAGCTAGATTGGAAGCAAGTCAAGGAGCTACTATTCATTTTGGTCATGCAGCCCAAAAGTCTTCAGGGTCTTCTTCGTCACGTAATCAAGGAAATTGTGGTGGGAATTTTCGTAATCATGGAGGTCGTAGTAATTATCATAGCAATCGGGGGTTTCATCACTCTAGTTCTAAACAACTAACCCACAACACTAATTCAGGAAAAGCTAAGGTGACATGTTAGATATATTCCAAAGTTGGTCACACTGCTATAGAGTGGTACAACCGATTTAATCACAGTTACTCCAACAATAAAGCTGACTCTCTCCCTCCAACAGCCATGATTGCTACTACTGGAAATTCTGGTGTGAGTTGGTATTTAGATTCCGGAGTAACAAACCACTTAACAACAAACTTGGAAAATCTTCACATGCATAGTGAGTACAATGGTGGAGATCAGATTCAGATGGGTGATGGTAATTTTATTCCTATTCATCATGTTTGCTCCTCTCCGCTTTCTACTTCAACTACTAAATCTCTTCTTCTTTCAAATGTTTTTCACACTCCTTCTATTACAAAAAAAAATCTTCTTAGTATCTCCCAATTCATAAAAGACAACAACGTTATAGTTGAATTTCATCCTCATGTTTGCTTTGTTAAGACCTTGTAGGGCAAAGTGCTACTACGGGGAGTGCTTGATCATGGCCTGTATCGACTACCTATCTCCTCATCCCCAGCTGCTGCTCCATTTTCTTCCCAGTTACTTCTTATTTCTCAAGTGCCATCAATTCCCATTGCCTATGTTGGTGAACACACAACTCTATATGGATGGCATAATCGTCTAGGCTACCTCCATGAAAAAGTTGTCCGCCGGATCTATTCTAGTTTTTCCCTGCCGGTATCAAACAAAAGTTTTGGTATTTGTAGTTCCTGTCAGTTAGGCAAGAGTCATCGTTTTCCATTAGAATCATCTCATGCATGATCCAGTTCAATTTTTAGATGATCATTCCAAATTTATATGGATTTATTTCTTATCTCACAAACATCAAGTGTTTGATATCTTTAAAAATTTTACTGCCATGATTCATACTCAATTTAGTGCCAAAATTAAACAACTTCAAACCGATTGGGGTGGCGAATATCGATCTCTTGCTCCATATCTGCAATCTCAAGGCATCCTACATCTTCATTAGGGATGGCAATAGGTCGGGTCTGGATCGGGTCCAGCCATCTCCAGACCCGGACCCGTTTATATTATCTAGACCTAGACCTAGACCCGACCCAGACCCATTGGGTCTTAAAAGTTCAGACCCAAATCCATATCCATCGGGTCTAGCTGGTAAACGGGTCCTAAAAGGGTCTTAAATGGGTCCGATTATTTTTTAGAAAAATAATTAATAATCTATGCTAATACAAACACATTTATGTTTTATATAACTTAATATGTATTTTTTTTGTTAAAAAAAATAATCTAAGTGAAAAAATAAATATATTAAAATAGTTATATTAACTTTTTAAATAGTGTTTTAATGCTTTTAGTAGGGATGTAAATGGGGCGGGTATACCCATATCCGTATCTGATAAGAAAATCTGTACCCGTACCCGAATCCATATCTGCTAACATATCCATATCTGTATCGGTTGGATATCCGTTACTCGACGGATTATCCGTTTATCCGTTAATGGATATTATCCGATGGATAAATCCATCACCCAACAGATAAACCCATTTAGAGTTAAGATAAATGATAATTCTAACTTTAATTTATACTATACTTATTTTAAAATTAAGGCTAAAAAGGTAATTATATATCGGGTAAACGGGTACGAATATGGATACGGGTATAGTTACGGGTACGGGTATGTATATTCCATACCCGTATCCGTACTCGAATCCGACGGGTATTTTTTTCCATCATCCATATTCGTTTATCCATATCGGTTGGACAAAATTCGTCGGGTTTCGGGTAAAATCCGCCCCATTTATATCCCTAACTTTTAGAATACAATGTTATACATATTGTTTATAAAGTAAGTATACAAAAATAAATTTTAAAAAAAATGAATAAGGAGCTTATATAAGATTAAGATAATAATGACAAACATAATATTAGTATGTATTTATATATATATAGATAGATACACACACACACACATGTATATTAAAAGGGTCTGGCGGGTCGGGTCTGGGTGTAGAACTGGACCCAGACCCAGACCCTTTAAGATATATGTAGACCCAGACCCGATCCAGACTCGTCGGGTCCAAAAATCATGGACTCAGACCCGCTAAAAATGAGGCGGGTCTAGCGGGTCTAGGTCGGGTCCGAGACCCATTGCCATCCCTAATCTTCATCCCTGTCCTCATACTCATGAGCAAAATGGATCCCCGGAACGATGTCATCGAGTCATTGTTGAGAAGGGACTCTCACTTCTTTCTCATGTTGAACTTCCTCTCAAATTTTGGGAGCAAGCCTTTGGTACTTTTGTTTATTTAATCAATCGCACTCTTACTCCTATTCTTCACCACAGATCTCTATTTCAAATTCTTTATAATCGTGCTCCAGATTATCACCTCCTTCGTACATTTGGTTGTCTTTGCTACCCTTATCTTCGTCCTTATAATACAAATAAAATGGACTTTCGTTCCAATCCATGTGTGTTCCTTGGTTACAGCTCACGTCATAAGGGTTACGTTTTCTTTCATCCTCCTACTGGTCGCACTTATATTTCTCGCAATGTCATATTTGATGAATCTAAATTTCCATTTTCAGCCTTTCCCTCCACCGAGTCGTCTTCCTCTCCCTCTATCTCTCCAACTCCTATCTCCCTCGCTCCTCTTTCTGATATTACAAATCTTCAACCTCCCCTACCTAATTGTCCAACATCTTCTCCTACTCTCTCTTCTAGTATATCTAGTCCGATTGTCTCTATCTCTGTGCCCTCTAATGTTGACCACCCACCTAATCTCCCACACAAGCCGAATAATTTATCTCATCTTCGCCCATCCACTCAATCTACTCATCCAATGCAAACTCGTGCTCTTACCAACTCTTTAAAGCCTCGTTCCCTTTCTACTACTCTTCATCCTCTCCCACCTCCATCCTCTACCTTTTCCAAGGAACCCACTACCTATAAGCAGGCTGCCTAGCAACCCGAGTGGTGTGATGCCATACAAGCTGAACTTTAGGCCCTTTATCAAAACAACACCTGGACCCTTGTTTCTCCTCCCCCCGATGCTAATATTGTTGGCTGTAAGTAGGTCTACCATATCAAACATCGGTCAGATGGTTCCATAGATTGACTTAAGGCTCGCCTTGTTGTTCAAGGGTTCCATCAAGAGGAAGGGGTTGATTATTTTGATACTTTCAGTGCTGTTGTTAGGCCGAGTTCTGTTCGATTGGTGCTTGACTTAGCCATTTCTCGTGGTTGGTCAGTTCGTCAATTGGATGTCAATAATGCCTTTCTCAATGGTCATTTATCTGAGAGGGTCTTTATGAAACAACCACCAGGTTTCAAGGATGCTCATCATCCTAATCATGTCTGTTTGCTACAAAAAGTGATCTATGGTTTAAACCAAGCACTTCGGGCCTAGTTTCGTCAGCTAAAAGATTTTTTACTTCAGCATGGCTTTAAGGGTTGCTATTCTGATTCATCATTATTTGTTCGTCATTCGAGCTCCTCTATCTCCTATATTTTGGTTTATGTTGATGATATTTTACTAACTGGAAATGATGCTTAGTATCTGCAGCATTTCACCTCTATCCTGGACAATGAATTCTCCTTGAAGGATTTGGGACCTATTTCTTATTTTCTGGGTATCCATGTTACTCGTACCTCTGGTGGTTTTCACTTATCTCAAGAGCAGTACATTTGAGATTTATTAGATCGCACTCACATGGCTGATTGCAAGCCCGTTTCCACTCCGTTCGCTCCACGTACTCACTTGTCCAATGATGGCTCTCTAATTTTTAATCCTACATTGTTTCGCAGTGTTGTTGGTGCTCTTCAATATGCTACTATTACTCGTCTGGAAATCTTCTTTTCTGTTAATAAAGTCTGCCAATTTATGCATCACCCAACCGAAGTTCATTGGCAAGCTACAAAGTGTATCCTTAGGTATTTAAAGGGGACTATTGCTCTTGGGCTTACTATTCGGCCTTTTGTCTCACCCTCCATAACTATTTATTCAGATGCTGATTGGGCAGGTGATTCCCTTGATCGGCGTTCTACCTATGGCTTCTATGTTTATTTTGGTGGCAATCTTATTAGATGGACTTCTAGCAAGAAAAAAGTTGTGGCACGATCTAGCACAGAGGCTGAATACAGGGCCTTAGCCATTGCTGCGGCTAAAGGCTCATGGCTGCAGCATCTCTTATGTGAACTTTGCATCTCTCTTCCTCAAGCTCCTCTCCTTTTTTGTGATAACCTTTCTGCCACTTATCTCATAGAAAATCCAATCTTTCATCGCAATTCGAAACATATTGAAGTTGATTTTCATTTTGTTCTTGAGAAGGTAGAACGTGGTGATCTCCGAGTTCGGCATCTTCTATCTCATGGTCAAATTGCTGATATATTAACCAAGGTCCTTCCTCTGTATTCCTTTCTTCATTTCCGATCCAAGATCACTGTGGCTTCCCCTCCATTGAGCTTGAGGGGGCATAATAGACCTAGTAATACTACGTTCATATATCTCGGAGCTTCTCCAACTAATAAATAGAATAATTAGTCAAATTCAGCTAAGTAATAGTTACTGTCGTAGATAGCTCCGTATCTTTGTAAGTCTGTTATACATTATCCATGTAATTCAGAGTGTATCGGCTCTATATATATATATATACATCAGTAAAATAATTAACACACAATTTTTAGTTGATTCACAACTGGCTCGCGTTTATACTTGTATACTAAATGATGAAATATTCCTTTACCTTTTGTGAGTGATAAATGAAAATGACTTATAAAAGTATGAACGGGATATAATTCATCATGGTCTGTTTGATTTGGAATGAATAAAAGTTAATGGAGTTAAATCAATTAATTCAGCTCGTTTGTGAATGGATTTTATTATCCTCAACGAGGCAAATTGAGGTTAAAATTTTAACTCTGTTCACCTCGTTTAACTTTATTTTTGTTAACATTTGATTTTGGGAGTAATGGAGAGAATAAAAAAAATATAAGTAAATTTTATACATTCACCTCAATTTAAATGAAAATTTTAAAACATTCATCCCAGTTCACCCAATTTAGGTTAATATTATTCAAATAATATTTTAAAACATTCACTTCGATTCACTTGTATTCCCTTTACCTAAGTTAATTTTTAGTGTTTACCCTAACCTCAATTTATCCTAATCCAAACGGAGCATTAGAAGGACAAAATGTGTAATTTTTAACAAAAATCTGCAGAATAGCAATGAGATATGACTACAGACTTCAAATCAAACACACAGGCAAGTTTTTAATAGCAAATAACAAGTGTTCAGGAGTGTAATAATCAATTAGCCAAAATGAGCATTGTAGAACACCAACCTAAGATTTCAAAATTTTAATATCAGGCTAAAAATTAGGAGATAGCAAGAGAGTTGCCCAAAATGTAAGAATGTGACTAGTGGTGAATCCATCAAATCTAAATTATTGGAGGCCATGATTGTGGAGACACTCAGAATGTGGTGATTGTGGCAATTGGTGTAGTTTGCAAGTTATGACATACTTTGTGGTAGCAGTTCAGGTATCAAAATTGTTACGTAGTTGGAAGTAAGCTTGGTCACAAAAACAATTCAAACCCATAGGCCCTGGGATACAAGGGTAACCATAATGCAACATGAATTTGCTATATCTGATCGGTAGTGTGATAACTAGCTAAGTTAGAAGAATGGGGGATAAGACTAAAGGAGCATTTGTTTTGAACAATGAAGGAAATTGGACGAGTTTAATGGGTCTGTATTTGATAATAGTTGTATTGGACCATTGTTGTAGACTTGTAGTTTGTTAATAAATGTAAACATATATTAAATATTCTATATTCTCATGAGCGGATAGCTAGTCTAATCATATTCCCATAAAATAAAAAAATAAAATGAATAAAACTAGTATGCTCTTAAAAGAATGTCAAGTAAAAGTGTAGGTTTTGTGAGTCATACTAATTCTAGTGATACATAGGGATAGGGATAAGAATAGGAAAACAAAAAATATTAATATCTGAAAAATAATGAAACAAGGACACTAAAAAAATAATTTTTTATATTTTAAATTAATGATTTTTATCTTAAACATGATTTTATAATAAAATAATATCATATTTAAGATCCATGAAATTTAATATAAGAATTTCACTTTCATTAACTAATTTTAAAAAGTCTAAATGTTTAAAATAGTAATATTTGGACTCAATACTTCACCACTTAATTAACTAAAGATTAAAGCCCTTTTTTTTCTCTTTGATAATATAGTAAACAATTTGCACATGCCCAATATTCCCTTCCCTTTCTAAAGATAACAAGTCCTTTTCAAAATCCAAAGTAGAAAGAGGGACTAATAGCCTTCCTTACCCTCACATCCGTCTCACCTCTTCCTTCATCGCTTGCCCATGTTCTTCAATCCTTTCTATTCCCTCTCTTAGCTTTATTATTCTTATCCTCCCCATCTCTTGTTCACCATCAATTTGCCCATACTTCCCTAGTCACCCCTACTTCAAAATTATTTCCTTTTTTTGGTCATGTTTTGTACTTTTGTGATGTTCTATTATGGCAGAAGGGTTTTAGTTTTGCGAGCAGATAAGATCGAATTTTCAATTAAGGAAGAATAATCACAAGTTTAAACGAATCAAACATTTCATTTTTTGTGAATCTTATTTTGTAAGAGATATGAGATGTCTTGTCATGTCTGGAAGGTATTTAAGCGTCATTAGAGTTCTACCAAATGAAATGAGTTCAAATTTGACATTAACTCATAGGGAATCAAAGGAGATAGGCAATATTATTCTTTGTTTGGCTAGTGAACAATTTTAGTGATTTTAGTAGTTAATTTATTTTAGAAGTTGAGTTGTTTCCCTCCTTAGTTCACCATTTCCACCATCCTAGACATCCCGAAGATGTGGGCACCTGAAGATTATCGTCCCCATACATTAGAGTCTTGCTCGGTCCCACATACAATACAAGATTCAAAGTCGAGGTCTTAAACCTATCAAACCTAACAAATTTAAAGAAGTATAACCAAGAGGATTTGGATCAAGTTTAGGCCTGGGTCTAACCAAGTGGATTTGGATTTTTATTTAATAGTTTCAAGCTCATGTCCATTCTAAACTCAACCTAAAACCAATTCAAGATAAAGCAGTGTGAGATATTTTATGGTTTACCAATGACTTTAGTCTTGATAAACCATTTGGAGGTAAGATTGTTGTTCTTGGTAGAGATTTTCAACAAATATTAACTGTGATTCCTAAGGGTAGTCATCAAAATATTTTTCATACAACTATCAAATCTTCATACTTATTAAGCGATTGTAAGGTCTTATAGTTGACAAATAACATCAGTTTGCAAAAAGTTAGTTCCGGTGATAAATGTGATGACTTGAAGTAATTTTTAGAATGGATTACAAGCATTGGAGATGGAATAATTTGGGCTCCAATGATGATCATGCAGCAATTGAAATTTTAGGTGATCTATTAATAAATTATTTTAACAATATAATTGTAACAATTGTGGAAAGCACATACCCATAATTCACTAGCAATAACATTGATGATGCTTGTTTTGAAGGAAGATCTATATTAACACTCACTCTTGATATAGTTGAGTCTATTAATGAGTGCATGTTGTTAATCAACTCATCTAAAGTAAAAACATATTTAATTTCAAATACAACTTACATCCTTGCTTCAAATAATAATTTGTTGCAAGACCTACATACTCCATATTTAATGAATTTGTTGCAAGACAATTTCTATTGGTTGTATCTTATGCAATGATGATCGAAAAAATTCAAGGTCAACCCCTTAGTAACGTTGGTCTTTTTTTGAAAAAAAAAAAACTTGTATTTAGTCATAGTTAGTTATATGTTGTAGTTTCTAGAGTCACAAATCATAACATTTTGAAAATTTTGATATACGACAATGATGTTGATGATTTTAATTAAATGATGAATTTTGTATTCAAGGAAGTATTTGAAAATATTTGATTAAGTTTTTTCATTGTGAAATTTATTTATATTGGTTTTATATTGTTATCTCTAAGTTTTTCTAGCTATTTTATTATTTGATATTGTAGAAACCTTCGTGCATCGCATGGGTAAAAATCTAGTTTATTTTAGAAGTTGAGTTGTTTCCTTCCTTAGTTCACCATTTCCATCATCCTAGACATCCTCAATATGCAGGAACCTAAAGATTATCTTCCCCATACATCATAGTCTAGCTTGGTCCCATCTACAATACAATATTCAATGTTGAGGTCTTAAACCTATCAAATCTAATGAATTTAAAGAAATTTAACAAAGAGGATTTTGATCAGGTTTAGGCCTGGGTCTAACCAAGTGGATTTGGATTTGTATCCAATAGGTTCACACTCATGTCTGATCCAAACTCAGCCTAAAACTAATTTAGGATCCATTTACTCGATATATTTTTTAGCTATTTATCAATTAATGAATAAAGATTGTGTTGTGTATTATGTTGATATAATTACATAACTTTATTTTTTGGATATGCTCACAAATTACTGTCCCTTTAAGAAATCAATTAGTATTATTGTTTATTTCAAAAATAAAATTAAATATTATGATATATTTAGGATTTATTTATCTATTAGATTTATTGGATGTCGGTCTAAACTTTTAAGATGTGTTGATCTATGATTGGTTAACATAAATGACTAGGATTTCTAATCAGGTCTAATATACTTGAAACTAAATAATTTGGACTAGTTTGCCAAACATTAATATATATATAATCAAAATTAATATAAAACTAATTATCAAAAGAATTAATAGATAACTTTAGGGTCATTTTGGATTTAAACCTTAATTCTATGGTATATGTTCTATAATACCCTAGCCTAAAATATTTAAAAATGTATTTAAAATCATGTCAATATGGAATAAAATGGTTTTGATTTTGGAAGAGGACTTGAAGCATGGGTACAAATATAAATTTTATGTATATCGATCAACTGGTTTCCTAAATCAATTAACCAATGTGACTAGAGACTGGTATTTTTATTTCTAGGATCACTAGTAGATTAGTTTCCCAAAAGAATCAACTGGTTATGATGCGATTTCATATATTTTTCTGTTTTAGTTTTTATTCTCTTTCCAATGTTTATGAAAACTTATGAATAAAGTATATTTGTACTAATAGGCATATTTTGGTGCTTTGCAATTATTTTTATATTATTAATCATCCTATGATTGTATTTAGATGAACATTTTCCAAAATCATTTTTAAGGTACGTTCTCATCTCTCTCTCTCTCTCTCTCTCTCTCTCTCTCTCTCTCTCTCTCTCCCCCTCTCCCTCCCTCCCTCACTCTCCTCCCTTCTATGGAAGGTATGGTTGTGTGCAGGCCTCTCTTACATCTTCCACTAACGTACCTTACCTCCTCCACCACCAGATTGCACTCCATCTCCCTCATTTTCATCATTCCCCTTCCTACATTTTGGTTCCCTACGCTCAACCAAAGTTAACCCACTTCCTCTATCATTCCTATTTGATATGTCAACTTCCCCAGCTCCTTTAAGCTTTATTTTTTTGATTCATTTAAACCTTTTAATTCAGTACTTCCCCTCCTTCCCTTTTCCTTTCTACTAGAAAATAGAGGTTGTGCCTCTTGATTTCCCTGCCCTTGATCAATTAATTTCTCTCATCTCTTCTCCTAATCTTAGCCTTATCTCTCCTTTGTTTTTCTTTAACAATAAGGAAGGATTAAGGTGTAGAGAAATATTTAAAGTCTTAGTTTCCTCTCTCCTTCTTATGCTAGAAGTTTTCTTTTTTTTTTTAGAGGTAAGGTATCATTTTCTTTAATATGATTAAGGATTTATGTTGTTAATTGTGCTCTTATATTCTTGGTGTGTTGCATGAAGCATGTGGTATTTTTACGTCCTTGAATTTGAGCATGTGAAATATTTATTCCTTTGGAGTTTGGGCCATGTGTTTGGGTATTTTGGATATCAAGCATGAATTGGTGAAATTAGCATGAGTTTATGTGTATTGATGTTCTATCATGAACTCATATGATTTTTAAGTGTGAATGTGTCACCTTATGCATTTTGTAGCACAGGAGCATGGTAGGGCTATTTTGGGAATGTGTGTGATTTTTTTAAGTGTGAATTATAGATTTGGGCATTGTATCACCCACACCAATCGATCGATTGGCTGAACCCATTAACTAGTTTGCATGAACGATTTATTGGTTTGATGAGCCCATCAATGAGATCATGTGGATAATCGACCGATTTGAGAACCTATCGATCAGTTCTCGTGAACATTTAATTGGTTTGATAGATCCAGTGATTGGTTATTTTTTTTAACCAAATTGGTTGTGGTTGTAGCCCAAACACATCGACTAGTCCGGCCAAACGAGTCAGCTTGTCCTTGAAAATAGTAAATCAGTTGAACTAACAAATTGATTGGTTTTGCTATGTTCATTATTTTCCCTTAGGTCTAGCATGCCTAAGCCAGTTAACTAGTTTGAAGGAACCATTGACTAGTTCCACCTAATTTTGATATGCTTATTTATTTTTTGTTGAGTTTTTAGGGTCATCTATTTTAACTTTTCCACTATTTTGTGACATTAAATCATGATCTTGGCCATACATAATTGAAACTAAGGAAAGTAAAATGATGAATATTGTGGTGTGGCTTGATTGAGTTTGGTGTTATCTTTAAATACCAAATTGGTTATTGATAGAATTAAGCTACGATTTATTATATCAGCTAATAATTAGTAATTATGGAATTAATGTTTTGTAAGAGCCTTTTTCTCCAACTCCTGAGGTAGCTAATCTAGAGTTAGTCGGTGGGACATCCTTATGGTTTCTATCTTTTCACTCAGTACTTATTTTCTTTCTCTACTAGGTTGCAACTGATAAGGGTATGAACATATTTAAAAGGTATAGGATTAATACTATAGAAGGATAGCATGGAATCGGTATCTAGCTAAGGTGGGTGTGGCTCTCTGTATAAGCCTCTTGACACTTCATATGTCCATAAATTAGGTGGGTGTAGTATCCTAATTTGTGTTAACCCTCGCAGTAGATACACTCAAGGTGTGTTGGCTTTGATATCCCTTGAGAAAGCTCCCTCAATGTATTATGACCCCATATGGTAGGTGTGATATCCCATTGTGTATTTTATGCTTCCACGACTTTTGTTTATAGTAGAAAACTTGGTGAGGTCAAACAGAACATATTGATAAGTAGAAAGTGTGTGGTCACTAAATGAAGAGTTAATAATATGGTTTATTTCCATGATCCATGTGTGAGTATGATTTATTATATGATAATCATGATCTTAGAAATTATATTTCCTAAATATGTCCTATATCTTGTTATTATATGATCTCAATACCAACATATAAAGATTTTATCCTACCAACTATTAACTCAAAGACACTAAGATACCTGAGTCGCACTGGCATATAAAAAAATGCAGTACCCTATAAACAAAGACATATAATCTATTAGTATGTATACCCTCTAAGAATGCATAGATCTAAATAGAATGAGGTATAAGGCCTAGCTAGGGCATTAAGTCACATCTACAAAAACCTAAATCAAACTTTGGGCTAAATAACATCTTTAGGGTAACTACCCTTAAAGAACCACCATTCCCGATCTCGAGGTTTTTTATTTTAAATATTAGTATTTTATTAAGGCGATCACGATATCACATAATACACAGATAATTCCAATTTCTTACTTAACCATTTTTAGTCATTTTCAATAAATTAGGAAAACCAAAGTCCACTAAGGTCATCCAACAACCAATTATTCACATTTAGGCATATTAGTTTGAAAATGATCAAAATGCCCTTGGGACTATAATTACCACTTTATTATCCATATTAAAAACAAAATTCATTTTATTTAATAATTTTTCATGAAAATATTAAAATACAAAATTAAAATATTTTAGCATGTAAATAAATTAGCAGACATGATAAAAGGACTACTTTGCCCTTACACATGATTTAGCATACAAAACCCTAACATGCACATCTAATTCATAAAAAATCGCATACTTCCATGCTCAACAACAAATAGTACATATTAGGCATACTTATTGAAACAAAATTTCATGGCATGCTTTGAAATATTAAGTTACCCCTAAGGCATACAATGACAATAATCATGCTAAAAATACACCTAAGCATGCTCAACTAATAAATTAGTAAAATGACTAATATTAGGATAATTTTTACTCTTGATATACGCTTGTTTCCATGGATTATATTTGCATATTTTTAGACTTTATTCTAGATTTAATTTTTGAATACTACGTCCTTTGACATTTTATTTTGTAGTTGCACAAAATGGATGCAAATAAGGCTAAGATAAGAGAATGTGAAGGATTTGATAAGGAATTGTACAGAACATAGCATGGATATGGCCTTGTTAATTTTAGAGACAATTGCATTAGATTGAAAAGGTCAATTATTTTTCCTTGGATGCAATATGAGTTATGAGAATTTTACCTTATATGCAAAGAACAAAATTTATAGAGATATTCTTCTTATATTCCCAACACATCCAACTTCACCTTGTTTCGATTCTAAATAAAGAAGTTTTGAGCATTTTTCCAAAATATTTCCAGAACGTCGAAAAGAAGAAATCTACATGGTCTACCTGTGAAATCCTAGCATGGTCATGTATCTTTCATTCATTCACTAGTGAGAGAAAAAGAGCTACACAGTTCGATTGTGCAAGCTAGGCAAGACCATGTAGTGAGTAGTAACTCCATTTTAAATGCATGATTGTCTACTCTCTTTAATAGTGGATCTTATTCGAATAAAAGGACTTTAAAATTTATCTTTTATCCCTTTTTTCTCCAAGTTAAAACACCACCTTTATACCTTGGATTATCTTATTATAATATTAGTTTTAGCCTTAATTGTAGTTTATGTATGTACCTTTGACATTAGGATTTCAACATTCTTAATGTACAATTCTATCTTCCTATCTTTCTCTTGTTATTTAATATGTTTCATGTTAATTATGTTACTACATTTTATTTCTCACATTTTGCTACAATCATGAGTAAGTAGATATCTTATCTAGGATTGAATTAGGTCTACTTTGGTATCTTGATGAGTAATTGATACATGTGTTGTATTTATAGTTCTTATATGTTGTTTCTTATATTAGAAATCACTATCATGAGTCAATTTTAAGAGAATTTAACTCATCTAGATGTTAAATTAACTGAAAGGTTGAACTCAATGCCAAAACTTAACATATTAAAAGGAAAACAAGTTATCATGAAAGAAGAAATTTTTTTCTTAGGGATTATTAAACCGATGGTACTTAATAGGTTCAATCTAATTTATTATCACAAAAATAGTCAATAAATTAGATTGATTACATTCTTATACATTGAAAAGGGCTAGCAAATCACACTAGACCAGTTGTTCACAACCATTAGAACTAAAGTACAATGTTGGATTAATTTGTCGATGTATATTGAGGTTGAGACTGAAGTTCAATCCTAGGTTTTATCATCCTTTTTCTATAATTTATATTTTGTTAGTTATTGCATTCACTAATACTTAGCCTAGATAGTCAAAATAGTGAAGATTAGTAGTCAACAATGAAGACCTTATGGGATATGACCTTGATGTGCTACTATGAGCCCCTATACTTGGGGATTTAGCCATCAATTTTTTTGGCATCGTTGTCTGGGACTTTGGCTAGTTGATATTAAACCCTTCATGGTTTGGCTAGACTATACTTTTATTTTCCCTTTATTATTTTCCTTTTTTCTTCAATTTTTACTCATCTAATACTGTCTCTAGTGGATCTTTAACATAGTGCAAGTGCACTTTATCATGGAATCAAAAGCTAATAATCATGGATTCTCTTTTTGCTCAATTAGATGCATATAATGACAATAGTTGTGATAAAAATATGCCTAAGCATACTCGACCTTTTATATTGGACATTTACATCATGTATAATTACTCCACGCCCTAAACTTATTCTAGCATACTTTTGTACACATAATATAATAATGTAATATGCTCCATTTTATATAAATTCATTATAACATTATTAGGAAAATAAATAAAAAATAACAATACATGATTATAGGGCTGTAAATGAGTTGAGCCAGTTTGGTATTCGGCTCGGCTCGGCTCGTTAAAAGCTTGGTTTAGCTTGCTTGTTTAGTTAAATGAGCCTAAAAGTGAAGCTCGGACTCAGTTCATTTTTTGGCTTTGGCTCGTGAGCTTGGCTCGGTTTGGCTCATTCGTTTAATTAAATGAGCCGAGCCCAAACATCATTTTAGGCTCATTTAGTTAAACGAGTTGAACCCAAGTCTAAGAGTATTCGGCTTGGTTCGTTTACGGCCCTACATGGTTAAAATAATGATTAAAATGTATCTTATGGAACCCTAATATATTATCATGAGATATTTAACATTTTAGTAGGGCATATAGGTTATCCTATTTTTAACAAGAAGCTCAAATACAAGCAACCTAATATTAATTATTAGAATCCACTAATAATTCTCCTTTTAACTAAAAATAAAGCCAAAAATTTATATATTATAACCTAACTTATAAAATAAATAAAATATGTCAAAAGAAATCATCAAAATTAAAATTACAACTTACTACCCGAAATGGCTAGAAACGCAAAAATGGGCAAACTCGTGTCGTATGGGGCTAGGCAATAGAAGTTATACACACATATAGGAGTTTATGTGATAGGGTGGCACATCCAAGGGATGCCCCATGTAAGGAAGGGAGTGTGGTTGAGTGTGCACAAGAGAGAGAAAGATAGGCAATGGTTGTAGGTGTTGGGTAAGGTGGAGAACAGGGTTGCAAGGGTGGCGACTGGGTGTAGGCTTGGCTAAGGGTTCAAGTTACAAAGCTGGTTGGGGGTGAAGGCCAAATGAGAAGGTAGAGCTGAAAGGGTGGATTTGGGCGTTTGATGGTAGTAAAGGATTTGTGTAGAAGCTCAATGAGGTAGGGTGTTATTATGTGAGGGAGTTATACTACACGGGTTGGGGAATCATGGGGTTGTGACTTTATAAGGTGGTAGCTACTTGTGGAGTCCATGCTAAGGGTGTTGAGCATCATGATAATGGGGAGAGGAGTGAGGTTCGGTTGTGTGGTTCACATGAGGGAAGGGTGGTGAAGAAAATGGGCGAGCTAAGCTAATGGGGGTTGGTTATTAGTGCTAGTTGCTAGTGAAAATTAAACCAGAAGAGGTCGGTTGGGGAGAAAATGACAATGCCTGGAAGGGTGGTGATGGTTCAAATGGAAAACTATAAGTAGGGGGTAATAGAAGGATAAAAATAAAGGATAAAGATTGGATTTAGGTTGAGCTAGAAAATTAAACAAGAATGGAAGAGTAGTTAAGTATTTGTGGTGGGTGTTGTTGATGGTTCAAATAGGAAGTAGTGGTTAATGGAGGAGACATGGGGGATGTTTTGTGGGAGAGAAAATGGGATGGTAAGAGGGTTGCATGAGTTGGGGAGATGGTAGGAGAGTTGTGTGAATAGGTTAGGTTTCGAATAATAAGATGAAAACCCAAAAATAAAGGTTATAAAATTTTAAGGTGTTATGGATGTGGGCTAGTAGTTGGCCATTTATTGGGGATTGAGATTTACATTTGTGTTTAGTTAAGAGTTAGGTCAACTTGTTTAAGTTGTTTTGCCCATTATGTTGGGATACTTTTATTTTTTTTAGTTATTTAAACTCTTGACTTTGGTTCTTATATTTAGATTTTGTAAATCTCTCCCTTCTATATTATTCTCATCTTCATAACTGTTATATTGTTAGTGCATGAATATTTTGTTCATTTTTTCTGCTTTACCTTATATTAAGCATGTGTTAGATAATGATCACATATCTCCTATGGTTAATGTGACGATAACATTCCCTAGTTTTTTATTATGCTTCTGTATTATCCTCAAAATGAATTTTTTTGTTCAAAATTTAGGATTGTTGCACGCTCTTTTTCTTAATCATATATTGCAGGGCAATGCTCCAAGGCCTAGCTATCCTTGTTTTGTAAGCCCTTTGCTTGTTTCATAATATTTTTCCTTACTAAAATGTAAATATAAATTATAAATATATACAATTTTGTGTTAACTATAATTTAGTCTTTTAAACTCTAGTAGTTGAGATGTTTAAGGGAAAAGAAAGGTAATTTCTAATAAACTCCATACTATTTACAAACTATAGTATAGATAGTTAGACGCTTACATTTGTATAATATTTGTATATTTCCTTGATATCATGCATTAAAATGGAATAAACATAACTTTTAAAGTTTAATAATATTTTATTCTTTAAAATAATGATATTAATCTTGAAATCGTGTAACATAATTTTTCTAGATCATTTATATTCTTTTGATAATGATTAAAATTATAAAAATATTTTTCTAACTTGTATATTCTATATGAGTATAAAATATTAAAGTTTGATTCAAAGAAATAAAATTTGCAAACACAAAGTTATAGTGTTTGAGGAATCATATGGAAATTTGATAATAGTGAACCCTAAACATGATTAATAATAGTAAATTAAAACAAAAGGTAAAAAAGGAGAAGAAGGATAAAAGGTTTGAAAAAAAACTAAGAATTTTTTTTTATATTCATAAATTATAGTATAGACATATTATTTTTGCATTATCTATATGACAAAAATGTATTTAAAGGCATACACGTTTTGGGGTTGTGTAACACTGTGAAATTTTGCAGTCTTTATTTTTAGGTGTTTAGCTTTTTATTTGAAACCTAACTCTAAAACTTTAGCTTAATTAATTTTGTTAACCCTTAATTTATAACCCTTTTAAAAATATATATTATCCTAATTATTTTTAACACTTTCTTTTTTCCTTAACTCTCAACCTTAACTGGTTTATTTTTTTGGTTTACTTTTCTAACCGAATATCCTAACTTAATCAACCTAAACATAAAACTAACTAAATTCTACTCTAACACTCCGCCCCCTCCATTTTCTCCCTTACACAAACTCCCCTACCATTCCCATTTATTTACCGCATAACCCTCCCATATGTCTCCCCTACCTTTCACGCAACGACCTTCCCTCCCATTTTTAATTCACACCACCACTAGCTACACATTACTCAGCCTCCTTCTTTTCCTTTCATTCGACCCATCCAACAACCCCTAATTCTAGTTTTTTGTTTGCACCATCAACCACCATTGCAACCTTCTCGTGACACCACCATAATTGAGCTCATCACCATTTTCTTCAAGCTCTAATCTCCTCCATTTCCATTTTCTCTGCAAGATGAACACCCAACACCAACTTCTTCCTCATCCATTTTCTCCATTGGCTTTCACTTAACCAGCATAAACACCCTCTATTTTGGTTTCCTTGTTTCACAACCCTCCCCTCATCTCACCATCGAGCACTATTCTCTTCACCCCCTCTATTTCTGGTTTCTTTTATTGAACTACCACTGCCACCATCCTTACACACCAACACCATCACCCAACTCCACCATCTTTTTCATTGCTTGTTTGTGTGATTATTAGTGATGACAAGTGTTATGATGGGAGTTTGTGTGATTCTCCACTTAGGGAACACATATAACACTATGAATTTGACCAAGAGGCTTTAGGAGCCATAGTTAAAGTTGTCGATTACAGCTACATGTGTTGCAATTCGAGTAGGGCAAGATCCTTGAAGAGTTAGAGGAGACCTAGTATAATACCCTAAAAATTTTGTTGAGCCTAATCGTGTATCATTAATACCCTAATTTGATTCTAATCTCAAGAAAATATTATTTTAGCCTTAACCCAATTTTTTAATCCCGAAACCTTAATTGAATTTGAATATTTGATCCAAATAAACCATATTTTGTAACCCAATATCAAATCCACTAAAATTATCACTAACCTTTTTTGGCTTATCCAAATCACCTAAACTAATCCATAACCTTTTCTTTTTTTCTTTTTCTTTCACCTTTTCTTTTCTTTCTTCTCCTTTCTCCTGTCATCTTTGTCGTAAATATTGACTTGCATTTGCAACTTACATCCTCCCCACTTGCACCATCTCCCATCACCTCCTCTGTAGCCACCCTCATCTATCACCCATCTTCTTCTCTTATCCTCTATTTCTTGACCTGCACTCACATGCATGCCTTCCTTGCCATTTCCATCTCATCCTTATGCAACATACACACAACCATCACCATCATCTGCAATTTTACCACAACATACAACCATCATCTCCACTGTCAACCCTCGTGACCTACACTATTCCCGTACATCACTATTCGCAAGCCTCCTCCTATTTTCCCATTTGCACCACACACACACATACATACATACAAACAATAAACACTCTCCTTCCTTCCACTTTGTTTTGGCTCTTTTCTACCCATTTTTGTGTCGAGAAAATAATGCCCTAAGCCCCACTCCTTTCTTTATTTCTTCTTCTTCTTCTTCTTCTTCTTCATTTTTCCTACCTTGTTTTTCTGCTAAGCTACCTCCCATTACCACCACGCACCACTATAGTCACCACACATTGCCTATTAACTGGTGGACTGACCCCCAAGGTCACCCCAACCTTCCCCAGCACTATCGCCAGCCATTGCCTTTGACCACAACTTTTGTCCCTCTTCTCCCTCATTTTTGTTGTGTTTTTACAAAATGCACGACTTACCATGGCCCCAAGCACGACTGTGTAACACCAAAATTTCCTATCACACACCCATGTAACCCAACACTACCTGCCCGTGCACATCTTTTTGACTTACTCCTATTTGGCTAATGATCGAGTACGATCATGACACTTCTCACTACCTGGTTGTGCGTGATCCCAACCCTCGACCAAGGTGTGCACTACCTGTAGCACGGTCGTATAGCCACCCATTTTGGTCGTGCACCCCTATTTTTACCCCAAAACCTTATCCAAACACCACCAAATTTTCACCATATGCCCACCATACATTCCACCACACATTCATACATCTCAAGCTTCCATTTAACTCTGGTTACTTTTATTTTTACCCTCTTTAACTTAATTTATCCCTTATGTATACTCTTCGAACCTAACCGAGTGTTATGTTGTTTTTCGTAGGTGATATTCCAGTAATCTCGGAGGAGGAGGTCTAGGATTTATGTGCTTAGAGCCCAATGTCTTAGTTGGTAAGGATATTAATCAATGTTTTAGAGTTTTGTGTTAATTACTTATACACATATGTGTATTTTTATGATATTATTGCTATTGGATTTGATGTATGTTGTCATGATTATATGGAGTATATGTTTGAAAGAAAGAATGGGTAGGATGTATGGTTATGATTTTGTTATGATAATGACATATTTGTGGGAATACATTTTATGGTATGAAATATGAGCTAAATAAGCTATGATAAATGGACATAAGCATAGTTATGAGGTATGATGATGATTGGTGGATTTGGAAAACAATGATTGTGGAAGATACAAGAATTTATAAATTAAAGACTATTGGTTAACCTTAAGGGTGTTTTGATTATAATTGGATAATAAGGAAATTGTGATATTTTATGTGTTAGGTGGACTAAATTATGGAAATGATATCCTGAAAAGTGGTTGGAGGTATTATTGTTTGTCTTAGGTTCTTCAAAATATAATGATGGTCTAATTAGGGCTTACAAACTTAAAATCATAATATTATTATTATATGTGTAAAAACCTAGAGTAAATCCAAAATTTTGGATATGTAGTTAATGGTTGGCATTATGGAAATATATATTGAATGTGGTGTTCATATGAGTCTAATGGGAAGATTTATGACTACATGTGAAACTAGGGTTTCGGTAATTCTATAAGTAGTACCTTGGGATAAGATTATTATTGTATGTGTACGATGTGGGAGTTAGACAGTGAATTACGGGTATGGTAATAATGATAATATTTGAGGATGATATATTATAATTTGTAGCTGAATGATCAATATAGGAGAATGAATGCTAGGAGTGTGTAATTAGGATTTAAAGAGATTAAGGACCTTGACCTACATGATGTGTTCATTTGCCTCAATGTATTCAATACTGTGAAGCAACCATGAATAAGATACTAATCATTTAAAGTGAAAGAGCACATGAGTAGGGCAAAAGTGACGTTTTTATATTTTGTTCTATTAGAGATAATAGTAACTCGAGAGTTTTTTTTTCCAAGAAGTTGTTTCAGTCTGTTCCATCGGATTAAGAATAGTGGTAACCCTACTCATCATGAATAAAAATATAACAATATAACCTATGGAAAAAAACTAATGATTTAAAGTAGAAGAGTATGTGAGTTAGGACCAAGGTGTTATTTTTATATCCGTTCCCCCGGATGATAATAGTGGCTCAAGTGTGTTATCCTTGGGAAGGTTTTTCAAAGCATTCCACCAGTTTAAGAATAGTGGGATTCCTACACCTAACATATATAAAAGAATGAAAATGGATTATATCTAATAAAAAGACCTAGATCATTATTTGTCTTATGACATGTTTTATTTATTTGCCTATATACTTATCACCTATTATGAATGAATGTGTTATTTGTATCCCTAATTCAATAGTGTTGTTCCCTTACTCAACACGCAGTGTACTGATCACCTGTTTTATAGGTGCTACTCATTCCCACGAGCAAGAGACCCTAATTAGTTTGTGTAGGTCTCAGAAGATCTTTTAGATGGCCATGTTGCCTATGATGTACTATGCGGGGATGAGTGATTTTATATGTACTGGGTGTGTGGGTGAAGAGTAATGTTATCCAGTAAATATATTTATCCGAATACCTTTTTGGACTCTTTATCCATGGTATCCCTTATTTTATATTTTGTTTATTGTAACTTGGAGTTAATCTACAAACTCATAGTGTATTTTAAATGTTTCTTTTGTTTCTAATTTTCTTGTGTCATTATAAATGTATTTACCTTTGTGATTGACGCAAGGATGATTGAATAAACTAGACTTATGTCAATTACAACAGTAACCCTCAATATTTTACTTATATTACTTTCGCCGTAAAACAAAAATTGTTAGTAGTAAAAATTGGGGTGTTATATCTAGTGTGTAGTTGTATAAATGTGATTTGTAGAGTCAATGTACTTCCACCGACCTAGGTACCTTTTCCGCTATATGGCTCATCTATGCATTTCATTTACCCACATCCCCTTCCTTCGTAGGTTTCTCTTTAAAATTTGACCCTTGCTGAATTCTCTTTTAAAGGGGTAGTACCCCTTTTCCTGAGCTTGAACATTGTCTTGTTGACTTCCTTTCTTGGGATTCTTGGTCTCTTTGGACTCTTTCACTTGAATTCTTTCCTCTGACCTTCATTATATTGACCTCCTTCTCCTTTGAAATTTTATCTTCGTTGAATTCTTTTCCCTGAATTTTATTGTGAATGTGTATCCTTTGACTTTAGGAAAAAAGTCTCTTTTAAGAGGGTAGTGATGTAATACCCTAATTTTTTATAATCTTAATTACCCTTTAATTACATTTCAAAACTTTCTATCATGGTTTACCAAGCCATTTATATTAATTTGAGCTTTCTAGCACTTATTTCATTCATTTGTGGAAAATTATACTTTTACACAAATTGTCCAATCATGTCATTTTGACTCATTCTGAACTTTTAATTCATTCATAAAATATATACATGCTTATTCTTTTATTTTGATACTTCTTGCATAATTTTCTAGCCTTTTCTAATTATCTATTTGATTAAGGAAAGATTTTAGTTGTTTGTGGAAAATCATAGTTTGTACTAATTTATATTCTAAGTCATTTCTCACTCATATTGGCTTGTCCAAAAATTCTTCTTACTTATAAAAACATTCTAAGGTTATATAAGGGCCCTGTACATTTTTAAGTTGGCTTGTTCTTTTTGAATTGCAAAGTTATATAAATTTTTATTTTTTATGACGAATGATTTTTGTTAATTCTCTATTTTAATATGTTTGAGTTCCAAATGAATTTTTAAGTCAAATATTTTTACATGTTATAAGTCAAATATTTGAAGCATGAATAATTAGATGTAGGATGACCTTAGTAGACTTTATGTTGTCTTGAATATTTGAAAATAAGTAAAAGTTGGTGAGTTTGGAAAATGGATTTGTTTATGTGTTATGTGATATTGTGGATGTTTTAATTAGATACTAATATTTAAAGTGAAAGATACGGAGATCAGGAGTTAGGGGTAGCTACCTTAAAGACTTGGTTTAGCCTATGGTTTGGTTTAGATTTTGTTAATGTACCTTAGTACCCTAGCCAAGCCATATATCTTACTCTACTTAAATCTTCAGAATTCTTAGAGAATATGCATACTTATGGATTAGGCATCTCTATTAATAGGGCAATGTTTTTCTTTTGTGTACTGGTGCAACTAGGGTATCATAGCATCCTTAGGTTAATAATCGATAGGATATTGTCTTATATTTGTGTGCTAGAATGACCCAAGTACCTTAGTGTCTCAAAAATAATTTAATCTCTTCTCGAGTAAATAAAAATGGAAGTAAACATTATTGGTTTGAATTGATATTAGATTGGTGGTTAATAGTTGCCTTCGTGTAATACCTATGAAGTTCTGGAATTTATTTTAGATGTTGAATTTATACGATATAATGAGAATGTTATAGAAATTGATGTGTCTTTTTAACTCTTCTAAAGAAAAGATGAGTCTTAATTAAATCTTGATGGAATTGATGTGGAACTTGAGTCAATTAATGAACAAATTCAAATGTAAACCTTAGAATATTTATTTCTTAATGGAGAACCTCAAACTAAAGCTTTGACACAAAATTTGACACAAAGTGGTAACATGTAAAAGAGATGGGTTTGGAAAAGTGGAATAATGATGATTAAGAATATGGGGAAATGTATGGAAGATGATGATGGGAATTGGCTTCCATGGACGAAGAAATTAATGGCACCAAGGGATATGAATATGCTTACCTTGAATTGCACAAACTAGGATTTTTGAGAAATGATTATGTAACACCCTAAAATGTTTTGATTAGTGTTTTTTTCTTGTTTATAAAACTTATTTTGCGGAAGCACCATATTCAATATAAGTTTGGTACCTTGTTATAAGTTAAATGCTCTCATCTTTTCTTTATCGAATACAAGGCTAAGACATTCAATCACAACATAATAAGAGTAAAACCATAATTTGAAGTATCTAATAAAAAATCATATGGTCATAGAATAATGTATCAAACAAAAATGATAGCTAAAATTGCATGTTGATAATCTAGAGGGGTTGAATAAACTATTTAATAACAATAATGTCAAATTAAAACTTTACATAATAATTCATAATGGTCCAAGGGTCCAATGTATCTCTACATCTACTACCAAAATATCATTCTTTTTTAATTTTAAAATCTTCCTTTATTATGTGTTGATGATAATAACTCTTCTAAGTTTATGAGACTATAATCTCAATGACTTCAATAAGAGTTGATTTAAATATTATCTTAGTTATCATCTCTAAGGTTTATAAGCTTACAAACTTAATAATCCTTCTCAGGAATGCTAGACATTCACAACCTCCAAATAATGAGTTTCGTGAAGAATGTTGTTGTGTTTACAAATGATTCCTCATAATTATAGATATAAAAGTATAAAATTAGTTATGAGGGATGTAAACAAAATATATGAATAAGTATTACAAGTTTAAGATCAATCTAGCTAAATATGAATAACAAATTGAGCATTAAATAAGTATGATTTAAATTTGAAAGTGTAAAATTAAAACATTCTTTAATTTTTTGTAAGATATGAAAATGATAATTTTGGAATAGTTCTGTAAGCTTCATCAATATTCATTAAAGTCCAACAACTCTTATATATAGAACTTTAAAGATGAGAGAAATCTAAATAATTCATTTCGAGCTATTGGATATAAAAAGTACTCCATTATGCAAACAATCTCTCTAAAGTTCAAACCAATTGATCGGTTTTATCAACCAGTCAATCGGTTTCCCAAACTAGTAGATCGGTTTATTTAACCATTCGATGTGTTGAGGCCAAGGCTAAAGCACATTATTTTCAAAAATAAACTAGTTGATTGATTTGACAGATGAGTTGATCGGTTTGAATAACCATTAGATGTGTTGAAGTTGAGGCTAAAACACATTTTTCTATAAAGTAAACAAGACAATAAGTATTCAAATCAATTGATCTATTTATCAATTTGACTAACTTGTTAATGTATTAAAGTCAAGGATAAAACACATTTTTATGGAAAGAAAACCAGCGAATTTTTTTCTAGGCCAGTCATTTAATTTACGTAACTAGTAAATGGATTTAGTGAATCGGTCGATCGGTGAAATAATTTTGTAGCATTCCACACCTTTACAAAAAAAGAAACCATAACTTGAGCTAAAATGCTTAGAATTGGGTGCCATATTTTTTTTAGTAAAGAAGACATCTTAGTTTCCCAAAGAGAAATAATTCACTAAAAAAAATGATGTCTTTACAATTCATGGTGAATTTTGAAAGTCAACTCAAACAGAAAATGGCTTAAGAAATGATTCATTTTGAGCTTCCTTGTGTAGAAATACTTATAAACAATTTTTATGCATGAAATCGTTTTAAGACATTTAAAAATAATTTTTAAAAAGGATTATAAACATCAAAATATTTAAAAATCTAGGTGCTCAATATCTAAATCATATGTACATAAAACTTAAGATTATAACATACTCATTGAACCTTGAGTCTTAGTTTTTAAGCACACTTGTTCATCCCTTCATGATTTATATATTTCAAATATGAGATTGAAGCTAACACATGAACTAAACAAGTCATACAACAACAAAATTTTGTTATCAACAAAATAAGGTTGGTTGAACTAATCAACAGTAATAAAAAATTTAGCATAACAGAAGTACTAAGAAAAGTGCAATATAACTACAAAAGTACAAAGACATAGATCTTAAAATCTAAATACAAAAGATAGAATGAATAATTGGCCTAATCTCTCATTAATACCAAAGGAGTACTTAGGCTGCTTGTCATCAAACAATTGCACATACTCATCAACTCACCCAAATAATAGTCAGGGTTATCATAATGATTAGATGATAATAATGCAAGTCAGTATGGTCAAATAATGTGCAATACCATAAACATAAGAATCTATTATGTTAACATGCTCACATACACATGTGATAATACAAGTTAATACACAATATGATAATAAAACTTAGGGAAGAAATCAACACATGCTTCATATATATTATATGAACAATGTCAAACTAACATATGCAAATACAATAGTATTAACGTTAACAAGGTTAAACAGGTGTGATAAAGGCATATTACCACCCATAAGAGCAGCCACTCTAGGCCAAGTTAGCTTATTAAAGTACATTTATATGTGATCACACAAACTATTCATTTAAGTTAATTGAGTGGAAGGTACAACCAAATCCTATGCATTGAGCTACAAGAATAGTAAAAACATATAAAAAGGTTTACTCTTGGGTTTCCATCAAACTCTCTTGGAATGATTACTTTCAAAGATATTCTCTTGGAAGGGTTAGTTTCAAATATAGTAGCAAATACTCTTGGAAGGGTTTGTTTCAAAGATAGTAATCACCTTAGTCACTTAATTAATAAAAATGCATACCCCTTATAGGGTACACAGAAGCCTATAGAGTAATTGTGGGTCCGTATTGGTGTACTAAGGTAACCAACCCACCACAATATAAAATATAGGGAAGGCATGCAAGGCACAACCTCATCTCCAAGGTTATCCTAGCAACCAGGCGAACTTTATACAACCACCAACTGAACCTATGGAAGTGGTCAACACAAATTGTCATCATAACTCATTATCTTTTACTTTACATTATTAATGTTTTGCTTAAGGTGATCATGATTAACCTAAATTGCAAACCAATCATATTAAACACTTTGAATAATCTTCTTAGTCATCAATTAAACAATATCATTAACTCATAATGTATAAATAATCACTTTTTATCATTGTATTAATCACACTTAATTAAGTGATCACTAAGGATCAATAATTTGAGGAATTTCATATAAGGCCCACCACTTAACTCATTTTATTCCCACTAATTAACCAAATGATATATAATATTAAGGTTCTCAAATATGTCATCCAAGGGCTATTACTAATATTTTTATTCAAGATGTAACACCCCAAAATTTACTATTTTTTTAAAGTAGAAATAATTAAATTAAAACCTGTGAATTCTGGGGATGTTACCGTCAAACTTAATACCAGACCGGTTCACTCCGACCATTCCAATACCAAGTGCTAAGGCTAAAAGAAAATTTTTTTAAACTTTAATTAATATTTAAATCAAGGGTGCATAACATAAAAAATCAGAGTACACATAAAAAAATTATAATTCATATCCAAAAAGAGAAATAATTGTACAACTGTTAAAAAGGTTCATCTCAAATACTCAATATAAAGTAATAAATTAAAAAGGATAAATCCGATACAAAAAGAAATAACATAAGGGAAATAAAATAACTAGAAGATTGAATACGACCACAACACTCTCGAACTTCGAGCCAACTACAAGCTCAACACTCAACCCTGCCTGATGTCCCGCCCACCTGCATAAAGTCAGAAGGGCCTACTACTCATGGGAATGAGTAGCACCCATGAAAAGGGTGGTCAATACGCTACGTATTGAGTAAGGTAACATATGCACTATGGCCAACACATAAAATCACATAAATCATGCAGAAGAATAAAAAGAGCATATAGACCATCATGATAACATAATATCGTACAATCATTCGGGTAGATACATAAAGGCCCAATTATAGTCTGGATTAATTACTTAATTAATCTCTGATCGAAAATTGATTCACACCATACTTTTTATCAAATCCATACGAGTACAGGAACCTCCCACTATTTTAGCCGGGGGCTCGGTCATATATAGGGCATCCTGCCCTAACCACTATTATAACCGGTGGATCGGTCACGCATAGGGTAAAAACCCTAACTACTATTATAACCGGTGGATCGGTCACGCATAGGGTCAAACCCTAACCATTATTTCTTACCGGTGGATCGGTTTAGTTCTTGCTCGCATAGTGTTCCAATGTAAGTAATTAGTATCTTTTATGTGCTTTAGTAAAACTTTGGTTTGTTTTTATTGAGCTTGGGATCCCCCGCTATTATAGCCGATGGATCGGTCACTTATAGGGCATCCTGCCCTAACCACTATTATAACCGGTGGATTGGTCATGCATATGGTAAAAACCCTAACCGCTATTCCTAATCGGTGGATCGGCTAGACTCGACTCAATAATCTTTCACTTTAAATAATTAATGTCTTAAGTATTTTATTCAGAAGCTTTCACCCTAGACATGCATAAATCACTCCCTTTACACTTATCCTCCAACTCACTCTTTCCACATCATCAAAATCATGTACCTCCTAACTTGCCCCAACATCCTTTCCTCTATACTCAAACTCACACTAGAACTTCAACACCGAAATATGTGGGTCAAGGCCCACTACTACACACCTCCAAGTCCACTTTTTTCCTTACTCTAGGGTTTTCCCAAAAAAAAAACCTTAATTTAGGCCCACATGACCCATCCTACTCCACCTCACACAACTCAAATCATTTTAACACCCCATTTTTCATAACCCATGGATCCCATATTTATCATCATACTTTATTCACCAAGTACACACATGTTACCACCGAACCCTAGTTAGCTATATCAAAACCCTAGTTAACCACACCAGACCCTAGTTAACCACTCCAAACTCTAGTTATTCACAGCTAACTATAGTTAACCACTCCAAACCCTATTTAACCACAACAAACCATAATTAGCCACTACAAACCCTAGTTAATCACAACAAACCATAATCAGCCACTCCAAACCCTAGTTAATCATAACAACCCATAGTTAATCACTCCAAATCCTAACTCAGTCTCCTCCATACCCTTTTAATGTCCTACGTACTATTTTTCACCCAAAACTTCCAAACACCCAAATAACTCTTATATTACCTTCCTTACATCCCAAGTCAACTTTTCATACGTAAACTTTACTCCCATGCAGATGCTAACCTCCCCATGCAAACCTTTGAACTTTCCATGCAAATCCTAAAACTCCCACATGAAACCTTAGATTCAACCATGTAAACCCTAGATCCATCCATGCAAGACCCTAGATTCCACCATACAAAACCCTAAATTCAATCCAAACAAAATCCTAGACTAGATTCCCCCATGCAACACCATAAAATCTGTCATGTAAAACCTTAAGTCCTTCCATACCAAAACCCTAGATTCATCCATACAAAACTCTAGATTCCTCCATACAAAACCTTAAGTTCCTCCATGCAAAACATAGATTAGATTATCCCATATAAAACCATAAATTCCCCATTTTATTCTTCTACTCATGGATCATTAAAATACTTAGGTCAATTCACATCCCTTGGTCAACCTATTCCCCTTTTGTCAACTTACTTCCCTTGGTCAACTTCTTTCCCATTCTCCATTTTCAACCTTTTCCCCACACAATACCACTTTTATACATCCTCACATGCATGTCTAAAGGGTCACAAACTATAACATCACATACCACAATATCTTATCACATACACATAGTACACATGCTATATAATAACACAAAAACATACTTCAACTCCACATCATACCACACATGAAACCAATATAATGATAAACATAGGATGCATAACATATAAAGCATATAATGCACATCAACACACATAAGGCCTTAGTTACACCCTTACCTAAAATGACACCGGTCTTGGAGCACGCTCTTACACCTCCTTAGCCTTTTGATTGGTCTCACCTATATGAAGGAAAAACTAGAATTAGATTCCCTCCTACTAAAAATACTATTATTCCTAATTTATTCTAAAACTAGGTTTTTGATAAAATAATAACATGTTAATAAATATGTCATTAACCAATTACTAACTTTGTTAAAGATATAGGAAATAATAGTAATAATATAAAAATTGATAATATAAGGGTTGAAGATTTAATTCTAATAATAATGGAAATGGAAATGGAAATAATACTAATAATAACAATAATAATAACCATAATGATAATAACAATAATAATAATAAGGGCATTACTAAACAATAAAGTGAAATAAGGGCTTCAGCCCCTTTTCCAAAATAATAATAATGATAATAACAATAACACGAAAAATAAAATAAAAATAGAAATAATATAAATGATAAAAACCAATAATATTGAAAATTAATAATAATCATAACGGTAATACAATACTAAAAATACTAATAATAATATTAATATGATTCAAAACAGATGGTGAGATAAGGGCTTCAACCCTTCACTAAAATAATGCTAATAATATCATTAGGACATTATTAATAAAAATAGTAATAATAATAGTAATGAAATAATAATTGAAATTACAAAATAATAATAATAATAATAATAATAATAATAATAATAATAATAATAATAATAATAATAATAATAATAATGATGATGATGATGATGATGATGATGATGATGATGATCATAATAATAATAATAATGATGATGATGATGATGATGATAAAATAACCTAAATCGAGAGTAACATAAATTCGGGTTTTCGACCCTACTTCGAAATAGTAAAAGTACCATTAGTAATGATGATGATGATGATGATGATGATGATGATGATGATGATGATGATGATGATAATAATAATAATAATAATAATACATATTACTTATAATAATAATAATAATAATAATGATAACAATAACAATAATAATAATAATAATAATAATAATAATGGTATTCGAATTAAACAAATAAAATAGGGCTTCGGCCCTCTTGATAAATAATAATAATAATAATAATCGCATAACAACAACAATGATAGTAATAATAATAATAATAACACTAATAGTGAAATAGCGATAATAAAGATAATGAAATAATAATAATAATTTTGAAATAGTAATAGTAATAATAATAATAATTACATTAATAAATAAAATAAAAACTCATAATAATACTAATGATATTAATAATACTAATACTAATAATCTACTAAGCCAAATAAGGTTGGCCTTAATAAAAATAATAATACTAATAATGTTGAACTTAATAGTAATAATAATATTAATACATAATAATTATACTAATAATAATAATATTCAAATAATAGGTTAAAATTTGAAATAAAATAAAATAAGCTTAATTAAATAGGGAAGAAGGGTTGATAGGATTTAGGGTTCCACCTTAGACTGGTGGTGGCAGGCGCCGCTGGCGATGGTGCACGGTAGTGGCCGGAAAAAGAGAAGAAAAGGGGAAAAGTTAGATGCTAGGAAAAGGATAGGGAGAATGAGGGTGGGAGTTGGGGTGTTTAGAGTTGCCCAGAAGGAGAGGAACTGAATAAGGGTGGTGGCACACCCAAAGGTGGCGGCGCATGGCGGCGGTAGTGGTGGCCGAATAGGGAAGAAGAAGAGAAAGAGAGAAGGAAAGGGAGGGAGAGGAAAAGAAAGGTAGAGGGAGATAGAGGAGGGTCTGCAGTACAGTTTGGAGATGAAAGAAGCAGCGATAGCAACGGAAGTGGTGGCTAAGGGTGGTGCGAAGGGCGGCAGAGGTGAGAGAAAGAGTTGATTGGGAAGTAGACTTTGCACGCCGGGGGTGGTGCAAGGGAGGTCTGGTTGGGTAGAGGACGATGTAGAGAAGGCTTTGGTGGGCAGAGTGGGTGTCGTGGTTGGCCGACAGCGGTGGGGCTAGAGTCTAAAATGGAGGCGACGCACAAAGGAGTTTTTTTGGGTAGGAGATTAAAACTCGATACCTAGTACATCATGGGGGTATTTATAGAGAAAATGAAGTGGCTAAGGTCAGAAGGGTGTGACGGGAAATTTGGGATAGTCAGTTAGGGTTACTAATGGCAATAGAGGCCGTGGGAGTTCAAAACGGGGTAGGGGTATGCGTAGGACAAGGAGGGAGTGCACGAGAAGAGGGAGAAAGTAGGTTCGGTGATGGGGTCGACGGGTTAGTAGGGAAAAAGAGTGAGAAAAGCCTGGTTAAACGATGAGATCGACTACGAGATTTTTGGCCGATCAGGGGAGGAGTTGCAGGTGCGAACAACGGAGGAAGAAGAAAGGAAGAAGAAGAAAGAGTGGGGGCTGGACCGACAGTTTGGGGAAGAAAAGAAAATCGGACTGGCCGACGAAAGTAAAAAAAAAAAGACGAAACACATCGTTTGGCTACGCCAAAGGAGGAAGAAAAGAAAAAGAAAAGTTTGGCCACAGGAAAGGAGAGAAAAGGGGAGAAGGGCTCAGGCTGCTGGGCTAGCCAAGGTCGGGGGAGGGTAGAAAAGAAAAGAAAAGAAAAGAAAGAAAAAGAAAGGAAAAAGGATGAAAGAAAAGGAAAAAGGAAAAAGGGAAAAATAAAAATATGAGGGTTTAGTTAATTAAATTAATTAGGATATTGTGGATATTTAAAAATAATAATATTTAAATAAAATAGTATTTAAATTCCTTTTTTAGGCTAATTTAGGATTTTTAAAAGGTTTTTCATAAATTTCATTTTAATTAGCAAAACACCCTAATTTTCTTCAATTAAATTATTTATAAAATTCCTATTAATTTGAAACTATTTTCTCCCTCTTATTTTAAATAAAATAATTTAATTAATTAATTTTCAAAATAAAATTATGTAATTGTTTTCCAAAATAAAATCTTTAATTAGCTAAAATACCCAAATTTCTCCTAATTAAAATATTTATAAATTTCTTTCTTGATTTGCCCTAATTAATTCCTTTTTATTTTAATAAAAATAATTTATTTAATTAATTTTTCTAATAAACCCTATTTAACTATAATTTTTAAAATTATAATGATCGAGGCATTTCACAAGAGCTGACTAAAAGTTAATGATCCTGATAAAAGCTGACCTTAAAGTCAACCAAAATCCAACTAGAGTTTAATATGTCCATTTTAGACAATTTTATCCAAATTGACCATTTGATTATTTTTGTCACGAATGCCCTTTTTGATCATTTAAAGGCCCAAATCTTATCGTATTCACAAGAAACTTATATGAAGGCCCAAAATCATGAAATAACATTTTAAACAAAATACGAATTCCATCTAAAAATTCTAGAAAGCACAAGATTACTAAAATGCCCTTAAACATGCATTCAAAGGGATATATCACACAAAACCCTAATGAAGCTTCATATCACATCTACCAAGAATTGTTTTTCACCATAAATATAGTATCCCACATCTTTAATATATTTCTTAAGAAAATTATAGTAAAGTAAATTCATGAAAACTTTTTCCAAAATTAAGAAACCCTAATTATCCATTTTGTTCATGGAAAGTTATAAAGAAAAGAAAGAAAATATATAGGAAAATAATTTTTTGTGTTTGGTTTACATAAAATAATGAAACAGAAAAAGATTAAGGAATAAAATTACTAAAGATTAACTATTTGATTTTCTTTAAAGAAAGTTTGAAGAAAAGTATTTTAATTTTAATTTTCTTTCTCTTAAAATTTCTTAGAACCAAATAGAGTATAAACATGCTCAAATCTAAACATGGTGCACATGAAATTTCACAAAAATCGTGCAAAGAATGTAATGGAATTGTCAAAACTAGAAAAATAGTCTCAAACTATCCAAAAATACTCTTGGAGCCATGAATACATATAGGCTATAAAAAGTCATTTTCAACAACTATAAACCACATATGCTCATTTGATCATATTTCCTTAAAAGTACATGTTTTTCATATATTTGATGCTTAGATTAGAGAGCTAATGAAATTTCATAACTTTTATACTTGACATTATAACAAATAAGAAATTTAATTTAATAAAGACTTGTGCTTTTATTCAAATATAACACAAAGCCATAATGATTCAAACTTCAATCCTTATAACTCATATGTTTTCACTAAGGGGAAAATTTAGAAATAAGCATGCAAGAACTCAAAATTTCAAGATTTAAAGTCTATAGAACTACCTAGCATCCAAAACCTACAAGAAAAAAAAGAGAAAAAAAATATCAAGACTCGAAGGCTTTCTCCATGAAAAATAAATCACATTTTAGGAATACAAAGTAGTAAACTTTATCAAAGTTTCTTTAAAAAATCAATAAAATGCTGAAGTGAACTTTGATAAAAGCATGAATATAAGTTAGGAAAATAAAATATAATCCTTTGTTGAAGATGGCCATATGTAGAGAAAAAGTGGGTGATTAATCTTCACAGCCCACAAAATATAATTAACTCTCATCTACACCATGAGAATGTGTTATTGGTGGAGTGATGACCTTTCAAGTTTTGGGAGGAGAGTTATAACCATTTGAGGTTGACATGTATCATGTACCTAGGTTCCAAATATCTCTATTTAAACTCTTGATTCAATTTTATCTTCTTTTGATCCTACATTTTGATGTATTATCTTTGGATTTGATATCCATACTTTGTTCTTATGTTGTTTATATATTAAAAATCTTCCATTTTTTTATTATCTATTTTTATGTTGTTTTAGTTTTAATTCATACTGGTTTTAACCTTATATTTGATATGAGAAATTTATAGACTAGACTTATACTAAGTATGACACTAACACCTTCTAGTTTATGTTTATTCTTCCTCTTATGAAATGATTTTATTTTTTGGTAGTAAAGTTTGGGGTGTTATAACTTGAACAAGAACTAATCAAAGTTGATTCATTATATGCCAAAAACCATTGGTTTGAGAAGTTAAACACTATGATTCATGGGTAAGTTGCTTATTTGATTTATGTATATTAGAGGAAACATTTGACTATCATTGCACCATGCATGTAATACCCCCACATTCGTAGTGGATGTCAGAGACTTAAAAAGATTGATAAAAATTACATATATCAACAAGGTGAATATTCTTTTTAACAAAGAACACCTTCTCTTAGGAAATCTTATCCTTAGAAAACTCTATAGTCGAGCATGCTTGACTTAGAGTAGTTCAAGGATATGTGACCTCCTGAGAAGTTTTTTGGGAAGCTTGTGAGTGAGAAAAAAGTATAATAAAAAGAAATGATGTTGATAAATAGGGACAATCATCAATTCCAAAAGCACTCCAAGTAACTACTTGAGGTCAGTATGGGCATAAGGTATTACAGGTGGTACTAAATTGGAATCATGACCGCAAGTTAAACTTAGATTAGCTAGTTATCTAATCAGCGATGTGACTTTAAGGATGAACTATAACAAGTTAGTAATGGTCAACGTATAACAAAGAAATTTCATTCTTTGAGTGGGGGTGTATGTAATACCTTAAATTAGTGGTGGCTGGTAAAAGCTTAAAAGGATTGGTTAAATTACCTATATCAACAAGACACACATTATCTTTGACTAGGTGCACCTGCTTTTTAGGCATCCTATCATTAGAGAACTCCATAGTTATGCGTGTTTGATTTGATAGTTTAAAGATAGGTTACTTATTGTAAAGTCTTCTAAAAAATATGTGAGTGAGAACAAAATATGCTTAAAAGAACTCATATTAATATATAGAGTCAGTCATTAATCTCAAAAGTGCTACAAGTAACTACCCAAGATCGATGTGAGTTGGGGTGTTGCACATATGATAAAGGCATCACAATATATTTTAGGGGAAATCAACCTTTTTTAAAAAAAACTTAGTACCAGATTAGTGTGATGTCTTAAGATTATGATGGCACCGATTATTTAACTATGAATATCTGAACTGATGTTATATTCCCATGGAAGAAAATAAAAATAAAAATACATTATGTGTGAATGACATTTTCACTATCTTAATAACTTGGAAAAACTATTATCATTACGTAAACTAGCTTAATAAAAATTGCTATATAAGAGATTTTGAGTAAAAAAAAAATCCATGATATTGGTGTTTTAAATTAGACATTATACCCTTCTCCCATGTGTACCCTACAAGTTGCATCTAAGTGCCATAAAATACTAACAAGACAACACAAATTTATAAAATATCATATAATGTGGAACATGTTATAAACCAACAAAGAAAACTATTTAAGCAATATGACTATTTACGTCACTTAATAAGATATATTTCTACAAAATAATAGATATTTGGTTTCAATTCCATGTGATGTGATATATTGTTTCCAAAATTTTGCATATTATAGTGATTACAATGATTATTGATGATTTACTACAGTTGTTACATGTAACTAGTGATTGTAACCACATTCAATGGTCACAAATCACAACAATATACATTAATGATTATGTATGATTTAAATATGTGTATATGGCATGTACATATCAATTAAAATACTTATGATAATCTTATATAGTTGATTAAAATGGTTTATAATATATTTGATGGTTTCAACAACCATGCTTGATGATTTCGATTGTATTCATACTCGGTGATTACAATAATCATACTCAATAATTATACTACGATTGCGGCAACCATAATTTATCTAAAAGGACAACATAATGGAAATATAGAATAATTTAAAAAAAATGGTGTAGAAATATATAACATATAATCTAGCATTGATGTGGTAATAACACATGATTTGGAGTTTTTGTTATAGGATACATCTAGGTACACAGTTGTAAGTTTTTTTTTTATAATGGGTTGTAATTTGTTATGACATGAAAATTGAAGAGTATAATTCTATAATATTGATGGTCTTTGGCCCTAATTTGATGCCCTTCTCCTCCTTCCTCCTTCAATCTCATAAATGATCCTATGTTGATAAAAGATTAAGATAATCCATTAATTCCCCTTTGAAAGCCTACATTGGTTCTCTGGTTATGTAACAAACCAAGCCTTTGGCCCTTGCTGATTCAGTAATGAAAGGATGTGATGATTTGTAGATAGAGGGGAACGATAACCCTCACCATTGGAATTTCAAAGACACCTTTGTTAGACAAGTTTCCAAAGTAATGTATTCAAAATCTGATGATTTGGAGTGGGAGGATCTAAATGCATCCTTTGATGAGGACTATAGAGACAAAATCAACATCAATTAGGAAGTAGGGCTTAACGCTGACAAAAAATGGAAATTGAGAAAGCCATATTGGTAGTGTTTGATTATCAAACTCCTTAGAAGAACCCTTTGTTATGAGACTATGACTAATACAATTAGATATATGTGGATTATGGATGGAACTCATTGAATTAGGAAGAGACTTACTCCTAGTGAAGTTTCAAAAATGATTTGATTATGAATGTGTCCTTAGTGGGGGACCATGGATGATTTACCAATAGTACCTTATTGTTTAGAGATGGACACCCAAATTTTGAGTATCTAATGCCTGTTACATTTCTATCATTATGTAGATTTGAATTTTGGAATTACCAATTGATATTTATTGTACCCAATAAAATCTACTAGAAATTGGCAAATTGGTGGGTAGATTTTCTCATATTGATAAAAACATTACCACAACCTCTAAGGGTCATTTCACTCAGATAGTGGTGGAACTTAACTTTAGCAAACCTTTGCTCCACAAATTTTGGTCGGGCTCTACTCTCCATTCAGTCGAATATGAGGGTATTATTTTAGTATAATTCCATTTATGGATGTATGAACATCTTCTACATGATTTCCCTACACAGCTAGAGAATATATAGAAGCAAGTCGAGGCAGAGGTGCCTATTCTAGAGTAACTAAATTTGAGGCAGAATGATGCGCCTTAGGAGATTGAACCAGAGAACTCCTATGGAACATGGTTGTTGGTTATGAACAAAAATAAAAGATGCCAAGGGTTAATAAATCAAAGGTTGAGGAAGAACTTTGAATTCATAAGAGAATTTAAAGGTGGGGTGATGATGGAAACTCTCATAAACTAGATTCCTTAGCCACTGAGTGGGGCATTAGGAATTTATCCTTCTTGGTGTTGGAAGAGATCAATAAGGAAGTTGGGGATGTTGATGGACATTCTGAATTCATAGGATGAAGGTTGGTTCCTAAAAATAGAGTTGATGATCCTAAAGAAGAGGGTGTTATTGTGAGCTCAAGTCCCTCTTTGAAGTATAGGGTGTAGGGATCTCCACCTTTAACACTTAAGAACCTAGTTCAAACCAAATATGTGACTTTTAATGGAGATCCCATGACCTTAAGTGTTATTTTAGGATAAATGAGACAAAGTAGGAAACCAAATAAAAGTCCTACTAGTGGTCCCATTAATGCTAGTGGTATTGATAAGCAACAAACCATAAAAAATAGTTCAAAGAGTGGTGCTGCAATCCAATCAAAGTACATTCTAGTTTGAGGCAAGAATATGATGGTACATGGGGTACAAGGTGGAATGGTTGACACCAGAAGACAACAACCCCATGCAAAGGACATACCTTCCCTTTTGTTATCTTTATGGTTAAAGTTATTTTTTGGAATGTTAAGGGAGATGGGGATAAGGATTTCCTTACTAGCTCTAAATAAATTGTCCATCAATAGAATTCTAAAGTTATGGCCCTTTTGGAAATAAGGCTTAGTGGTATTAGAGTATAGGCAGTCTTTAGAAAACTTGGGTTTCGTAGAAATATGAGACTTAATGTATTTGGTTTTACTAGGGGTGTTTGGTTTCTTTGGAAAGAACTTAAGGTTAATGTTCATGTTATTGGTGCACGTTAACTTATTCATGTGCAATTACAAATGAAGAATTATTTTCCCTTTCTTTTTACTGGGGAGTATGTTTCACCTCTCATTCCACGTAAGGAGGAGTTTTAGGAGGACCTTTTCACTATCATCGAGCACATTTAGTTGCCTTAGGTCAATGGGGTGATTTTAATGATGTGATATTATTAGTAGAAAGAAGAGGATGGAGTATTTTCCATCTCCATAGGTGTATCATTTGTAAAAGCCTCTTGTAGGAGTGCCAACTCTAAGACTTAGGTTTGTGGGGCCTAGGTTCATTTAGTGAGGAAAATTCGGAGAACATTTGATTAGCTCACATATCAATCACGTGGTACCTACCAAGATTGTAATGAATCTTTTTTGAATGCTTATGGCACCCATCTTGAGTATACACATGGGGATAATCACTCGATTATGCTCCATTTTGACCGGGGAGAGATAAGGCATGGACAGAGACATTTTTGTTTTGAGGCTACATGGCTCACTGACACTAGTTTGCATATGACTATGGAGTCCTTCTGGAATTTTGGTGGGAACATATGTGATAAGCTTGAAAGCTGTGAGGCTGGCCTACAAGTTTGGAACCATCAAAGCTTTGGTAACATCGAGGAAGAAAAAGCCAAGAGACTTTATTAATGGTGTCCAAAACGCTCTTGGTGAGCAGTTGTAATACCCTAAAAATTTGCTTAGCCTAATCCCGCGTTATTAATACCCTAATTTGATTCTAATAGTAAGAAATCTTATTTTTAGCTTTAACCAAAATTTTTAATCTTGAAACTTTAACCGAAACCTTGACTCAGATAAACCGTAATTCATAAACCAAAATAAAAACCCACTAAAATTTTTCACTAATCTAGATTACTTGGCTAATCTAAAATCACCTAATCTAATCCTAATCCCCTAACCCTTATCTCTTTTCCTTTTTCTTTTCTTTTCTTTTCCTTCTTCTCCTGCGCTGTTTTTCCTTATGGCTTGAAGGAGTTTGGCTCCTCTACACCACCCTATCACCTTGTCTCCTACATGCACCATGACGCCATCATCTTTTCCATCCCTCATGCCTATCTTCTTCTTCTTCTTCTTCTCTTCCTCTGCACACCCCATGCACCATCATCACTTCCTCTGCCACTCTTCTTCTTCCTTCTTCTCTCTTCTTCTTCCTGCTGTTGCTTTGTTTCACCCGTCATCACCATCACACTCCCTGCTTTCCTCTCCCATGTACGTCTACTTTGTGTGCCATCATCATCATCACCCCTCGTGCCTCTGACTGATCTCCATCAATTTCAACCATCACCATCACCCCTATCCTTTTTCTTTTCTTCTTCTCAGCTAATTATCATCATCGTCGTGGTCACCCCCCTCTGCCATTCTCCTCCTTGGCATGCCACCATACTAGTATATATATCCCTCCATCCCTCCATTTTATTGCCATCCCTCACCTTCTCGACCTTCTTCTCTTCTTCCTTCTCCTTCCTCCTTCTTTTTCCTCCTTCTTTCTTTGTCTTTGGGTATTCACACCACCCAATCCACCACCAAGCACCATCTCGGCCACCACTCACCGCCATTTGGTTGGTGGACTGACCACCAAGGTTGCCCCAACCTTCCCCTTCACCATCACCGACCACCACTGCTTTTCCCTTCTTCTTCCCCTTATTTTTTGTGGTGTTGTAGAGTGCATGGCCTGTGCACCGCCCGCTGCATGGGTGCACAAGCCGTGCAACACTTGAATCCCTTGCTGCACAGTCGTACAATCTTTGCACCGTCTGGGCGTTCGTCTTTTTTTTCTCTTGGCCTGGTGCTGCATAGCCGTACAATCTTTGCACCGTCTGACTGTACATCTTTTATCCTCTCAAATTATTGTGCAATGTTGTTGTACAGCCGTGCAACTCTTGACCACCTAGCAATGCAATTTCTTTTTTGGTCGTGTACCCCTATTTTCACCCCAAACCTTATCCAAACACCACCAAAATTTAACCATAGCTCCACCACACATTCTTCTACACTTCCATATAATTCAAGCTTCCATTTGACTCCAATAAATTTTATTTTTACCCTCTTCTACCTTAACTTCCCTCTTAATTTTTAATCTTCTATTCATAGGTGATCTTCCGATGATCTCAGAGGAGGCATAGGATTTACGTGTATAGAGCCCAGTGTCCTTATTGGTAATGATACATGTCGTAGCTAGAGATTTATGTGATACTTGTATTTTTTTTGTATATGCTTTTATGTTGAGTATGTTGTATTGAATAATTTATTTATGTAAATGATATGAAATGATATTTTTGAGAGTAATGAAATTTTGTAAGTACATATTTGGGTATAATATTGGATACATGATATCTATGGAAAACTGAGGATATGGAAAAATTTATATGTTTTGGATTTCATGAGACTTTGGGAGAATATGGTTGTCTTGAATACCCTAAGGGTATTATAATAATTTGAGCATAATTATGTGGTAGTACTTATGTTGTTCAGTTATATGTTTTGCACATTTATATGAGTTCAGTTGACCCAAGGTGTTTATATGGGTTCGTTTCACCGGATAATAATAGTGGCTGAGGTGTGTTGTCTCCGAGAGGTGCTTCAGTCCATTCCACCAGGTTAAGAATAGTGGGGCCTCATACTCAATGTGAATGAAAATATGATTAAGAGTTAAAGTATAAATGAAAACATACTAAACATTTAAAGTGAAAGACTACGTGAATCAGGACCGAGGTGTTGATTCTGTTCTACTGGATAATAATAGTGGTTCGAGTGTGTTGTTCCCGAGAGGTACCTCAGACTGTTCTACCAATTTAATAATAGTAGCTCAGGAGTATTTTACTCTGAGAGGTGTTGACTCTGTTCCACCGAATAATAATAGTGGCTCGGGTATGTTGTCTCCAAGAGGTGTTTTAGACCATTCCACCGGTTTAAGAATAGTGGGATTCCTGAACTCAACGTAAATAAAAGATTAGAATATGGTATATCTAATGAAAGACCTAGAATCAGTAACTATCTAGTATTCTTTGAATTACTCATGTATGATTTTCTTATGAAAATTCTTCTAACCCTACTTGATTGTACCGTTACCTTGCTCAGTACATAGCATATTGATCATCCGTTTCATGGGTGTTACTCAATCCAATGAGTAGGCGACCTAAATATTTATGTGTATTTTTACCTGGATACCTTTTTGGACTCTTAGTTCCATGGGATCCCTTTTGCTGTATTTTAATATTATAATCAAAGTTGATTTCCAAATGCTTATTGATATTATTAAAAGTTTTCTCCTATCTTTCTATCATGTTTTAAATTTTCTAATCGTTTTGCCTTGTGATTGACATAAGGATGGTGGGGTAAGCTAGACTTATGTCAATTACGGCAGTAACATCTAACTATTTAATTATACGCTTCCACTTAAAACGAAATTTTTTAGTAGTAAATTTTGGGGTGTTACAGCAATTTTTCCTAGTCCTCCTTAAAACCAAAGAGAAATTGGTTAAAGACTACAAAAAAATGCTCATGTAATAGAAAATTTTGTGGTTCCATAAGTCTAAGATGGTGGCATTTGTGCTTAAGGACTGCAATACTAGATTTTTCCATTCTACTACTATCTAGCTTATAAGGAAGAATAATTTCCACAGCTTGAAGGATAGGATGGGAAACTAGGTGATGGAAGAGATAATATTACGAGTTTTGGTGGAGGATCATTTTTGATCCCTCTGCATGTAGGATGAAGAGGTTACTAAGCATGATGGATGTACAATGGGTTTCATATAGATCTTGGAGGAAGAGTTTGATCATCTTAGTTTCCTAGAGATCATAGAGGAGGCCCATAACTCAGTTTTTAGTATGGGATCTTACAAGAGCCCTGAGTATTTATGGTTTTAGCTTATCTTCTTCTATAAATTATGGAACATTATTAGCCAAGACTTGCATCGCATGGTGGCATTTGTTTTTGAATCCAAATACCTTGACCCATGCATAAATGAGGCATTATTGTGTTTAATCCCAAAATTGGAAAATCTAACAAGAGTCGAACACTTTAGGCCTATTAGTCTCTACAATGTGGCCTATCAGATCAATACTAAAACCCTATCACACAACCTCAAGCCTATGTTAAAGCACACTAGGGGGATAACCCAAAAATAGTTTCTTGCCTTGGAGACACTTGCACTAAAATATTAGTATCGTGTGAGAAGTTGTATATAAGATAAGAAAAGTGAAAGGGAGTTCCAGGTTTATAGCCTTAAAGATTGACTTGGAGAATGCCTATGATTGTCTCTCTTGGGATTTTATTTAGGACACCCTTTTTGTTGTGGGTATTCTTGAGAAGATAATACGCCTTATTATGACATGTATTATCACATTATCCATCCAAATCATTTGGAATTCGGAGGGTAAAAGCGTCTTCCACCCATCTAGAGGTATTTGGAAAGGGAACTCCATCCCCCATCATAATTTCATCTTATGTATTGAATGACAGTCTCACCTTATCCTCCATCAAGTTAACTTGGGCCAATGGAAACCTATTGTGTTAGTACAAAGATTTCTCAACTCTTTTTTACCGATTATCTTCTACTCTTTGCCAAGGCTTATATGTCTCATTTCAAGGTCATCATGGAGGTCTTAGAAATGTTCAATAGTGTTTCTGGCCAAAGAGTTAGTCTTGATAGGTCCATTATTATATTCTTAAATAATGTGAGGCATATGGATGCTAATAATATTACTCGCATCATTATTATTCCTTGCACACACTCTTTGGGTCATTATCTAGGCATTTAGATGTGTGAATTTTAGATTAGCAAGGGCATGTTTTTCTCATGAGATGGAAAGGGTTCAAAACAGGTTGATTGCATGGAAACCTCAAGTTTCATTGTTGTTGGAAGGGTTATGCTTGTCTAGTCAGTTTTGTCTGCAATTCCTTTGTATTCCATACAAAAGTATATGTTCACTAAAAATGTAATGCAACTTTTGGATAAGTTGTATCAGTCTTTTCTTTTGGGCTCAATGGTTCACAAGAAAAGGGTCCATATTTTGTAATGGGGTACTGTGTGCTTACCTAAAGATAAGGGTAGATTGGGGGTGTTAAGAGATGATTTAATATAAACTCTTTCATCTTTACAAAGCTTGTGTGGGACTTGTTGCAAAATTAGAACACCCTCTGGGTTGGTGTGCTACAAGAAAGGTAACCTTGGTCTTCCTCGATGTTGGACACCCCTAGGAAAATCTCTTGTTCCCCCCTTTGATGATGGGTTTGAAATTCTATGAGTACACTTCATAAGGGCATTAGATGGGTGATTCATAGCACTTTGGAGGTTCATTTTTTACACAATTAATGGGTGGGTGACCGACCATTGATTGAAATGGCTATATCACATGAGTAAGCATTTAATTCAGTGGTAACTTATAGAGCACCTAATGGATTGAGGGAAGTTCATTTTCTTCCTTGGCATACACTGGCCGACTTTACTAATATGTGGATGAATGATCATGACATTGGAGCTAATATTCCAACTTGAGAGGCCCCCAATGATGGGGTGTTTTTGGTCTCTTCTACTTACCATAGCATTTGTAGGAATGAGCAAGTTACGTTCTCAAGTAATGGGTGGAAGAATATTTAGAAACTAAAGGTTAGGCAGAAGGTTTGCTCTTTCCTATGGTTAGCTTTGCATGATTGCTTACTAACTAATGTCAACCGCCTCAAGCGTGGACTTCACATGATGAAGACCTCAATCATGTCCTTCGAGGTTACTAGTTCAGTTGAAGCTTTTGGTGTGCTTTGACCTTCTTTTCCAATAACCTTTATGACTGAATTCAACATAATATAAGACAACATCGTGGGATAGGAAAGAATGAGGTACCATGGGCTATCATGTTTGCTTCAAGTCTTTAGAGGATTTGGTTGGCTCTAAATAAGAGAGTGTTCCAGGATGAGGATTTGTCCCTAGAGTCTCTAGCGTGTCAGATGTGGTTGCTTGCCTATAAGGAATATCATACTTGTTTGCAAATCTAGGAGCTACAGGAGCTGGGTTAGTTGAGAAAATGGATAGAAGTGGGTTGGAAGGTGCTACCATAAGGGTTCATTAAAAGTGAATGTTGATGGAAGTGTGATAGGAAACCCGGGTTGGCTTACAACATGTGGAGTTGCAAGGGATCATTGGGGCGATTTGCTCTATGGTTTCATGACAAACATTGGTTATGGGAGCATTCAAGCAATGAAGCTTTGAACACTTTTTTTATGGGCTCTCCTAGGCAAAAGATTGAAGACGCCAGTATATGATTATCTTTTTTCATTTGGCTTTTGCTATTCATATGATGCATGACAGGGAAGCTCCCCATCATCCTCAAACTAGCTTGATGGTAGCATGTAAATGCCTCATGCAAGATTTTTTATTATGCCAAATCATTCATGAATATATAGAGTCTAATTCGGCAGTGGATGGTTTGACTCAAATAAGCCATTTAAAGGACTTTGGTCTATGTTATTTTAATTCTCTTCCATCCAAGATTAGTGATAATTTGTCTTTCGATTGTATAGGAGTCTCTCCTCGTCTTTGTATGATTTTGATCTAAGTATTTGGAGACATTATTCCCTCCTTTTTTATTTAAAAAATGAGAATTTTAAAATATTGATGTTTTCCGTATTAAATGAGTCCTCGTGGACCGAACGAAACCGCGTACAGAAGACCAAAGTCCAAAGCCGGGAGTCCATCTACCATATGGTCGAGGGTTCATATGGCCCCTTCAACAAAATAAAATACGGAAAACAAAAAGTCCAAGTCTATCTTGGATAGCTAAGCCGACACTGTTGCAAAGCGCAAACTGACATCTACCGAAAGTAAACCATAAACACCCCCCCCCCCCCTTTTTCCTAATCTTGCTTGTGGGTTTCTATCTTTCTTGCTTCAGCAGCAATCAAAAGCACACCCCTCTCTCTTAGTGTCTGGGGTTGTTGACGGGTGAGTTTCGGAATATCCTCGACCTTTGTTTGATGTACTTTACTGTCGTCCCCGATCCGGTTTTCAATTGATCCATGGCATCAATCGGGGCTCTAACTTTTCTGGGTAGTTGTAAACGTTGCGTCTTGTCAAACGATCGAGATCGGTGCCTGCTCATATATAACTTAATTTGGATTAGTTTCGCTTGGGTCCAATCTATTTTTTACTGGTTCTGAATAGTTCATTGTCGGTGATCATCGCAAAACTAGTCTTTAGGCATTATTTCCAGCAGCTTTTAATGTCGTTTATTGTATCCATTTGTGCCCAATTTCGCTTGTTACCCTAAAATTCATCTTCCTCGAGTTTAAATGACGCGTTTCTAGTAAAAAATGAAGGTTGGTACGATCCGATTGGCTATTGAATGATCGCGATACATGCTTTGTCGGGGTCCTATGCTTAATTTCAGTACTGCCCTTTTCCGATGATTAACTAAGTTCTCATGATTTTCAGGGGGTTTGTGGTTTTCGGAGATCATTGGTCTTGGTTAAGCCAGGGTGGAACTATAATACTGGCATGGCTATTACTGCAGCTTCTTGTGCCGAGAGGGCGACCAGTGATATGTTGATTGGGCCGGATTGGCAAATTAATATGGAGCTATGTGATATTATCAACGTGGATCCTGGGTATTAATGTTTTTCTCTATCAACTTTCATTCCATTGCTTCTGTGGTATACTTGTATCATCTCGAATGCTGGTGTGATTGGTTAGTAATTTGTGTAGCCATGTGTAGACAGAGTGCTTGCTCAGAAATCGGTGATTGGTTGGCTAAAGATGCATGTTTTGGTCACTGGGAGATCAACATGTTGGAATAAGAATAAAGATACTTGTTGCGATCCGGCCTGTATTGGATGATCTTTCTTAAATTTAAGATGACTTTAAACATCAGTTTGATTATCCAGATTTTCTTAATGTATTTCTAGTTATGTTTGCTGGCTAGCACTTTTTAGTAAGGGTTGGTACTTCTTGCATTACTGTTATAAGCTAGTGGAAAACTTGTTTCCTACTTATCCGCTGATATATGTCATATTCATTAATCATTCATCAATGATTATTCACGGCAAATTTTAATCTGATATGATGAATAGCTGCAATTTATCTGTACCTATGTTTTTGTTGTCTTGCAAGTCACTTCAAGCCAGGTCTTCTGCATCTCCTTTTTTTTCCTCACTTTACTATCAGCTAATTTTATTTCTTCCTGCTTTGGGTTGGATTGAACTTGCAGGCAAACAAAAGAGGCCTTAAAAATAATTAAGAAGCGCCTTGGAGCAAAAAATCCAAAAATCCAACTTCTGGCTCTCTCTGTGAGTTTATTCCGTCTTGCCTGATTTTATACATCTTTTATGTGAACACATAATTCATGAAGTCTCACATTTGTCATTTGCAGCATATAACTTATCATAAAATTCCACATGATGAATTTATTCAACTGGGGTTTCGTATGTAAAACCCCATGGGCTTAGATTACTGATGTGTGTTAGTCACATAGTTGGCTATAACAACTATTTATTCGATAAGGTAGATCAGGGGGCTGACATTTTTGGAGCTGGTTATTAGGAAGTAGATTATGATAAAAGGGCTTCAGTAAATTTTTGTACAAAATTTCAGTGAGTAAAAGTTAAGTAGTTAGCTCTTGAACTCAATTCAACCAATGGTACTGGTTAGGGAGTTCTCATTTGTTTCATCATGCCACTTTATGTTATTCTGATATATGGGGCAAAACTGAAGCGATGACAAGGTCTGAGGGTGCTATTACTCTCCTCTTTGCTGGCTGACGGAGAAGATTCATGAAGGCTTTTGAGGTTTAAAATTTCTATGCTATGAGTGAAGGAAAATATGTTTGTGTCATATATGCTCCTGAAAAAGTGTACTTAGGTTTTGTCAAGGCTTCTCGGGATATCTGAGGTTGATGACAGATAGATTCAAGGAAATTACATATCCCCTGTCTCGATCGCCTCCTTGCATTTGAGTGTGTCTCAACTCTCAAATGCTGTTGGGGTTACAAGGCTCATTTTGGATTAATGTATGTCTACAAAAGGAGTATTTACTGTACCATCTATTTCGCGCAATAGAAGAGAAGGGGGTAGAGTTAGCATCTACAAATGGATATTTACATAATTTATTCTTCTCATATGATATTTTATGTTTAACTGGTGTATCAATTTGAAGGAGTCATGTATGAATGTATCTTTCATCTACGTGGTTGAATAGATGTGAACTCGTCAACACAGTTGCACGGAAACAGCACTTTGCTCCTGTTTCACATCTCTGAAATGTTTTGGGGATGGAAACACTGCTAGAAATGGTCAGTTAGCATCTGAAACATTTTAGCGTAAAGACTAAAGATTGACGGAAATGGTTTGAATATTTTAGCAACGGAAAATAGCTTTAAGTTTAAAGCCCAACATCAATTTTCTATGGGTGAACCTCAACACAAGCACCAGTAACTTGATTGAATTCTGCAATGGAGCGTTGCCAATGGAGCAACTTGGTCTAAGTAGCAGCAAACAGAAGACAGAGTGTCAAAGACAGATTTTTTTTTTTTTTTTTTGGAGGGGGGGGAAGGCAGAAGAGGAGGACAAAAAGTGGGGTTAGGATTAGGGTCTCATTTAGTTATTTTCATTGGGCTAGTTAGTTGGGCCAGTAATTTGAATAGGAGAATGCGAGTTTGTTAGATCTTCAGTTCATTATTAATAAAAAAATGATTTGGGTTGATTATCTTATTTTCTTTTAAATAATACTTTAAATAAATTATATTATTATATTTGAATGATTATTAGTGTAATTAACTAAAAATTCAAATCTTGTCGTGTCTTAATGTCCTCGTTTCCTACTTTTTAGAAAATTACCGTTTTTCCATTTTCTCACATCCTCATTTCTGTGTTTCTGTCCCCGTTTCCTTGCAACACTGTTTGTCAATGGAGTTTGCTATTGTTTTCCCACTAGATGTTGAAGCCATTTTGCCTTCCACAGATCACATAAAGTATCTTGGTTGAATCATAGAACATAGCTAGTGTAATAGTGCCTTGATGTAGCAACATAAAGACTTTAACTTAGCTACCCAAGAGAAAAGAGAAAAGAATGATGACAATGGACAGCTGTCAGATACTTGTCAATATCTTGCTTTAGTATGTTGTTATGATGTATTTCTTGATCATAAATGCCAAAAGATATGGTATATAATTAATCTAGAAAGCCGATCCAAACCAAAGACCTCTATCTCACTATGTGTGGTTGACGTGGTGGATCTTTAGTATATTGCTCTTTATCCCAAATATTTTCTGTTGATTATGTTCCATTTATTAACTTATAGAACTTATTATATCCCTTCTATGTGAACATGACATTTATGATGGTAAACTTGTGTTTCTTATGCCTGATGGCTAGAGCTGTATGATCACGAGGATCCCTCTTTTGACATCAGGTTCTGGACACTCTTGGCAAGAACTGTGGGGAACGTGTGTTTCAACAGATTATTGAGCGTGATATCCTGCATGACATGGTCAAAATTGTAAAGAAAAAGGTACCTGGTTCTCTCCTTGACTTTGTTGTTTCTCACATCCTTGTTTGGTCTTTAATTCTAGCACCTGTGCTAATTCATTTTCCCTGGAAAAGCAGCCTGACCTGAGTGTGAGGGAAAGAATATTGATCTTGCTAGATACATGGCAAGAGGCTTTAGGGGGACCCAGAGGACGGTTTCCACAGTACTTTGCTGCTTTTAATGAGTTAAAAGTAAGTATTCTTTTATCCTTTCTGCCTCAATTGATTTTTAAAATTTAATTTTCAAATTTTGTTTTCAATGGAGTTACTAGCATATACTTATTGAAATCTTATGCTTTGCGCACTTGAGCCTCCTTTCTTAATGCTGTATCTACTGCTGAATGTATATCAAAATATTCTCTTACTATGGGTTGCAGATTGTGCTGTTTGTGATACCTGTCTCTGTTTGTTTATGCTGACAAAAGTGCTTCTCTCTCTTACTATAAATTTGGATTCAAGTGTGAACTTCAGGCTCATAGTGTTGCAAAGATGTATTCAAGTGGGATGCTTGGCCCTCTTATTTAAGAGCAAACAATTGGAATGTATATCTAGCAATAGATTCAAATTATTATTTGCCATTTATCATTACAAACTGGTGGTGTTGAAACAGAACTATGGACTTTTTCCTTCTAAATAAACTGGATTGGAGAGTGCTTGTGCATTTGATCTACTATGTTGCCAGTATCCTTCCAGCTAGATATGTTATTTGTGAGACAGTATGTCAAAGTTCTGTTTAGTATTGTACAGATTTTCAGCTTTTATGGTTCAGACCTTTTTTTTAATCTTGCTTGATGTTTTTGAACGTGATTTGTTAGCAGACCTCTACCTTTTTCAGCATGAGTTTATATACTTTACATTTTAGAGCATATTTATTGTCAATATAAGTAAATAAGGATATGATGTCGCATGTTCAAGCAGTTTTAATTTTATTAGAAATTTATTGCCTTTCTATTAATTAATTTTTTAATCGCTTCCTTATGAACCTTCCTTCCTCCCTGCCCGTCTTTTTGAAAGTTAATCTGCACTTATTTATTGACAGGCTGCTGGGATAGTATTCCCCCCAAAGGAGGAGAACAGTGTACCTGTATTTACTCCTCCACAAACACAACCCATAATTCCTTCTACTCCTCCATATGAAGAAGCTGCTATACAGGCTTCACTTGAGTCTGATCCTTCTGGCCTGAGGTATGTTGGATTTGTGCCAATCTCTCTTCAATAAAAAATCTCTTTCTTTTATTTTGTTTGGTTACAAGATAATATGCTTCATATGATTGTGATTCTGAAATGTTTGAGGTAACATTGGTAATGTCTCATATGGTGATTACTAACATGGTTTACCTCGCTGATGGAGAAAATTCAGTGATCCGCATAAATAATTGATTTCATGACATAGATTATCCATGTTATGAAGTGTGTCAACACAATATTTAATTCTGGTTCCTTCCTTTAATGGGAGCATTGGAAGTTATGAGAACCAGGGAGAGATGGGGAAAGGAAAGACTAGGGGGAGGGGGGGAGAAAGAGAGAGACTTGAGTCAACTATATGTGTGGGTAATAAGGACTTCTGTTATCTTATATATGATCACTTCCTCTTTGCTTTGCTATTTTGGAATTTTTGTCTCAAGAGAGGGAGGAGTTTATTTTGTTGTCTTATTCTACCCTTGCAGGGTGTATCAAACAAAACCCTTAAAGATCTCACAAACTCAAAACACTCCCATTAGCATAATTCTCAGGTCATATACGGAGGCCAAAGGTTTACAAAAGATATACTTAAATAATAATTGATAAATATCTCCAAAATTATAAAGATAACTACTAATAATATAGAAAATATTGACTTCGGGTAATGACTACCATTCCTAGATCAATGGGACCACCAGTTCTACGTAGAGAAATATATCTGTTTGGACCCAAACCTTTATCTCAGTAGTTTGATAGTGAACTAGGACTACAGCTACAGGCACTACGATGAGCGCGCACATAGACTACATTGTTTTGTGCGTTGGATATTCATCTATATCATCGTTCTTGTTGTCGTCTTTGATTTATGAGGTGAAAGCTTCCTGGTTGTGGTGAAGCTCAACTGATTGATTATTATCAGTTTCCCTGCTTGTTTTCAGTTCCTTAAATTCAATGTCATCTGTCAAAGTAACTTTTCAAGTCCTCTTATTCTAGCATGCCTTTCTTTTCTTAATTCTCTTGAATTACCTTATTCTTCTAAGAAATTTTGCAGCTGCTGACATAGTGTTTACCTTTTACCAGCTTATCTGAGATTAAAAATGCGAGGGGATCTGCTGAGTTGCTTGTGGAAATGCTTTCGGCTCTGGATCCTAAAAATCCTGAGGTACGGCAATAAGTTGAAAAGCTTCATGCATCTGCATCCACTGCTGAAGCCAAGAGACATTCAATCTGATTCATTTTACTTTATTGGTGAAAAGGGGTTTTGGGGTTCAATATGACCTTTGTGAATAGTGACAGTCTTTCAGGCTGGAGTTTGGCCTGGTGCTATTATTTGTTGTTTTAGGTTTGTCTTCTGTTTGTTTATTATTTAGTTCTTTGGGTCTGATCTGGGGGAGATGAATCAGGTGTGTTAGCTGGCAATTCCTTACTGTTTGTTTACTGTTCGGTGGCCTGGGATTAGATTTCATATTGACACTGGTAAGGATTTGATATATTTGTTCAGCATAGTCATGGCAGCAGACAGCCTATTTGGAGTGAAATCCATTAGGAGTGGAAGAGGAAATCTATTTGTAAATTGGAAAGATTAGAATTCTATATCCCTTGTTTGTGTGTGGTGGTTTCCTTCTGTTTCATTTATGAGGTATATAAATTTCTTTTTATGGCTTGTGTTGTTCTATAAAGTATGTTATATCATCTCCACAATCTGTTGATCGCTTAATTTTGGAATTTGATTGCTATTAATTGTAAGTTACCCTGTTTTTATGGGTTGTTTTGTTTTGTTTTGTTTTGTTTTTTTGGGGGGGCGGGGAAGGGGGTAGGGTTTGCCTGATATTTAAGTAGTTGAACAAATCTGTTGGCGGAAGGCCAGGACAGGGTGGGCTTCCTTACCCCTTTTGAGTTATTCTGTGATGATGCATTTGCTTCTATTTCCTGTTTTCAGGTTTAAACTTATCTGAAACTCAGGGACTGCTGTGTTCTGAAGTTAAAATCAACTTACGGTTTTAAAACTGGTTGTTGCACGTGCAGGGTATAAGAGAAGATGTGATTGTTGACCTTGTTGAGCAGTGCCGTAATTTCCAAAAGCGTGTGAGGACTCTTGTTAACAACACCACGTAAATACATTGCTCCCTTTTTTAGTTAATAATTATTCAGTTATATTTGCCATCATATTGATTGCTCACATTTTTATTTTATTTTTTGGTGTTCTCTCTAGGGATGAGGAACTTCTATTTCAGGGATTGGCTCTAAACGATGAATTGCAGCAGGTGCTTTCTCGGCATGATGATATTATTAGAGGAACCCCAATCGTTAGTTCAGTAGCCACACAACCACCTCGTGCTTCATCTCTTATGAATGTTAACCATGAAGAAGAGGAGTCTGAGGACGACTTTGCACAGCTTGCCCACAGGTGCTGAATTCATGGGTTTTGATTGTGGAACATTCATAAATTCTGTAGTTTGGGCTATAATGGTTTCTTACATAGTTGCACTCGCATGATTTTTAAGTTTAAGAAACTTTTAAGGAACAAAAAATACGATTGCTGTTGTGTTGCAGGTCAAAGTCAACGAGAGATAATATGCAAGGCAGGAGGCCAGCAGCAGCTTCCAGTACTGAAGCAGCAGCAGTGAGTCCGTTTCTTCCTCCTCCCCCATCATCAAGGAGGCCCGTGGTCACATCCACTGGCATGGTTGACTACCTTAGTGGAGATACCTATAACTCACCACCAAGGTACTCGAAAACACCGGAGCCTACCCAGAAAGAAAAGGTCACTTTTGCTGAAGACGAAAATCCCTTTGCTGTCCCAACTGAGCTCCCTAATTACCCCCCTCCTAACACAACCGTGGCTCCATCATTTGCCAACTCACCTCCCCCTCATTTTTCAAGCACGAACTCACCACCCAAATTCCCCGAGAGCCCCATAATCAACGAGCCAAGTAGATCCGGGAAGCTGCCTGCCGCACCCTGGGATGCTCCATCCCCTGGAAACGTAATACCTCCTCCTCCTTCTAGGTATTCGCAAAGGCAGCAGTTCTTCGAACAGCAGCATACGACTATCGGTGGCTCTGGTCCTTCCCATTCGAGCAGTGGGTCCGGTTCTTCTTATGACAGCTTGGTTGGACAGACACGGAATCTGTCGCTGAATAATACACCAACGCCAACAACTCCACCTAAAGAGCAGAAGGCAGAAGATATCTTGTTTAAGGATCTGGTTGATTTTGCTAAATCAAAGACTTCGTCGTCACGGGGTGATGGCAATAGTAATAATAATAATAGGTCCTTTTGATTATTTGGGGCGTGAGTCGATTGTCAGTGGTGTACGTACAGATTTGAGGAGTTTAGTCGATTTTTGATGTGTGGATCATAATTTTATTGCAGGTGGTTGTTGAGTAAATAAGATTTGATGTATTCATTATCTGTAGTTTTCTATATCGTTTCGTTTTCGGGGTCAGGTGGTGTCTTCTAGAGGTTGTGTCGGCTGCTATTCTTATGGACGCGTCTTGATGCGGTCAACTTGATATTGGATGAACTACAACTTGGTGAATGTATAGCTCTTTTATGTGCTGCTTGAATGTGCTTGGTATTTTTGAGTCCATAGAAAATCTTGATTGGGTTTTTGGTTTCACGTTCCCTTGGCCCTTAGGCAAGCATACTGATTTTTTTTTTTTGACGAAATAATTTTTTTCTTTCCTTACCAAAAGAGAATAAATTTCATGTTTTATATATATGAAAGTTAATAACGTTAGCTGTAATAGATCAACAACTGCGTACACACACACACATATAAAGTCCAAAAGAGAACTTTTTACATTTTTCGAACCTTTGGATTTACATAGTTTTGCGGAGACCTAATGAAAAAATGCAGTGAGATTTTAACTCTCCAACGATCAATTCAAGAAAAAGAAATTACAAAAATTACAAAATATTCCAATGAACTTAGAGCTCCACCTCCTCCTCCTCCTCCTGTTTGCCTGCCTTTCTTTTTAATCAAGTTTAATCAATCAATATTGAAATTAATTTAAACATGGGATTGTTTGTCCAAGCTTCTAGATATAATTTTTACTCCATTGAAGCTCCATTCACATTACTTGAGCTTGCAATTGCAAAACTTGAATTCATTTTATTATGTTAAGTACGAATCAAATCTATGTGTGGAATTAGTCCACACTATGAATGTAATAGCGTAATTTGATAAATTAATTATTGCATGAGCATATCTAGTTTGGCTTTTTTGTGTTACTTTGGCAAATTATACTGTATAATTCATCTACTTTATTTAGTTTCCTAGGAGATGGATTTCAAATCTCCAATTATTGATTTGGTTTGTTGGTGGCTTTGTTATCTCACTGATAAAAGACTAATACATTAGTAGTGAAAATCAGTTTTAAGTAACTAAAAATTAATTTTAAATACAATAATGATGAAAGATCAATTTACTAGTGAGAAATTAATATATTAGTAATACAAGATTGATATATTTGTGGTAAATGATCAATTTTAAGTAGTATAATGATAAAATATCAATTAACTTGTAAAAAAAAAATATATATTAGTGATGAAAGACCATTACATTAGTGATAAAAGACCAATACATTAGTAGCGAAATATCAGTTTTAAGTAGAATAATGGTGAAAGATCAATTTACAGGTAAAAATCAGTATATTAGTAGTGAAAAAATAGTTTTAAGTAAAATAATGGTAAAATATAAATTCGTTGGTGAAAAATGAGTACATTAGTGCTAAAAGATCAGTATATTAATAATGAAATATTAGTTTAACAGTGATGGGATATGTTTAGATATATCCTGAAATATATATGTAGTTTGTAGTGATAGATTTAGTAGAACTAGGGCAGTGAAAGATAGGCATAACAACAGTAAAAGATATATATATATATATATAAATTATTTTTTAAGTAAAAATTATATTAATATAAGTGCTCATTTTTAAAGACAAATTTTAAGAATATTATATATATATTTTTTATTCTTCTAATGATTCTAGTGAAAGATATTTCAATTTTTTTAAAAAGTGATAACATTAGCATATTGCATGTTTTAAACTATACAACTGGTTGTAGCGTATAGTTAATTAGGAGTTGTTTTTAAGGCTAGGAGTTTAATAGACATATTCGCCATTGGTATGAGTATAATAAGCATAAATTACATAGTTATTGTTCTTTTTAAGGTTTTATGTTTGTTTTTTTAACCATTGGCATGAATATAATAAGCATATAAATCTAAAAATTAGCATAAGGTAATATAATATCATAATTATATGGCTTGTGGGATCATACATACCAATAGAAACTCCAATCTTTTGAGCTCCAAACTTAGTATCTTTCAGTATCTTTTGAAATGCTGCAAAAAATGCCTCTTGATCATTCCTCTTAATCATAACTCGTAGAATTTGACATTTCTTGCGATTAGCATTCACACTTTGCTTCTATCTCATCTTCTTCCTCTTTGGCCTTCATTTCCACCTCAATAATAGAACACTTGAACAAATTAAACTCAACATTACTACTTGTGCTAAAGCTAGACAGATTAGGTTAGTTGAGTGAGAAGTAAAATTGCCCTCCCAAATATTTGCTTCAAGTAGTCCTCATGAAACTTAACAAAAGGAACTTCCTTTCAAGTTTTAAAAGATTGAGGTTTTTCTGATCATAATTGTTTCAGAACTTTTAAAAAAAATATTATATTTATAACTATAATTTTAAAAGTTGGATCAGTCATCTAAACACATATCATCACTAATTTAATAGTCAGACCAATAATTTTGTTGCGGAAAAAAGGACCGATTGATAGCAAAAGACATTTTTCTTCCTTGTATGATTAAAATGGGCAAAATAAAAATAGCAGAAATAGAAAAATAAAGACACTAAATTTTTTACGTGGAAAACCCTTAAAATTGAAGGGAAAAACCACGAACCTTCTACTATGATGATAATAGGATTACAAGTAATTCTTCTCTAGTATGAACTAGAGGCTCACTCAACTTCTTTGCCCAAAAAGAGGATGGATTATAAAAGATGGACTCTCTCACCAACTAAGTGGTGGAACGCTCAAATTTCGCTTGAGAAAATATGAGAACTTTTCTCAAACACCTTACTTTTGTAGTGGCTCTCACTTTCTCTCTTTTTGTAGAGGATTGCTTGCTTTACTTAATGATCTAAGCCTTCCCAAAGACCCCTATTTATAGGAGTAGAAGGGGGTAACCCAAAGGCCAAAAGATGACTCTTGAATACTCTCCCATTCATTTAAGCCAATAAAACTTTGGTAACTTATACATGATAAAATGCACTTACCTTCTCAAATTTCCAAGAGGTCCAAAGTATTAATTACCTTTATAATTCTATTATGCATGCATCATCCCCATTATTATTATTATTATTATTATTGGAAAACCCCCTTAATTAAGAAGGGATCCCAACAAATTTAAACTGATTAAACTAATTATACTTTTTAAGTAAAAATAAATAAATAATATTTGATCTTTAACCGATTTCCTCTCTCTTATTACACTGACCAATTTAGACCTATTCTATACTCTCAGAGGAAGGTGCGTGAAATTTAGCTAGTGAATTAGGCTAGCCGGTTCGGTCCAAATTTTAAAACAATGTTTGCACCTCATTGGAGCAAAATAATCAAATTTGAATTTTAAATGATGAAAGATTCAAATGAGTAACATGACTTACAATATTGTTAATCCATTTGATCAATAAAATTAATCAATAGGATTTACGATTACAGTAGCTCAGCAACGGACAATGAAATCGATTCCCTCCACCCCACCCCCAAAAAAAAAGAAATGATAAAGAAAAACCAAAGCAATTCCTTCTTCAGTAGAATCAGAGCTTTCACAGAGCCAGTTTAGCTCCTGTACAATAATAAATTCCCTTGAGGCTACCTGGCTCTCAATTTTTATATGCTACCAGGACTTTCTCTTCTCCACTTGCAGTAGCTAGGTGTTGTTTTTCAAGGTTTTTTTTATTTTATTATAGAAGAAAAGTGAACAGAGCTTGGAGAAATGATTTGGAACTGCCCCATTTCTGTCGATGTAAATCCTTCTCATCTGTAGCTAATAAACTCTTTGTATCCTGATCGACCTGATGAATATTGTACATAGATCATATATATATATATAGTTTGATGAAATCAATTGAGCGAAGTGTTAGATATCTCAACCTGACAGAATTATTGCTATGGGTTTACCTGAGCAGCATCCTTGAGTGGACCCCAACACTCCACATGATTATACTTGGGTGAGCTTGAATGGAAATAAACCCAAACAACTGCATCCATTAATCCTGGATGCTCCTTAAACAGCGCCGAATCCCCATATAAAACAGCTTGAAGTACCTAAATATGTAGTATACATAGCAGTCATAAGTATGTTTCAGTAGTGATCTTGGCCTTTCAGCACCAATTTCGTAATCTGTCACGTAGCATAAAAAACTCAATAGCATAATGAAACATTATTGCTTGGAGAAGGGTTCTGATTGAAAACACGGGGTTCAGCAGAAACTTACTAATGGGAGCTCTTTAGAAAAGATGTGATATCTGAACTCAGCAGCTAGATCAAGGAAGCGATTTGGACCGCTAACATAGCAATGAACAACAAGGTACAAGTGTCCCTGCACCTCTTTCCATTCCGCAACTACATCATCTTTACTATACCATCCTTGTAGCTGCAATCACGGACATTCATGACTTACAAACTGTTAAGTAAATGAACTTATTGCCTTTACAAATGATTGATGGACACAGAGTGAGGCCAATAGACCAATACTTGTACAGTTATGGTCAATAAGATAAACTATATGTGCAGCGTACTCATCATGGCATGTCTGGCATATCTTAAGGTGCATACCTGGTCAATGTTAATGATGTTGGAGATGGTTAAGGACAGATTAGCAGTGAAGTCACAGTGTGAGAGTATATATAATCTAGGCACAACTCTCGAGTACTGATAAGTCTCATCTCCTGCAAAATCTACTTTCAGCTTCGATGCTTGAAATCTAGCCGGAGGGCCTAACAGCTGAACAGCCTACCCAAAACAACAAAAAAAAAAAAAAGAAGAAGAGATTTTCATAGTATCAATCAGTCAGTTTTATCATCAGCTTTGCTTTGCTATGGAAGAAAATACATAAAGAAGGTAAGGCTAACTTTCAGTAGAACTAGGGGTATTCGTGGACAGAACTTCAGAGTGGATTGCAAATAATCCAATGGATATCCAAAATTTTTAGACAAATCACAAATAAGAAATATCATATAAAAGACTTTTCAATCAAAAAATAATAAACCAACCTAATTTAAACCGATTTGATCTAATGATTCGATTCAAGTCCTAAATTACATTATATTCAATTAATAATTCCATATTTATAATAATGTTTAAATATTTAACAAAACATTAATTAAAAAGTATAAAATTTACTAACAATAAACAAGTTTTAGAATATATATGCATATACATGTACAATTTACAGGATCGAATATTATTTATATTTGTCAAATCGGATACCCAATTTATTTTGACTTTTTGCTGACCATATTAGTTATTTAAACTTTTTGGATTGGATTGATTCGAATATCGATATCCAATCACGTGAACAACGCTAAGTAGAACTGATGGGTACAACATTAACTGCCTTTGGGATTCCAAGGAGCAAGAAACTACTACGTAGCAACAAAAGGTTTCACCAACACCAACACATTTGCTCACCGAATCCCAGCCCATCCATAACAATGACACCAAAGGGAGATCAATATATTGATAGATTAATTTCAACAACTCTTCAGCTTGATCATGATACCAATCTCACTCTTCCGTTCTTGATGATTGAAACAATAACACCAAAACTAAACAGCCACATAGAGGAGTAGAATAGGGTAGCCATCATCACATCTGTAGTACTCAGTGGCAGAGCCAGGGCTTCCGCATGGTGTCCCGGGACACCACAAAGTCCTGGCTGGAAGGTAGAATTTATGTTCATTTTGTAGGAATTAAATATATATTATATATATGGGACACCTTATCAGTAGTTTCAAATGGATCAATGGTTCAGTTACTTAGGTCCCTTCCTTCTTGAATACAAGGTCCCGAGATCAAATCTCTGGGGCGACTATTTTTTGAATTAATTATGTAAGCAAAACGACGTCGTTTTGCTTTCTCCCTTACCTGTTAATCGCTGATTGTCTCCCTTTCTCAACTTCTTCAACTTTTTCAACTGAGGCTACCCTGCTCGTTCGTCGACCACTTTCGCCCCTTCTTCCACCACTCAACAGTACTTCCTCCAGAGACCACCGCTGGTTGTGCCGAACTCCATCGACGATGACATTACTTCCTCTACGTCTTCCTTCTCTAGTTCTCCTACTCCGTCCCTCACACAGTCACACTCTCAGTCAGTCATTCTTTCTGCCTATTTAGTGTTCACCATCAGTCCATCGCCTCCCTGGCTCCCCACCTTCGGCCCTGCCAGCGTGCGACTGTTGTTGCCTGTCATCGCCTGTCAGTTGTGCTTGTCAAATTAAAACAAATGAGGGGAGGAGATTGAGTTGAGGAAAGCATTGTTAGGCAGGCGCCAGTGTAGCTTGCACAGGAACGAAGCTTCAAGCCACAGCACAGTAGGAATGAAGGTAAGATTTTGTTTAATTTTTGATTAGTTAAATTGTTACTGATAAATTGTGAGTAGTTAATTTATCTATTTGATTAATTGATTAGAATTTTCTTGTTTATAGAAATCAGAATGTAGAAACCCTAATTAATTTGGTAAACCCTAATTTATTAATTAGTTTGTTAATAGATTAAATTGTTTAATTGTTTAGTTAAAATTTGAATTAGTTTGATATAAAATTATATCATCAATTAAGTTTTAGTAAATTCTTTAGTTAATTCATTAAATTATTGAAAGTCTCAATTTAGGATCGAACGATACTTTTCAAGCTAATATAAAAACTCGACGAATAATGTTGTAAAACTATATAAAATTTTTTACAAGCACACCATGGAATTTTAATCCTGGCTCCGCCACTGGTAGTACTATAATGTCATAATCTGAAACCTCAATCCTCAGGCCATCCATTTTGCGTCCTTAATGTTATAGTTTTATTACATTTTGTTAGATCCGTCACATGCATACTTGTAGAACTATACAAGAACAAAGAACTGCATTGCCTGGCAATATCACAAGCATGAAAAACTTCCATTAATAGGGAATCAAACTAGTGCAGTAAAAGGTAATAACGGTCAGAATTCCCCCCCCCCCCCAAAAAAAAGAATGGGAGGGTGAAAGCCCAGGTTACATTATCAGAAATTAAGACTAATATACCTTACATATACTCAACTCATATCGATGCAAAATACAATGTAATTGTGTACCGATTAGCACATTATCAGTTCCGCACACCATTAAAGCTAACACAAAAATGCAACCAGTAGAACTATCAGAGCTCCAACAAGCAGCCACAACGTAACAAAACTCACAATCACAAGCCCAACAAATTCACAGTTTCAGGAATGTTCCAATTACTGTTAATATTGAATTTATCAGGTTCTGGAACTACCCAATTTATAAATTCATCTCGAGATAAGACAACAACTTACATACCTCAAATATAAGGGTATTTTTGTAAGGAGTTCTGCCCTTAGTAATAGAACAAAACAGCAACGGCATGCGCCTACAATCAGTGCTAGTCAAGAAATAGAGGCCACTGCTATTATGGCTGTTGCTGTTGTTGAGGATAGAGTACGGGTACCTCGGTGAAGATAAAGAAAAAGCATAAGCACAGGTAGTAGTACAGGCCATGGAAAAACATCAAAAACCCTATCTCTCTTCTTCATTTTTCAAACCTCACCATTGTCTTCTCAATTCGGCAAGAGGGAGAAGAGATGAATGGATGGATGTGTTGGTGATAGGGGTAAAATTGGAAGGAGGGGATAGCGGTGGTGGTGGTGGTGGAAGGAGGATGAAGGAAGGAACGTGGAGGTTGGATTCAGGGACCCCACGACCACAACGTACAAAAATCAACGTCAAGCTCTTTCGACCACTCGTGGTTTTTGTTGAGATACCAGCTTGTAATCTCTCTCTCCCCTTCCCTCCGTAGATCTGCCTTCTCACAGGGCACGACAATAATCTCTCTAAGTCTTAGTACTATATGAGTTTTGATTGGTGAAGGAGAAAAAGCTTTTGTGCCATGTCATTGACCATATGATAACTAATATGGATAATGTGATGACGTGGCTATTCTTCAACCTAAGCTCAACCTAAGCTTAACGTGCATCGTGAAACCTAGAGGTGATAATTTTCCATGGGTCCCTCCGAAGTTGTTCATTCGGATTCGAGAAGAAATTTTGAGGATATGGTTTGAAAATTTTTATCAGAATTTTTTTTAGGGATGGGTCTGGATATCTATTTGGATACTGGTTCTGAAATTTTTTTTAATAATATTATATATATAATATAAATTAAAATATATTACAAAAAATAAAATTGAGTATAAGAGACGATATTATATTTTAGATATTGGATCGGAAAATAAATCAAAGATGGAAAATAGTTTAGAATTCAGGTCGAGAATTGTTCGATAAAAAATAAATAAATATTGAAGTAGATTTAGAAATAATTTTGCTTACCAGGTTCGGAGATGGGGATGGAATCCTTATTCCCGACCCTTCCCATTACCATCTTCAGTGAAACCTACTAGTATTTTATAATTTAGATGAAAAATACATAAAAGATCATTCTTTTACTTTTTCTATTTTTAATGGTAATCCAGAGTATCTAAATGGTTTCGACTTTAGACCTTACTATCTTTAAAATTTATGTATCCGTGTTTTGAACACACAAAGGATTAAATTCCATCCTCTCGTTGGGAGAGAGTATGATAACCTAACTCAATGTTGTTTGCTCCAAAGATCAACTCTGACGGGGATAAAAAAATGTTGGGTTTTACAACTAAAATCCCCCAACTAAAACCTATGCAAGTGAGACCTTTTTATTTCCAAAAATAAAAAAGATCAAACCGACCTAATAGAAAGAGAATTGTTGTTGTTGGTTAGGTCCAAAGGTTAACCCAGCCTTTTTTTTTTTTGTTCAACGACATGGTGAGGAGGATAGAGGTAAAATAAATTCTTTTATTAGAACATAAATTCAACCTTTGATTTATTTTTTTATTTTTGTTCAATTGACCATAATTTTTAAAATCATCTATAACTAAAATCTATTCATCGGAGTATAAGAGAGTTTTATTGTATGAAATTCAAAAAAAGAAAAAAAAAGATGAGAGATGCTTATTTTGTAGTATAAAAACAAAAATTCCCTGATTGGAGATGCTTCAAGGGCCTCAAACTTGAGACCCTCGATTGAATTACCTTGGTGTAACAACCTAACACTACACTAGGGTCGTTGGTAGTTACTTAGAGCGTTTTTCAGGATTGATGTCCAAAACTACAGATTAACATGAGTCTTTTTTAACATGTTTTTCATCAACTCGCATGCATCCTAATTTTTTTCACAGAAGTTCACCCATCCTTAAATTGATTTAAACCAAGCATGCTTAATTGTGAAATTCTTTAAAGATGTATTTTTCAAAAAAAATGTATATCTTTTTAGTTTAGGTAGTCTTATAAATCCTTTTAAGTATTTACTATCCACCACAAATTTAGGGGTATTATATACACCCTACTCAAGAATGTCACGTCCCCATTATGCCTCAACCATTGACTATCTCATTACAATCTATCCCAAAAACCATTTTTCTAGACGATTGACCGACTCATCCAAGTTTAGCTCATAGTTGCGATTCCACTCTGATACTATTTGTAACATCCCAATCCCACACTAGGGCCTCGGGTAGTTATTTAGAGTGCTTTCAAGATTGATGACTAGACCTATAGATCAACAAGAGTCCTTTTTAAAGTATATTTTTTTATCAACTCACACATATTTTTTATAAAGTCGCACATCCTCAAGTTGCTCCAAGTTAAGCATGCTTATTATGGATTTCTCTAAAGATAGTTTTCTAAAAAGAAGGTATTACCTTGTTGATATAGGTAGTTTTATCAATCATTTTAAGCTTTCACTATCTACCACAATTTTGGGAGTATTTATAATACTTAGAATTTTAGTTAACCCTAATTTTGAGTAACTAATATCAATTCTAATACTCAAAAATTTTATATTTCTACTAAACCCTAATCTCTATTCAAGGTTATAATATTTTAACATAAAACTAACCCTAGAAAGTTGTTAATTAAATTATCCTAATACCCTAACCTATATTATTTTAACCTAAATTTAATTCTAAACCCACACTTATTTTTCTCCCTCAATTTTCCTTTTTCATTTTCTTTTTCCTTCTATTCTTTTATTTTCTTTTTCTTGTCCCTTCTCTATCGATGTCTTTTTTCTCCCCTTCTTCCTATGTGAAATCTTCCCTAATTATACCCTATACTATGCTCTTCCAAGACTTCACTTGCATCCTACCCCCATCACTGCATCATCACCCATACTCTACACTGATGGGTTTCGTTGAAAATCTTACCCATCACATATCTCCTTCAATCTTTGCTCATGCATGTGTATATCTATAACACAATTAATTCCTGAGATAATCTCCTTTTTCTCTCTTTCCTTTTTTTTTCAAAATTAACACTACCAAATGAAGCCTTTTCCCTTTTTCTCCCTCCTTCTTGCTGTCACCAAACACATCCTATAAATCACCATTTGCAGTCCTTATCGTGCCTTACCTATTAGCACTAGCCACTTCCATCAAAACCTCACCACAACCACTAGCAAAACTCACCAAACACCTCCCCTTGCATTGGTAAAACACACTAAACACACCCCCTAACCTTTGGTGATCCACACCATTCTTACCCCCTACCACTGACCAAAGCTAACGATCCCCACCCTTTACCAATATCATAGATTGTCATTGCTCACCCATTCCTTCAGCACAAACCTTCGATCCTCATCCACCACCTTTGGCCATTACAACCACAACACCCCAATTTCCTTCCACCACTTCCATCATAACTGTGCCAACCCCCTTTGACCTCCTCCACCATTCCCTTATCACTAGAAACGGTAGCTTGTTCCATTATTACCCCCATTGGTATGGCAACTTCAACCGTTGCTCCTCCCTTTGTTGTGTAACCTTCCACCGAAGTCCATAACTTGTGTTGGTTTGGTTTTTCCTCCATTATTTCACTCTTCTTTACCTTATCCTTTCCTTTCTATATCTCTAAGTTATAATGTAATACCCCAAATTAAACAAAGTACTATAAGGATTAATCTAGCTACTTATATCAACATGATATATCATCATTTTGGTAATTCTATTTTAAGAACTTCACATTTAAGCGTATTGGCCATGGAGTAATTTATGGGATGGATGAACCTCCTAAAATTTTTGGAAATTTTTAGAAAATTTATCGTGAAACAATTGAGTGAGAATAAAACTTGCTAAAAGGACTCGTTTTGATTTGTGAAACCAGCTGATCAATTCAAAAGCGTTCTAAGGTAGCCCCTGGTGGTTGTATCAACTAATGATGTTTTCTTATTATCTCTTAAGTTATTTTTTGGATATTTTATGGGAGGCGGGATAGGATACAAGCTTAGAGATTTGTGACTTTTTATGTAAGTATATTAGTCATAGTTAGGGTTTTGTATTAAATGTATAATATGGTTTTGTGTATTATAGTGTTGTTGTGCTTATGTTGTTAACTTCATGTTGATTAATATTATAATTTGGTATGATATTATATGATGAAAAGCAAGTTGAAAAGCATGCACTACTACAATTGCAGTCTTCTATGATGACTTTTGTCATCACTGAAGACATAAAATGTTGTCATAGAATGCCTATGACGACGATAGGTTGTCGCCGATATGTTGTCGTAATTTCTTTGTAGTAAAAGACCATATAATACGATAATAGAAGTCGTTATTGAAAACAACACCTATTGCGACAACTATGACATTGCTATATTACTACTGTGACGGTAATAAAAAAAATCAAGAAATTAAAATTACCTATTGTGAAGACTAATAAGTCTACTAAAGCAACACCATCATCGTTGTAAGCCCAATTTTTTTTTTTAAAAAAAAAAATATCGGCCTATGGTGACGACTAATGAGCAGTGACCCCATCATCACTATATGCCTAATTTAAAAAAAATTTATTAGCCTACAACGATGATTAATGGGTCTACAGCAACGACCCTCGTTATCGTTGTATATCTACTTTTTAAAAAATTTACCCTAAATTTAGTTTTTTTTAAATTAAAAAAATTATCAGCCTACAATGACACCTATAAAATTTAGTTTTTCCCTAAATTTTTATTACAATACTATAAAATTTAAATATATTTTATTTGTAAATTAATATTAATATGTAATTGATAATATTAAATAAAAAAATTTCAAAATACAACTATTGTTTGTAATTTGAAATTGTTATTACAATTTTGTTATCTAGTACAAACAACTAGATCTTATTTACCCTCCTCTTCCTCATCATCCTCTTCTTTCTCCCCTACCTCCTACCCTGACGCCATAAGTTTATATCTATGGTCTTGTATTACAATAGTTTGTAACTTATTAGTTTATTTTTTACGCCTTATCACTTTACTGTGCTTTTGAACAATCTTAGTTAGCTTCCTAAGTTTTTCCACAAAAGCAGAAGCGTTGGTGCTAGTACTAGAAGAAGGTGGTGATGCTGGTGTTGGTGGAGCTATAGATGATGTTGACGAAGAGCCCTTCAATAATCTACTAATAGATCTATCATGGCCACGACTTTATCCAATAATGTCACATACAACACCTGCCTCATCAATTTATATAGGCTCGTTGGATGCACATTCACTCCCAAGTGAATGGATTCAAGCCTCCTCCATTATCCTTTATAGTGTCTCTACCATTTATGCTATAAGAAAAGTTAAAATTAAGAATAAATAGCTTATAAACAAAATATTGTTAGATCAATCCCTTTAGAGAATTATAAACTTACATATTTTATCTCAGCATCCTCACTCACCCATTTCCCATCCTTATAGTGCATCCATATGAAAGTCTTGACTTCACCTAGAATTTTCTTAGTGATAAGGTCTACCTATAGTTATAATAAAAAATTAAAAAAATAAAACATTATGAATAACATTATAAATAATGAATGAAATTATAAAGTGGGTATACAATATCTTCCTGTTGTGAAATTGAGAAACCAACGACGAGCTATGGAGGCTAGAATATGGTTGCCTGCTCTTATTTTTTGCATTTCTTTTCGACTTTACCTACAAATCTAGGAGGCACGGTGTAGGGAAGAATGCAGGGGTACAAGAAGGGTGGCCAGTGGTGGTGAGGTTGCGGTTTGGTCATGCAGAGAGGCTACAGGGGTAGAGAAATTTGTGGTGTCGAGTGGAAGAGGTGACAATGGCAAAATCTTTTATATCCCAAAATTTTAAAATCTAAAATCTAATTATCAAAAAACATTATTTAGCCTAATTCTGATATTTTATTTTAATTATTAAGTCCAAAATAATTTCTAGGCAATTTATAATAATTTTATTTATTTATATAATTATTCATTATTTTATTCTTTGCACTAAGATAAATTTTATCCCAAAAGTTTAACCTAAATCCCACAATTTTATTTTTTTTCCCTTTTTTACTTTTCTTTCTTTTTCTTTTTCCTTTTCTTCCTTTTTTTTCTCTTCCTTCTTCTCTTTTAGGGTTTCGCCACTCCATGGATCAATCCCTTTTTTTTCTTTCTTTCTCTCATTTCTCCTTGGGTGGCCAAGCCCTTCTCCTCTATTCTTTTCTTTCTTTTCCCCGGGAGGCCAGGACTATTCCCATCTTTTCTTTTTCTTACCTTTCTTCTCCTTCCTTTCTTTTCTTCTTTCCATTTTTCTCCACGTCTTCTTCCTCTAGCCTGTCCTCCTCGTGTCTCCATCAACCCGCCCATTTTTGTCCCCTACACCTATGCCATACACACCACTTGTCTTCCCCACCTTTCCCTTCTCATCCATGCACACCTCTTGCACCCCCAGCACCTACGCCCCTGCTCTGCCCTACCGCCTGCAATCATCCCCCCTCCCCATGCATCCATACACACTGAGCCCCTTATCATCTTCCCCACTCCCTCAACTCCCTTCCTCGCCTATAAATACCCCCTTCAAGCCCCTCTCTTCATTTCCTCTCCACCAACCACCCTCCCCTAATTTTGTGTGTGCATCCTTCCAGCCCACTCCAACAACCTGTCGTTGTTTTCAACACCTAGCCATCCCCCCATGCCACCTCTTTTCCCTACCTACGCCCCACCTACGTATACATAGCCCCCTTTCCCCTCCTCATTCCCTTCTTTTTTTCCCAAGCCTACAGTCATAGCAGGCTACGCCTCCCAATGCCATCACTACCGGCCACTTTTCCCCTCTTTGCCACAACCTCACCTCTACCACCCTACATAGGGGCACTAACCTATGCAACCACCCCTAGCAACCCCTTTCTCTCCTTCCTCCCCTCCTCCTTTTTCCTCCTTCTAAGTTGTGTGCCCCCTACACCACCGCCATCCACCATATCCACCACCCTCCACACTAGCCTTTCCCAATTTCATCACCACCCTTGACCCCATGCTACCGACCTTTGCCTTCTCCACCAAAATTTAGCCATCACAGTTGCTGTCGTAACTACCGTTGCACCCTTTTTCTTTCCTATTTTGGTCACCTCCACTTCCTTTCCTCTTCTTAAGTTTTCCTTAGTCTAGTTTCCTCTTTATTCTTCTTTTTTTTTAAAAAATAATAACAAAAACAAAAAGAAAGTCTAAATTATTTATATTTTCATTTTCTAGGTATTTTTCCAGTGATAGCTGAAGAGGAGGCATAGGTCATGTATACGTAGAGACTAGAGCCACTCCGAGAAGATATAGTTATAGCTAGGGCTTTGTTTTTGTTAAAATATGACCTTGTTATATGAAGACATGCTTAAAATGTTAGATGATTCTAGGGTGGTATGTGCAGCTTGGCTTAGTAATCACTAAAGGTGAGAAGAGGTGTGTATATGAATGTATTTGTTTAAATTTTGATGTGTATCTCTATTTTATGACATTGCATGTTGAAAAGTTTGGGGAGTCCTTATGTTGAATGCCTTGTAACTTAGGTAGGGTTTTGAGAACTGAGAGCATTGTAGTCAATATTATAAAAGGTAATCAAGTAAGGTACTTTAGGGTATATAGTGTCCTAAAAAAAGTTAGAGATGCTATACAAAATAGTTGTGGCAAAATAATGAGGTTTAGGGTAATTATGGTATAGGGAGGAATAACCATACATGGATGGGGTGAGTAAAACCTAAGGGAAGCTATGACCATGGGCAAGTAGAGTGGGGGTTTATTGTAAAGAAGTGGATATAGGGATTAATGATGGCATTATCGGGTATCCTTACACATTTGGGGAGCCCTTGGAGTACTAAGGGATGTGAGGTTACCAAAAAGTATGAAAATAGGGTTTTGGTAGGTCAAAGCACAAAACCCTAGGGGTAGGTTATTATTACATATATAAAATGGGGGAGTTGGGAAGTAACCAGGGATTATGATGTTAACCATGTCATTTGGAGAATGTGTACCAATCTTAATAGCCATATGGGATAAGCAGAACAAGCAGGAGAAATTATAACCACAACAAGAAATTAGGGTTTTGATAGGGGTCCGATTTGGAAGGTTATTATCAAATGTGTAAAATGGGAGATTTAGTCTACAAAATTTTAGGGAATGGATAGCCATAGCAATATATGCATGGGTATGGAAAACAAGGGCTAAACAAGCAGTAGAGAAGGGGCTAGGCCAACTAAGGAAAAATTAAGGTTTTGAAGAGTAACCTGAGAGGCCAGTTACTCTCATATGTAAGAAACCGAGGGGGTGATAGGGCATGAATATTGATAGAGGGGTTTCAAATAACACATTTAGGTTTGTTGGGTAAATAGGGGACTCAAAGGGATATTGGGTTAGGGATGTACTAGGGTTATGGAATTTGGGTTTCTAAGGGAATCAGGTTATTACAGGATGGTAGTAGGGCATAAACCTTGCGTGGGGTAGCTGTGCATGTTTTATGTTGAATCCAGAATGAATAAAACACGAATAATACACTAATCACTTAAAATAAAAGATCACTTGAGTAGGATCCAATTGTACCTACTGATCCACCCCTGAGAATAGTGGCTAGGAGTGTCTTACTCTGAAAGTTATACCCTATTTTTCTATAGGTGAGAATAGTGGGGGTCCTAAACTCAATTAAATTAAACTATCATATGATTATAACCTTTAGTAAAGACACTAATTCCTTACAATGGAATACCATATGAGTCAAGACCGATTGTACTTTATTTATCGTTTCACCTATAATAATAGTGGCCAGGAGTGTTTTTCCTAGGGGTTTACTTTGATTACCTTCCATTGATGATAATAGTGGGGTCCCTAAAACTACGTGGAAAAGATAATAAGTTAACTATTTATTATACTAATACCTTAAGTTATGATAATAATGAGTGAACCAGTATGATCTACTTATGCCCATGACATTCTGTATTGTAGTATTATTAATATCTCTGATATGCTTGATTGTATTGTTACCTTACTCAATACACAGTATATTGATCACCCCTATTAAAGGTTTTGCTCATTCCCACAAGTAGAAGCCCCTTCTAAGCCTATGTAGGTGAATGAGGATTTGCTAGATGACTTTGCTGCATACGGTGCTATGATCAGGGTAGAGTGATGGTTATTGTGTCCAAGGATGGGGACCTGAGGGAGTGGCATCCGGCTATTGTCCTTATTAGTTTTCTTCAAGTTAATTTTGTTCTTTTATTTAAACATTATTTTGTGTTTCAATTTTCCTTTTGGAAACAAAGACTTAACCCTATTTATGATATGAATTGCTACCTTTCTATGCTTATCATGGTTTGTGTACCATTTTGTATTACCTTATAGTTAGTAAAAGGATGGCCTAGGGCCATATTTATACCCATTACGGCAATAACACCACCGTATGGTTAGATGATCTTGCGTTAAAAATAATTTTTTTATAGTGGATTTTGGGGGTGTTACAGAAATTATCATTACCTAGGGTATGACTATAGAGGATGAGGCCAGTGTTAGGGGTAGGGATTGGCAGAACTCGTTATAGAGAAGGGAGGAAGGAAAAATAGAGCATTAAGGTGTTTTAAGGGTCAAAAATGGAAGGAAAGGGACGCTAGGAGGGACGGGTCCAAGTTTGGCTTGTCTAGAAATGGGAAAAGCAATGCTCGCCTGCATGACATAGGCAAACTGAGTGCAAGGAAGGGCATATTTGGGAAGGTAAGGGTGCAGATCAGGCAAGGGAGAAGAATAAAGGGAAGGTAGACTGGGTTGCTAGGGCATGAAGAAAGAAAAGAAAGGGAGAAGGGAGACGAGTTGATTTATCGAGCAACAAGAAGAAAGGATCCTTACACTAGTGGCCCATTTTGTACTTCTCATTACAGTTGTAACAAAATCACTAAGCTTGATGGGTTCACATCTCAACAAGAGTAATCAACCACGAAGTTATGTTTAATCGAGTGGGTTTTTATGGGTGTGAAGTAGGTAGAAGTGCTAATAAGAGTGGGTTTTGTGGTGTGGAATTTGGATAAGCTAACTTTGTTTTAATAGGTTGGTTAAATAGATCTTGCTAATCATAAAGTTTTTCTTCAATCAGTTTAGTTAAATATATAGCTCTAGAAATAGTGGTGAGTTTATTGACGAATATTTCATTATGGATAGTAGATTTAAGCCTAGAAGTGAATCAACTAAAGATTACTATAGTTAGGAGGTTAGTAATGTAATTAAAGCCTTTCTCAAAATTGTAATGGATATTTATAGACAATAGCTTATGGTAAAAGGTTAATGAATGACACCTGATGGTTAGCATAGGTGGATGGTCCAAAATGTTGCTTGATGACACGAGTTAAGGAGTCCTAGGATGTTATTTTCTAGCTCCACTATATACACCAAAACCAACTCAAGGCACGATATGTCATGTATAAACTATCAATTTCCATTTGCCATTTTTTTTGGGAATGGAGTAGAAATTGAAATATCACTCTCATTAGAAGATCTAATCTAATGGGTTTGAACCATAAAAGGTAGATAAATCGTAATGCATAGGTTTGGTGTATTGATCGGATTTTATTGTGGAATGGGTGGCATTATCAATATCCAGATTATAGATACGATACTTGGTTGTTTTGTTGTGGTTGGTGGTGGAAGGGTGGTCAGAGTTATGAGAAGGAATAGGAGAGATGGGGGTTATGTTGGGTGGTGGGGGTTTGTTTTTAGATGAACTACTTGTGAGAAAGCTTTCCAACCTTGAGAACTTAAGGAGAAGCTCATCCATGGTGTTTTTTTTAGTGGATAAAGATTTGATAAGGATTATAGAGGTAGAAAAAGAGTCATGGGATTACTGTGAACTATCATGGTGGATTGAGATCGTGAGCGTACTCTATCCACTATAAATAAAAATCTTAATGAAAGCAAAAATATTGTTTCTTAAAAGATAATTGTCCCTTTAGAAAATGGTCTCATTCCTAGAATAAGGAAGAAGAAAGAAGAATTTAGGGAAGGGAACAAAATTGAGTTAATAGCCTATTAGATATCTTGAGCATGCCTATTTATTTATAAAACATTCTCAACATATCTATAACAACAACTTAGACATGTCATCAGAGAAGAATGATCATCCATAACACCATAACAAATTAATAGAATAAAGAAAAGGGTAAAAGTGACACAACACCTAACTAATAAAAGTAGTGATAGATGGATAACAACTAATAAAAAGTCTTAAGGGCAATATTACTCTTAGGCCCGCATACCTCTTGGTTTGTACATCATTATGACATGGCATTAATAATCTTAATCAACCTATCCTAATTAGTATAGGAAGATGTAATTAAATTTTGGTAATGTTGTGGTGAACCATGTCTTTATTTCCTTGATCCTCAAAAATCCTATTTTTCTCTTTAGCCTTCTTTTTTCATATGATTTTACTTCACCCGTTCATTCTTCTCTCTTGGTTCCAAGGTAGGTGCTTTGGCTCTTGTTTCCTAAAGTGCATGTTGAAATTGAATGAGAAGGAGACAATTTGTTGGAGATTCCTTAATAGTGGATACTGATCAGGACTAAAGTCCATAATCAATCAAACTAGGTCTGTTAGCAAAAGAAAAGACCATCAGTTTACACTCAGCCAATACCATCAACTAAGGATAGTTATGGACTGAGGCCGAAGGTTAAGAGGCACAAGCTATGGTAGTTGTCAGGGCGTTAGCCTAGGACATGTTCGATAACCATTAGTGAGTAAAGACTAGTTGCTAGGAAGTGGATAGAAAATTCCTTAGTATAAGGGATTTAGCATACTTCAATATGGCATCCTATGAGTTGGCAAGGATCAATCATTAAGGAATAAATTGTGCATTTGTATAAATCAAACAAATAATGATAATTGAGTGTTTAAGCCAAGGAAGAGGGAGGGTATAAAAGGCCCTTATCTATCCATTATAAAATACATGGTTGCTATATATATATATATATATATATATATATATGGATATAGATGTATATAAAATTTTCTCCAGATCTTTATACTCAACAAATTCTCCTACATATCCATCCCATTAACACTCACTCTTCTATATTCAATATCTACTAAATAAAGTCTCCTACATATTATAGTTGGTTGATGGGGTATTTTCACCTAGCCGAGGGGTGTATCTATTATTTTTTCCAACAAATGGTATCAAAGAAATGCTCAGAATCATCATAGATAGCAAACTATTCATGTTGATGTTGAAAATCATAAATTATAGGACATGGAAGACAAAGATGGAATATTTAATCTATGCAAAGGAGGTGGCAATTCCAATCGAAGTTAAAGGAGTCATGTCAGAGAGCATGAAGGAAACAAAAGGGGAGTGGACGAAACTCGATAGAAGAGCATGTGGTTATATCTGTTAATGGGTGGATGACTATGTCATTCATCATGTTTAGGAAGAAACCACATCGTATGGAGTACAATCTAAGCTAGATTTTCTCTATGTGAAAAAGATAATTAGGAATAAGGTACAACTCATGAGGAATCTGTACAAATTGAGGTATGAAGATGGGAAGCCCATTGTAAAACACCTTAATGAGATCCATAACATATTCATCCAGTTGAAGAGAATGGAAATAGTATTTGGGGATAAAGTTTAAGCACTGTTGGTTATAGGTTCTCTACCAGCTAGTTGGGAGACTTTGTGTATGTAATACCCTATTCTTAGAAATGTTAATTATAAATTAATAATTATATGACTAGTTATAATTATTATTTTAGGAGGTTTAGTATTAAAGGTGTTATTATTATTCATATTATTACAATAGTTTAGATATGAAAATAATCAGGTTAAAAATTTGATAGAAATTAAATTGTTAATTTTAATCCTAGTTTATACCTATAAATTTTAGCCTAATTATTTTATTAATAATCTTGACCTATAACCCGAAATAAATCCTTAAAATTTATTTTCGATTATTTTATATTTTTTTTCTATTAAACCTATCCCAATCCGGATTATTTTTCTACTCGATACCCTAATCCACCCAAACTAAATCAAAAATAAAAATTTTAAATAGCTACTTTCTATTGTACCGTCTACTTTCCCTTTCTCCCTCATTTTTTTGCTTCACTCAACCCATCACCTCTCCTTACCTTCCTTGTCCAACAAGCTCCTCCTCTAAGCTTAATTGGTTTTGACCCAACACCCAAACACACCACCTCCCATGCACCTGGCTTCCCCAATCGTCGATCGCCATCCACCTTCCTGCCGTGCTCTGTGCCTTACCACCCATTACCCATCTCCCCGTCCTCATCCTGCACCATCCACCAACACAACCACCATAGCCTCTACACCATCACCCTTGACCTAACAGCACCCACCAGCCACCTCAAGCTTGCCACCACTCCCTCACCAAACCATCGCTAGCCCTGCAGCACCTCCTCCCATTTGCATCTTCTCCACCCAGCCCTGACTGTCGTGCACCCTTCCTACCACCTTTCCCTCAGCCTTCTGCCGCTAGCCCATCACCACCTTGCAGCCTACACCCACCACCAAGTAGCACCACAACCAGTAACCTCCAGCACCGAGCCACTGCCACACTTTCTATAACACCACCTCCACCCTTCCCGTAGCCAGCCACCACCCACAGCTACCGCCCTCCACTGCTGACCACCAACCAACATCACCATATCCTCCACCTTGACTCACCCAACCCTTAGCCTCATCCGGCACCACTCAATCTGCCCCTTTCTTTTATACATGGCTCACCCTACATGCAGCGTGAATTGTGTTTTATTCTAAGAAATTTTGATACCTATATTAAATGTAAGGGTATTTTGGTAATTTTAGAAAAATAAATATTTTTATATTATAATTATTATTTTATCTAATATATATTAATTCTATAATTGTGGTATTATTTTTAGGTACGAAAGTTGATAAGCAGAACTTAATAATTTTTAGTAGATACAACTAATTTTATATTTTTCTAAAATTTATGTAATTGTTATATCCTACTAAAATGAAAAATATTGTGTGATAGTACATTAGGATTTTTAGTATATGAAAATATGTTAAGCATGAATTGTTACAATATAATTATATGTTAATTATTATTATCATAAAAATGGGTAAAACGAGCATGTTATCTGATGTAAAGTATTTTGGATACTAAAGTATGATTAAAATGATTCTAATGACTGAAAAATATTTTATGTGATAATTATGTATAAAATAATAGGCTGAGCGTGCTTAGATATAATTATGGAATAATTATTATGGATGTGTGCCCTAGGGGTAATTTAGTCATTTTTAGTGTATTATGATATTTATCTTAACAATCATGTCTAATATGTATTATCTGATGTTGATTTGCGATCATGTGTTTTGTACATTTTAAAAGTGTATGATAGGGTTTCGTATGCAGAAATATACGTAAGGGTAAAATAGTCTTTTGACATAGCTGATAATTTAAATTGCATAATAAATAATTAAATTATTTCATTTTAGCCTTTTCACGACAAATTAATAAATAAAATGGATTTATTATTTAAATGGATGATAACTTGTTAATTATTAGTCTTAGGGGCATTTTGGTTATTTCGACCTAAGGTGCTCAAATGTGAATAATCAGATATAGGATGTCCTTAGACTTTTAATAGGTTGACCTTAGTGTTGACTTTGACCTTATTTTGGACCGTTAACCTTAGGGTTGACTTGGATAATGGAAAATAAAGGAAAAATGGATCAGTATGAAAATGAGAATAATTATGCAATATGTGTTATCTGTGATCACCTTATAAAATACTAATACATAAAGTGAAAGACTTCAATTTTGGGAATGGTTTCTCTCTAGAAGTAGCTACCCTAAAAATGAGGTAGGATTCTTCGATTTGTTTGGGTTTTGGTGTGTTGGTTGTGCCCCAACAAGGCCTTAGTCTATTCTGTAGGTGACCTACAGGCCCTATAGGCGGTATTGATACTTAAGGATTAGGTGTCTGAGGTGAGGAGGGTACTGTGTGCCTCATGCATCGGTATGACCAGAGTGTTATTATGCCTCTAGATTGAATGGTTGGAGGGTATCGTGGTGCCTTATACTTTTATGTCTCCAAGTTATTATTGTATCCCCCTCGAGTAAATAAAAATAAAAATGATATGATTTGATTGGAAATATTATTATTGGATATTATATTGGTTTGGTAGTAGCCTTTGTGCCTCCCTATGGTTTTAGATAGTAGCCTTTGTGCCTACCTGTGGTTTGGTAGTAGCTTTTGTGCCTACTTGTGGTTTGATAGTAGCCTTTGCGCCTACCTATGATTTGGTAGTAACCTTTGCACCTACCTATAGTTTGGTAGTAGCATTTGTGCCTTCCTGTGGTTTCGGTAGCATCCTTTGTGCCTATCTGTGTTGGTATTATGCCTATGAGCATACCTGTGATGTTATGGATTTTATTATACTATAACTTTAAGTATACCTATAAATTATGTATTTTATCATATTGTACCTGTAAGTTTACGTATGACGTTATGCATCTTATTATATTGTACCTGTAAGTATACCTGTGATGTTATGGATTTTATTATATTATATATGTAAATATACCTATGATGATAAGGATCTTATAATATTATACTTGTGAACATACCTGTGATGTTATGTAATTGGTTGGGATTGATGCTAAGACATGAATTATGCTGTGAAGGTTATAATTATAGTATAGAGTTGGGTTTTAATTATTGCTTCATACAACATCTTGGGATGCTTAGTTGATAAGTGTTATTATATTCTAAATGAGCACGCATGAATAGTATGTAGTTTGGTGACTACTGCTTATCTGTTATGATTATTGAGTTTGGATCATCTCATGTATGTCTTATTGTTTATACCATGTATTGTTATGATGCCTTACAGTTATTGTCTTGTGGTTGATCTAATCGTACTTCAGAGAGCATCTTTGTTATGTTAGTTTGGTAAGTTTTATTATGTCCTCGATGAACTATTATGAGTAGTATGTGGTTTTAGTTATTATGATTTATTTTATATGATATCATATCTTGATCATCTCATGTATGTCTTAAGATTAAACCATGTATTATCGTGATGCCTTATGGATATTGTGTTAGGGTTTTCTTCTAATCATACTTCAGATAGTATCTCTGGGTTATTCATGTGGTAAGTTCAGTTGTTTCAGATAAACGAATATGAGTAGTCTGTGACCTATATGGAATTTGATTATCTAAATGACTATTGTATCTCAATCATCGTATATATATATATATATATATATATGTATGTCTTATATAATGTTAATTGTATGCCTTATATGTATTCCATGTTGTTTTATCATATTAGTTTGGAATAAAGGGTTGCTCAGTACTGTAGTATTGAAGGGTTTATTTTCATGGCCCCCTGCCTATTCAATGGGCAGTGGACATTTTTAGGTCAGCTTCCAAGTTCAGTTGAAAGTTGTTAGTTGATTTTGAGAGCATAGGTATCTGATGTCTCTAATTGTTTTTGGACTTTCATGTCCTCCTATAATTTCTCTCTTAAGTTTTAGTTGACTGCTGATGTTGCTTTTAACTAGTACCATACTTATCTATTATCCTTTATATTTTAAATTTTGTAATTATGTTATTTAAGTAAATTAATGTTTTAGCCTTAACACTTAGTCTAAGAATGGTAGAGGATGTCAGACTTATACTGAGTATGGCGGTAACACCCATTAATTTTGTAATTATAATTCTGCAAAACGACAATTTTTAGTAGTAAAAATGGGGGTGTTACAAGTACCATCTTGGAAAGTTTTAGAAATTTTATAAATATTTCTCGGGAAGTATGTGAGGATAAAATACGCTGAAAGGACTCGTGTAGATTTGTGGGGCCAACTGATCAATCTGAAAGCACTCCAACATATCTTTCCATGGTCGTATCGACTCGGGATATTACAAATGGTATCAGAGTGAAACCGCAACCATGAGCTTAACTTAGATAAGCCAATTAGCCACCTAGTAGGATGATTCTTGGGATAAACTATATTGAGACCGTTAGTGGTCGATGCGCAATGAGGACATTGCATTCTTTGAGTTGGGGTAAATGTAATACCCCAAATTGAGTGGAGTGTTATAAGGATTGATCTGACTACTTATATCAACATGGTATACTGTCCTTTTGGTGATTCCATCCTAAGAACTCCACAGTTAAGCGTGCTGGATGTGGAGCTATTTTAGGATGGGTGACCATCCTAGGAAGTTTCGAAAATTTTCTAAAAATTTCTCAGAAAGTGCGTAAGTGAGGACAAAGCGCATAGAAAGGACTCATGTTAATCTGTGGGGTCAGTCGATCAATCTGAAATCAATCCAAGGCATCCACCACATGGTCATATCGATTCCATTATGCCTAGAGAGAGATCATGGGGGTGGGATGTAGAGAGGAAGGTCTAAGAGTAGATGAAGGAACTCAAAGAAGACAAATCTTGATTCCATTGTGGGAAGCCCAACCACGGTAAGAATGATTGTTGGGATTTGAAAAGGGATTCATAAGGGAAGGGCAAGTTGGATGAGGAGATGAAGACCATAATTGATGATGAATTGATGGTTATCTTGGAGAATCTGAATGATTGCACAAGCACCTCATGTGTCAACGCCGATTGTGTGGCGGATATAGGTACATTCTTCCATGTTATCCCACACAAGAAGTTCTTATAATCCTACAAATCCAGGGATTTTAGTGAGGTGTGGATGGGAAATGATGGCATCTCGAAGATAGTTGATATGGGGAGTATAAGACTAGAGACGAGTTTGGGTTGTATCTTACAACTCAAGGAAGTAAGACAAGTTCCAAACTTGAGGATGAGCCTCATCTCAGCTAGGATGCTTGATGATGAGGGCTATATAATTCAATTTGGAAATGGTCTTTGGAATTTAACAAAGGGGTCCATGGTAGTCTCTCAAAGGAGTAAGTGTTGCTCACTATATCGATCATAAGCAAAGGAACGACTGAGGTGAACTTAGTAGAAGATTCTTATGATGTATGACATCACAAACTCAGCCATATGAGTGATATTGGGGTAAAGCTTCTTAGTAGCTAAGCGGATTAGCCAAAGGTTTTGAGGGAATGATGTGCTTACTATGTATTAGGCAAAAAAAATCGAGCCCACTTTATCAAAAATGCCACTATATAGGCATCAGGGAAACTTGATCACATCTTCTCGAATGTATGTGGTATAATGAAGGGGAAGTAATTAGGAGGATCATCATACTTTATGACATTCATTGATGAATACTCAAGGAAGCTCTAGGTATATCCCATAAAGATCAATGATCAAATTTTGTTCAACTTCAAAGTTGTTCATGCTTCCTTGAGGGTTTAAATTGCGTGCTGACTACGACCTTACCAGTTTTTGGCACCGCTGCCAGGGATTTATAACTTTACCTTTGTTTTCTAGTATTTTTAATGTGTTGTGTGTTATATCACCCTTTTATTTAGAGGTCAGAGTGCTTGTGGGCAATCAATTCTCTAAATTAATAGGAGTTTTAATAGTTAGTGTGTTTCTATTTTTTTTAGTGTTTTTTCCTTTTAGTATTTTTTTTAGGATTTTTGGTGTATTTTGTTTTGCTTTTAACCATTTCTGTTGAAGTGTTGGTGTTCTTTCAGGTGGCTATGAGAGGATCCTTAGGCTATGGACAACTTTGCATGAACCTTAATGGAAGAGTAAATGAGGTAAGTTCAAGTAACCTTGATGATAGACTTAACCAACTCACTACTCTTGTTTAACAGGTTCCCATAGCTAATAGAGTTATTAACACAAGCGGAGTGCGTCATACATAAGTAAATCCATATGCTTACGATGTACAAGCTATGAGAGGAGGAGGATGGACACAACCCAATGCTCAATCTTTCAATGGTTTCCAAGGACATGACCCCTAAACAAGCACATACTATTCGAGAATGAGGCATCACCTCAACTTTGGATGGGAGATGAATGATTGATATCAAGACCCTTACAAACTCGAATATCAAGCTTTGAAATATTATCAATACCCACAACAAGAATCTTATCCAATTTTAGAACCCTTAAGTTTAGAAAAAATGGAGAAGCTTTTTGAAGTATTGACAAATGGACAAAACAAACTAATATAAATTCTTTTAGCACATATATTATTTCAATGAAGGTGGAACATATTACCCCATCTCAAAATCTTTTAGCACATCTTTCCAACATAACCTCTCATTTGGAGCATTCCGCTTCTTATTAGATGTATCCAAGATGATTTAATTACTATCTTCGATCTTGTACCCCATATAACCTGCTACAAGAGAGAAAACAAGAAGCATGGTTAACATTAATAAAATCAAAGTGGTGCAAATGCTTACCTTGTGTACACGGTCATATCCAAGCAAAATTAGGGAACAAATGCTCAAAGATGGTCTATGGTAGATGAAAGTGATAGTATTGCCATCCATATACTTCTTTTTCTTTAGTTGATCCTTATTTTGACAAGATTCTTCTTCTACGTTTACAAGTTCTTCTTCTACCTGATCATACTTTTCAATGCTCCATGGGGACCTCCTCAACTAGCTCATCCTCACATTCAGATAAGGCACCGTCATACTCACAATTCCCACTTGAATTTGGAACCAAAGTACTAGAGAGCTCTTTTTGTGCTTGTAAATGATCGATCATGTTGACCACATAACTCATTTGCTCCTCTAACATTGACATCCTTTAATTTTGTTTAATGTGACTTTGTATAAGTTGGTTTTTCCCATTTGTCAAAATTGCAAAAAGCTTCTCCATTTTTTTAACTTGAGGGTTCTGAAACTGGAGAAGATTTTTGTTAATGATATTGATAATATTTTTAAGCTTTATATTCAAGTTTGTAAGGACCTTTATAGGATATACTTCATCTCCCATCTAAAGTTGGGGTGATGCCTCATTTCCGAATAGTATGTGTTTGTGTAGGGGTCATGTTCTTGGAAACCATTGAAATATTGAGCATTGGGTTGTGTCCATCCTCCTCTTCTCATAGCTTGTGCATTGTAAGCATATGGATTTACTTATGTGTGACACACTCCCCTTATGTTAATAACTCCAGTAGTTGTGGCAACTTGCAAAATAAGAGTAGTGAGTTGGTTAAGTCTATCATCAAGGTTACTTGAACTTACCTCATTTACTCTTCCATTAAGGTTCATGCAAAGTTGTTCATAGCCCAAGGATCCTATCATAGCCACCTGAAAGAACACTAACACTTCAATGGAAATAGTTAAAAGCGAAACAAAACACACTAAAAATCCTAAAAAAATACTAAAAGAAAAAAAACACTAAAAAAAAAAGAAACACACGAACTACTAAAACTCCTAGTAATTTAGATACTTAAGTGCCCACAAGCACTCTGACATCTAAATAAAAGGATGATACAACACACAACACACTAAAAATATTAGCAAACAAAGGTAAAGTTATCAATCCTTGGCAACGACGCCAAAAATTAGCAAGGCCATAGTCAGCACGCAATTTAAACCCTCAAGAAATAAAGAAAAAAATTAGAGTTTTAGTCTATTCCCTATAAATTAAAATAAAGTTAAAGAACAATATCACGAAATAAAGAAAAAAATAAAATTACATCTCAAACCATAATCTAGGGTTTTAGTTTATTCCCTATCAATAAATAATCAACCAGCCATAATAGCCGAATTAATTACATAAAAATATATATCCAAAAATATAAATTAATAATAGAGAAATAAATAACCAAAATTAATTATAGATGAAATATCAAAAATTTATTCAGATAAAAAAGTAATCAATTTCATCTGAAATAAATTCTATCGGTATAAATTTTAACTCTATCTCTTTCGGCCGGCCTTTGATTTCTATTAATTTCTTTTTCTTTTTGTTTTCTTCTTCGTCTGATATGCGCCCCTATCTCCTATTGAATTCTCCTCTGTTGCGTTGCTGATGCACCTCCTACTTCGTACTGGTTGTCCTACAGTACTGACTACCTCTGAGCTCCTCTACTTCTCTCTTATTTCGTTCTCTATGCCATTTTCCCTCTCCTCTATTCATTGGCTCCCTCTTCTTCTTTATTTCGTGTGATTGTCTCTGTGCCACTAACTTCACGCTTCCCCATGTCAGCCCTCTATCTTTTTCGCTCGTCTCTCCCTAACAGCTCCTCTCCTATGTGCCCCACCTCAAGGCTTTGTTTCTTTTTCTACATTTTGTTTTTAGGCCTTTGGGCCTTTGGTCCTTGGGCCATTGGTCCACAGCAACTTCCCTTTTTTTATTTATTTAAAATTTACCTATAAAATAAAATTAATAAATTAATAAATAATATTGTACTATAACTTTATTTAATTTATGTCATTTTAGCTCAAATAATAAAATTTATGCAATTATTATCACTTAATAATAAAATTATAATTATTCACCTATATTACTTAAATAAAATACAAAAAACTAAGATTATAAGAATATAAAATATGTCTAAATATGAACTCATTAATTGGTTATTTAAATATACTACAAAGAGCATCGCTTGGATGCTCCCTTGGTAAGTTCTATTATTTTTAAGTGAATGAGCCTTTATGATATATAATCTTAATGCATGTGGCCATTCTAATGATTATTGTATTTTAGTCTATATATGTGTAATTTCTTGCTCATGTGCTTGATGTGTGTTAATTGATGTGTTGCATGTAGGCCTTACATATTACTCTTGTATAAAGGGTTATTGAGTACCATAGTACTGAAGGGTTCCTTTCGTGGGCCTTTGCTTATTCCATTGTTTTCCTAAAACTCCTATGTTTCTCGTTTTAATAGTTTTATTGTGTAACTACTATTAGTGTATTTTATTTCTTGTAATTTAACTATTACGCTACTCTGATTTATGATTGTATCTTGGATTTGTGTAAAGTATGTTTTCAACCTTATCACTTGGTATTGGAAAGGTGGAGGGAAACCGGTCTGGTATTAAGTGTGGTGGTAGCATTCCCCAAATTTATCGTAGTTGCTTCTGCTTATAATTTTAAAAATAAAATTTTTCAATAGTAACTTTTAAGGGTGTTACAAATTATCTACCCTAGAGATGAGGTGTAACCCTCGTTTGAGTTTGGTTCATAATGTGCTATTATACCCTAGTAAGGCCTGGATATACTCTATCAATAACCTACAAGCTCTATAGAGGGTATTGATAATTAAAGAATAAACGACCGAGGTTAGAGGATACTATGTTACCTGTGTGCATCAATATGATCAAAAGTACTACAGTATCCTTAGGTTTTAGAGTAAGGGTATTGTGTTACCTCTGTGCACTAATATGACCGGGTATACCTCAATATCCACAAGTTGATTGTATTCCCCTTGAGTAATTAAAAATGGAAGTAACTGTTGTGTAAGAATAAGAATAAAAATGGATTGTTGTAGTTGTGGTTTGGTAGTTACCTCTGTGTGCCACTTGGCTTGATGGGTTGGTTTTATAGTCGCCTTAGTGCCCTATATTGGTTTTTGAAATTGAATTGATTAGGTAGTTTTGGTCATGGATTTTGATATGTATAATGTATGCTTAAGATGGTGTGAACTAGTTAAGTATGATTAGTTGCCGAGTATAGGACTTCACTATTGTATATATATTATCCCATCATCATCGTATGTTGTTATGGCATGTGCTTTTTGCTTGAACATATTTTTAGATTGTTATGTGATTATGTGCAATATGAGCATTCTACCTCTTGTGAAGCATTATAATTTACTCAGTACGATAAATTCATATTGATACTACATTCCCATCTGACTATGTGAAGGCCATGGAGTGACATGAAGTGTATAAGAGTGATAAAGATAAGTGGAATCCCCAATAAGAGGTTTTATTCTCAGAATGGGATTTTGGGCCTAAGAGTTAAGGCAAACCGGTGTTGCACCTTCGGGTGCTAGTTTTTGTTGTATTTAACATTGTGTATGGAGTATATTTATCCGAAACTTTCAATTACATTATTGCATTTTATTTCTATTATTTTATTTTGGATATAACTTATTTTGAGCCTTAGCACTTGGCATAAAAAATGTAAGACAACCAGACTTATACTAAGTATGGCGGTAACACCTATTATATTGTAATAAACGCTTCCATAAAACAAAAATTTTAAGCAATAACCTAGGGATGTTACGGTTCAAGCCAAGGATAAAGAAGAATATAAAAAACCCTCATCAATCCATTATAAAATACAAGGTTGATACATAAAAATGGATACAATTTTCTCTAGATCTTCATACTTAATAAAAATCTCCTACATATCTGTCCCATAAACATTCACTCTTTTATATTCAATATCTATTCTTGTATTTGCTCATAATTGTATAGTTGGCCAAGGAAGCATTGTCACTTAGCTAAGGGGATTATGTGTTATTTTTTCCAACACAATTAAGAGTAAGCTGATAGTGGAATAGAAAAATAGAAATAATTGATCACACCTTTTCAATTGGATAATGCATTTAACATTAATCTTACCTTGTATGAGCATACAAAAGAAAGCCATGTTGCCTTTGCTCTCTACAACTAACCACATCACTAATGGACTTGACCACTACCACTACTATTAACAAATAAATAATCCAAGATTGTAAAATTCAATATACATATTTGATTAGCCTAGTAAAATTGAATATATGATATAACTCAGTTGATGAGAAGCTTAGAAATAACAAAATTTTATTACTAATCAGTAAATTTTTTGCTATGCCTTTCCACTCAAATTACAATCTTGGTATAGATACTAACCTATTGATTAGTAAATAAACAATTTGAGTCTCGATAAAGAAAAATGGAAAAGTAGCAATGGTCGAGCTTAAGGAAAAATTTTGAACCTTATTTTGTTGTTGTGCCCATTAGTATTTTTTTTTAATGTTGTAAAGGGAATGGAACAACTAGCATTCCAAATCTGAATAAGATATTATTTATTACTTTATATTGTTAAAAAACATATGTCATTATTTATTTTTAAAATAATATTGACTATTAATATTTATTAAATTGTAGTATATTATATTATAAAAATATAAAAATTATATTTGTATTGACAAATATCTGTATAATACTTTTTTTATAATTTTTGTTAATATATATTAAAAGATATTAATGATCAAAGTTTATTTTTAAAATATATGACGACATATAATTTAAATTGGAGGAAATAATATAGGCTGATTAAGATATTTTATCGTTTAGATTAATAAACATTTTTAGTAGTTCATTATTTTAATGTTATCTAATAAGTTTTATTTTAACTCCTTTGTTTTATTATTTGAGAATTTATAATTTCATTAATTGTACCCTATTTATAATTTATTCTTAAGAGATTCGACCATTTTTACATAAATATAGGAAAAATATTATACTACTTATCTTTATTAGTTAAATAGTAACGACTTTATCCAAATACTATACGCTTTGTCTTTTATTTTTAAAATTATCATTTTATATCAAATAATTTTATTTTAAATAAATTATCAAACTCAATTATAACTTCAATCACATTTGTTTATAAATAATATTTGTTTACTAAATACTTTATTATATCATCACTTTTGTTTTAAAAAAAATTATATCCTCACTATATATATTATTACTTCAGATTATGTGTTATTTTATCTAAACAGTATCTAAGATTTCTAACAAAGATTAAACCAATAGAATAGATAATCAAGTGACCAAAAGATGAAAGGATAATGATTAAAGCTTAGTGACTAAGTTCGGACAATTTAAAAAGTTTTTCTTTTTTATTAAGCCGCGGACATTTTAAAAAGTGTTTTTGGGCAATTACGCGATGAAAGTGATTTCATTAGCGCAAATCAATAAAAAGAGTTAAATGACTAAAATATTATTTCCCCCGGCAATTTACAATTATCAGAATTTGACCTGGAGTTTAACCCTTTTACCCAACTAAAATTAAATAATCCACCGACGTCAAGCACTGTGCAAATACTGGACCGACTCCGCCGCGGCGGCCATTTTTACCGTAGATCTCCATCTCAGCCACGTTCTCCGCCTCCCTATTAAAAGGTCGCTCTCACTCACAGATGAGTGCCATTGATTACGCTACACTTACTATATCACCGACGCTTCACTCCTATGCTCTCTTTGTCCCTTTTCTTCTTCTTTCTCTTATCTGAGACAATTTCCTAGGCAGACGGAAGAGGTAAATGCCCTTTTTGCTCTTTATTTCTTGATTTCCTGAAGTGTTTTTGGATCTTGAGTTTTCCATCCTTGATCTCATTCTTAATACTACAATTTCGCTATTGGGTGTTGGGTATTGCTTGAATTCCTGAATATATTGTACTGAGAAATTTGTTTGCGGGAAACTTTTCTGTCAAGAGTAATGATTTATGGGACTCTGGGTACCTTATTATACTTGTGAAGGTAAACGAAAATGGCAGCGCTTTGCTAGTTATGATTTATGGTTCGTGATTGATGGATCCAGTTTTATAAGTGAAACTTTTACCGTTAGAGCTAATTTATTCCAGTCCTCGTATGCTGCTCTCGTTCTTCCTTATTTTGAAACTTTATTGATGCATACGTCACTTTGAACAATTGTCGTAAGGTCCCAGCAATTACTTTCTTTGAATTATCTGTTATTTAATCATTATTCTGTGATCTCTGTCGGTAGCTTAGAGATCCAATCCATCTTTTGAACTGAGTTCACTGTCCATGTCATCGATGTTACCAACTGAAGTTTGGACCTCTTGCGGTAGATTTACATTTGGTTTGAGATATTTGGAACTAAGAGCTTATCTTCTTCTTCTTCGATCACGCTATGATTCAGTGGCAAGTTAAATCTAGCTGCTACGGCTGTGTGTTAGGGATGTGTTCCTTAGAATTTCGTGACAATGCTTTTCAAGTATATAGCCTTTTATATGCATATTATCTTTTCTTGTCTATAGTTTAGTTTGATAGCGATCTGATTTGTGTTTTTGTATGTCTCTATGCTGAATTCCACTCTATGAATCACATCTAGGAATTATACTCCCCCCCCCCACCCACCCACACAAGCACACAAACAAAAAAAAAAAAAAGAAGAGGGAAAAAAGATTATGAGCTTGCGTTGTCATAAAGTTGCAATTGAGTTACATGCGCCTGGATCTGACTTTCTATTTGTCTTCAGGGACGTAACTTTATTCTTGGAAGTATTAATACCAACATAACTATGGCTTTCGGGAAATATTCCCGGATTGATGGGAGGAAGCCGTCAAATTGTTACTCTACGTCGATTATTCTGGTGTTTGTTAGTCTTTGTTTAATTGGGACCTGGATGATGATGTCATCCTCAGTTAGCCCGGCTGAGGAGCCATCTTCTGAAAGGACCTCGAATGAGAATGGGCAGAAGTTGGGCAAGAGCCATACTGAGAAATCACAGGATAACTCAGCAGAAGATGCGGTCGGGGTTGACAGTAGCACAGAAAGCACACAGGATGACAGCAATTCTAATGTCCGGGAAAATGATATTACATCTGAGAATTCAAATGAAAAAAGTGAGGAGGAGAAGCTTGAGAAAGAGAATACTGAAGTCCAGGAGAAGATGGAATCAGAAGAAAAGGAAACAGAAGCTAAGAAGGATGAAAGTGCTGAAAAGTTAGAAGAAGAATCCAATTCTAGTGATAAAGATGCCAATTCAGATGATGGAGCGAACAGAAATAAAGCTGCAAACAGAGATGAACAGCAGGAATCGGAGGGAATTAGTGTTGACAATAAACAAGAAACAGATGATGGTGAAAAGAAATCTGAATCTGAAACAAATGCAGATGAGAATAAGCGAGAAGGAGAGGCAGAAACTGAGGCAGAAGAGGCGACTGAGCAGAAGCCAGAAACCAGTTCTGAGGAAAGCTCCAGTGAGAGCATCAACGAGGATGAAAAAAAGCCAGTTGAGGAAGATTCAGATGGGACAAAAGAGCAAGACCAAGTGGAGAGGAAGGGGATGGTTAACCAAGATGAAACTGAAGTCACAGAAGACCACTCAAATGCAGAACCAGAATCTGGGGTCAATGACCAAAAAGATATATTGAAGGAATCTGCTACAGAAAATGGGGCTTGGTCAACACAATCAGCTGAGTCATTGCGAGAGACAGAAATCCAAAGTTCCTCATCGTCTAAAGACCAAACTGTCTATCGCTGGAAAGTTTGTAATGTCACTGCAGGTCCAGATTATATTCCTTGTCTTGATAATATTCAGGCTATTAATAGGCTTACAAGCAGATCACACTATCAGCACCGAGAGAGGCACTGCCCTGATGAAGCTCCCACTTGTCTTGTTCCCTTGCCTGAAGGATACAAATCTCCACTTAAGTGGCCTAAAAGCAGAGATAAGGTATGTATTATATATGAAGCAGTGATGATGGGGAAAAGAAACGTTGACTATCTAAAGTTGTTTCCTGTGTTCATAATATGTTATTCTGATGCATGATGCAGATATGGTTTTCTAATGTCCCACACACAAAACTTGCTGAGTATAAGGGACATCAAAATTGGGTAAAAGTTAGTGGAGAATACCTTATTTTTCCAGGTGGTGGGACTCAATTTAAGAATGGAGTTGCACATTATATCGATTTAATTCAGAAGGTGAGCTCCTTTCTGAACTGTTTTTGTTATTTGCTGGAATTCTGAGTATACATGAGTTTGTGTCCATGTTGATAAGGAGTAATCACTGATGTAGGCAGAGGAAAGTCTTTGCATCGGTTTCATGTTTGTTGAATTTTTTCTCTTGTATACTAGAATCTCTGAATTTTAACGTTTCTGATGAGAATTCATGAATGACATGTATGCTACTTATCTTGATTTTTTGGTTAAGTTCTTTCAGCTAAATGTGTTGGTAATTACATATACACCACTTGAATTCAAGTTGAGTATGAGTATTCAGATACATATTATTAGGATATTAGGAGATTTGCTCAAATCTTTAATTTCATGTCTCTTTCAAAAATTGTATACATGTCGGTCATCCATCTTATTTATTTAACATAACATACTAACTTTTAAACTTCAAACTTTAGACTGTTCCTGATATTGAATGGGGGAAGCGAACTCGTGTCATATTAGATGTCGGATGTGGGGTGGCCAGCTTTGGTGGTTACCTTTTTGATAGAGATGTTCTTGCAATGTCTCTTGCTCCTAAGGATGAGCATGAAGCCCAAGTGCAGTTTGCACTGGAACGAGGAATTCCTGCTATATCAGCAGTAATGGGTACCAAAAGATTGCCATATCCCGGCAGGGTCTTTGATGTTGTCCACTGTGCACGATGTAGGGTCCCCTGGCACGTTGAAGGTGATTGTTATGTCTTTTTGATGTAAGGTTTTTTCCTTTTCAGTTATGATATTGGCAGTCAAAATTTTGCTATGGATCCATTGCAGGTGGTAAACTCCTTTTAGAATTGAATCGTGTCTTGCGACCTGGTGGCTATTTTGTTTGGTCTGCGACACCTGTTTACCAGCAGAAGCCTGAAGATGTTGGGATCTGGAAAGGTAGAATAGTTCATAGTATTAATTTCTATGTGTAGGTGCACATGCACATATTTGAATAGTTGTCATGCTTCTCTACGCATTTACATGTCATTTCACATCGTTGCAGCTATGACCAAGTTAACAAAATCAATGTGTTGGGACCTTGTGAAGATTGGGGAGGACAAATTGAATGAAGTAGCTGTTGCAATATACAGGAAGCCTACTTCTAATGACTGTTATGAGAATAGAGTGAAAAATGACCCTCCACTTTGTGAAGAATCTGATAACCCCAATGCAGCCTGGTATGCTCTTTACCTTGAAAATCATGTTGTTGGAATTTAGTTTCTGCATTTTACGTTCTAAGTTGGATCCATATGTGTGATTAATGCACTTAAGGAGATTTAATGGTTCTTTATTTTTTGGCGGTCTCTTTTTCATGCATCTATACAAAACTAAAAAAGATGAAAAAATTAACCTTCTTTTGCAAATTTATGCCATATTCATTATCACCCAGAAAATTGACTATCAAAGTTTTTGTGATGTTTTTAACTTTTTGAAAGCAATTTGAAGAAGCTAAATATATAAAAACTAATCCTTTCAATTGTTATCAATGAAGAAACCGTTCATATGCATGTTTTATATTTTCATGTGTTGATTTTGATGGATCAAGGATGACATTTTGATTTTCTTGTGCACAACTTCATATATTTTTATGTTTATATAGTAATTAGTAGTGTTCTCATCAACCTGTCACTTGTTTACATACTGAGAAAGAGATTGGAAGCATGCGTTTGGAGCCCTGCCCTACTTTAATATGTGCATTACAGAATTGTGCAAGTGTCTACATATGGCAACTGGGGCAACTAGCCAGAGTATGTCAAGAGATGGCCTCAAAATCAAGCATGAAATAGTGTCCCATATTTTTAGAGGAGAAAGGTGAAAAAAAAAAATAAAGAGAGCAGGAAAGAACATGCACATTTTGAAAGACCACCTTTGTTGATGTGAAAATGTGAATCTCAGTCTGATCTAACTGGGAGAGAAAGGGGGGGGGGGGGGAAAAAGAGAACCAAATTGACAAATAAAATAAAATGTCAATTGAGTTGCTGTACCTTTAAATGGAAGGCTTATCCATTTAATTCATCTGACTAAAATTATACTCCTTATTCTGTCTGGCTTCAGGAATGTATCGTTGCAGGCATGCATGCACCGAGTGCCAGAAGATGCATCGGAACGGGGGTCTCAATGGCCTGCAACCTGGCCTTCAAGAGTAAAAAGGGCTCCTTATTGGTTGAAAGGTTCTGATCTTGGGGTATATGGTAAATCAGCTCCGAAGGATTTTGTTACTGACTATGAGCACTGGAAGAAGGTTGTTGCAAATTCATATATGAATGGCTTGGGTATCAATTGGTCTTCTGTACGGAATGCCATGGACATGAGGGCTATATATGGAGGGTGAGCAATCATACCTATTATCTTTTTCAGTATGGCAGCTTTTGCGCAATAAAAAAATTTCCTCCATATTTTTTATATTTTCTTTTTAACATTTGTTGAATGGGGTGGGCAAGGGAGGAGAAATCTTGTTCTTCATTAGAGAACAGCTAACTAGGATCGCTGGGACATCCAGGAAAATGTAATCTGATAGACTAGTGGGTTGAAGAATAAATGTGCCCTGCAAGAAGAGAATTTTTACCTTGTTATTGGGCGCTGATGATCGTATTCTTGATAAGCAGCTTTGCCATTTTAAAAATAAATCCTGATATGCTTAGTTCTTGGCTTGCATTTGAATCATTGATTCACACCTTATGCAATTAGTTCACGTTGATCTTCTTCTACTTCTGGTTCATTTCCTCTGCTTGAACTGTTTATTATTCCAGGTTTTCTGCTGCACTCAAGGACATGGAGCTATGGGTGATGAATGTTGTTCCAATCGACTCGCCTGACACTCTTCCAATTATCTATGAACGTGGTTTATTTGGAATTTATCATGATTGGTGTGAATCTTTCAGTACCTATCCTAGATCCTATGATCTCCTTCATGCGGATCATCTATTCTCTGACGTCAAAAAAAGGTACTGATTAATATCATCAAGTTCCACTTTATATCAAGAATGAAGTATTTACATCTGGCTATCCTCACTGCAATCTATATTATCTTGTGCACTGCAGGTGCAACCCAGTGGCAGTGATGGCAGAAGTAGATAGGATCCTTAGACCGCAAGGAAATCTTATAGTGAGGGACAATTCTGAGACCGTTAGTGAGATTGAAGCCATGGCCAAGTCCCTGCACTGGGAGATCCGAATGACCTATACCGAAGGTAAGGAGGGGTTGCTTTGTGTCCAGAAAACAATGTGGCGTCCAACAGAAGTAGAAGCAATAGTTTCGGCAATTGCTTAGTTCTGGAGCTTGTCCGCATGCAATTTTGAGGACAGTCTTCCCGCTGATAATAGTTAATAGGTATTCATTTATTCGATTCAGCGGCTTTGCTCTATTAAGGATGATTATAGCCCAAAGTGTTGTATTTTATGAACTTTGTTTCCTATTTGCCTACCATTTAGGCTGTCGATTCTTCGTTTAGCTAGGCTTTGAATTAGGAAAGCTAGCTAATTATTCGTCAAAGATATGTACCAGTGAGAATGAGCTACATTTTACTGCATGTAAATTTGATTTGGTTCAATAGTAATACGTTTGCCGGTAGTTGCTGGAAGTCTGCGCATATTTTAGAGGAATTATATGTACTACGGCGGGGACGAAAGATCCGGAGTTGGAAGTTTAGAAGACAAAAACTAGAGCTTGTTGGAAGTTTGAATGGCCAGAAGTGAAGCATCAAAACAAATATGTCTGGAAAAATACCTACATTTTTCGTGACCATTTAGAATCGTGAGAGTCCAGATATATCAGAAAACGTCGACCATGGTGGCGGCTTCTCAGTGTTTCTTATGTCTTCTTGCTTGATATGAGGCTGCTGATTCATTTTATTATGTGCATGAGAAAGGAAGGATTAATTTCTTGCCCCTCTGATGAATGTTGTCTTAAATCCGCATATCTTCTATCCTTCGCTTCATTGTTACTGAAATGTTTATGCTTTCCCAAGACCATTCAACAGTGCCTATGTGCAGCGCATTTCATGCTGTAAATCGGCTCTATTCAGGTTTCATTAACAGCAGCCGAACCCAAAAAGTATCAATTTGGTGAAGCGCATCCTAAAATCTGTAGACAAAGGTAGTTGTCACCTATCATTATAGTTGCAGGCAGGAACAAAATACAGTAAAAACTACTAGTAAAGGTTATCCGATACAGCAAATGCCTAAATTAAAGAAACAAATTCGCCTCGTCGTGTAATCCACACCCCCAACCCGACAGGCGGTGTGTGATATTCTGTCAGTGGAGCCATAATCAAATATTTATCCTAGATTTGCACCTGATGCTAGCTACCTGCTGGGCAGGTTGGAAGGTTGCCAAATCTGAGCATCCGTGACATACCACTTTTAGCTTTTTGGTCTTCTCGCCAGTATAACTCGTTGGTACTCATTAGCCAAAATTATTCTGAGGGGATGGAATGTCGCAAAAAGAGTGTGTTTCCACTCTGTTTAGCTACACTTCCTTTGGTCCCCATCGTTGGTATTTGTATATTTAATACGTGAAAGATCTAGTCTTCTATTCTATCCTTCCGTCTTGGGCCATTGTTGCCTAAATGCTGTGCTTAAGTTATCTGAGTTATGATTCATCCCTTTATAGTTATGCGTAGGGATGGCTTGTCATTTTCCGCATGCACGGCAAACACCTTCGGTAAGAAATCATGGTGATGATGACAGAAGGCAGTGAGGCTGGGTTATGAGGAGCGAAAAGTTACCACATCTCAAAATTTTACGTTCTTTGCTTAATAATTAGCTGCAAGGTTGAAAACTTTCTAGTTGTGTGCCTTTGATGGAGCACTGTAAGCAGAATCAAGAGTACTACTCTGATGTTTTATCTTCTGAACACTATTCTGGAACCCCTAAATGGCCCTCCTTAGTGCCATGGGAGGTAGGATAGGGATTGAGGCAAGTTATTAAGACCAAAGTCATCATCATTAATCAAGACAATGATGATGCTCCATTGTTGAATATGGGGCAATATATTTCTGGACATTAATTTGAACGAATGGGCTCTGGTAGTTGTGGAATAGGAAGAGGAGGGCGGGGATCAAAGATGCAGCACCATCACACCAACTGCAACACGTCATATAACTCTCATCTGCCGCCTCAGAAACCCCAATTTGTCCATAACCTCTTTTCATTTGACTTAAGCGAACGGTCAACTTCTGTGTCTTCTTTCAAGCTGCTGTGTAGTACCTCATGATACAGATAAAAGGTCAGCCTAGATTAGCAAATACTTAATCCTTCCTGTTTCTCATTCGACAGATCTTAAATTGTACACCAAGTAGCAGCTGCTGTTGGACCACACCATCGTTGGAAAGATCGTATTTCAACCGCTGTCCTGAGAGTCTGAGAGACGCAAGGAAGTTTTTCTGTTGCTGGATTTTAAAATTAATTAGGATTTAGGCCGGGGGGTGGGACACTGAATGAGTTCGTATAAAATAAAAAATAATAAAAAAAAAACCTTGCTTTCGACTGCAAAAATATGTGATTACGTAGATTGTTGAAGTGGACGGAGCGGATCGCAATACGGCTAAAAGTTGGGCTCGTGTGGCTTCTTTTGTGGGGCTATTAAAACTTCTTTCGGTTTTTTAACTGTTTGTTTTAATTAGCCAGTGACCTTTCGTTTAGCTGATACCTGATGGCTAGCTGTGTGACTGCTGTATTGAGTAAAGAGTCACGACTCACCTAGGGTAGTTGTGGTTTAGCCACTGACATATATTAATAGAGCCTCATTGGCACTACTGATGATCACCATCTATCTCCTCTCTGTGCAGATAAAAAAAGGAATTTACTTGTCTGTGTCGGGTGAACAGCAAACAAAAGTATGAAGTTGCTTCCTTTAGAGATTCTTCATAGTGAAACTTGTCTGTACTCTTTTTAGTTACCTGATATATAGAAAAGGGCGTTCCTCGTGTTTTCATGATTGAAAGTCCTAATTTTTTTTATGGTGCACGGTTTTGGTGGGACAATGTATACCAATCCGCACATACGGATGGATTTCATTTCTTTTGCTTTACTGAACATGCATGCTTCATTATTATCAGTCTTACTGGAATATTATTATGCACCGGCCGAGAAATTTTGATCTACAGTAGTAGTAGTACACTATGATCATAATCATGTCTATTATGTGATGGGTCTCTAGGTTTTTGACTTGGTTTATTTTTCTGTTGAATGCATGCATATATAGTATTATAAGCTTGTTTTGAAGGGATACATATAATCGCATATCGGTAGCATTGTAAAAATCTGAACTGCTGAGTTTACCTTTTCTCCTCTGTAACGCCGAACTTTTGCAGGTCCGACATCAAGGTTATGTTAAATACCTGGTTAACAACATTAATTAATTAATCTTAAATAACGTGGGTCCTACACTAGCTTATTTTATATCAATAAACCTCCTCATTTCCTTGCTCACCTCTCGAGCCACCGATCCTACTTACTAATTTTTTTTTTGGATAATAATACCTATCATAGTAGCACGAGCACAAGGATGCTGCGGGTAGAATTTTCAAATGAGCCACTGTCTGCCACTGTCGCGTCTTTCCTGTAACAAAACGAGTTGGCAACTCCCATACATTCCTCAAACCTGTCTGCTGCCACAAACATTCTTTAAAGCTGCCCCTTATATGATAGCTTAAGGCAAGTGAGTCCTTCAAGGCATATCTCGTGAGTAGAATCAAGATGTCAGGTTCTTGGAAGCAAAAATGCTTGATCTTAAGCCTGCTTGCTTTCGTCGTTTTGTCAGAAGCATCGAGAGTACCCAGGGCGTATAATTGGGAACAGATGAAGCCTAAGAGGCTGCCTTTCCATTATTCAGCTCCCTCTAGAGGTACAAACTCTGTAACGACGTATTCGTCTTCGTTGAATGTAGAGAAACAGCTGGGTGTTTCGTCTTCGGATGGTAAAGTTTAGTTAAACAGAAAAAAGGTTAGTTGTTGAGTAGCTGACTTGGAGTAGGCGATACCGGAACTATTCTGATTATGATCAGATCCCAGTGGTTCAGCTAAATTGGTTCTTCCACTATAAACAACTCGAAGTTTTGGTCTGATAAGCGGCTGAAGATGACGAGTTTTGCTCGTGGAATTGCAGGACTCCATCTTCAGGAGGGATGTTTAACTGTAAAGCTGATTGAATAGCAAAAAAGGTCATTGCATTTTATCAAGTAATTGATGACAAGACGCTAATTTCTGTGATTCCTGTGAATGATCTTCTAATGTATGTGATGTGAATCAGTGATAGAAGTTGAGATTTTTTTTCTTTTTCTTTTTAATAGGATTTAGCTGTCGGCAAGAATTGCCAGCGTGCGGTATAGTAGATAGCATCAAACTTATACCCCCTGTAATTTTTCTTATACAGTAAATAAAATGTGCATTTCAATTTCCATGTCTACTGGTACGAGATGTGGAAGTAGGTGGTGCTGGCACTGCATTATTGCAGGATCCCTTTTCTCTTGTTTGAATGAAGGTTTTGTTATTTCCGTACCCCTCCCCCCCTGAGCAGCATCCTCCTACTACTCTTCGTCTCCTTCCCTTTTTCTTTTTGGGCTACCAGTGAACAGATGATTTGTATCATTCAGTGATGCATGGTTAGTAATAAATAGAAAGCTTAAGGCTTAAGGGCTTAACTTAATGATGATCACAAGGCGATTTTCTTTATATCATAGGTCATAGGCTTGAGTTACATCTTCGCACCCACATAAATATACTCTCAGGTCTGGGGGAAACCCGAGAAAATCATCGTTACGAAGACATTCTGGTGCACCCCCTCCCCCCCCCCCCCGGGGGTCATTTCAAAAATGGACAATGAACTCATCTTCTGGACCCTCCTTCCCAGATCTTCAGCTCACGTGGTACTTCTCTTGTCCATTGTTTTTTGGACCAAGTTCGCGGGGGTTGTAACGTCAGATAGTGCATGTAAAACAATTGCCAAACTGAAATTAATAATCAGAGACCAAGTGATGTAGGGTGGTTGGGTATAGACAGAGGAGGAACTCAAGGAAAAGAAGACGGAATAGGGAGGAAAAGGAAAGAGGAATTCTGTTCGGAAAGACTAGGGCAAAGTTTGGCAAAGATATTGGCAGTTCACTGTTGTGGGCGATTTAGAAAGTAAATTTACTAAAACTGATATAAATTTTGAAAATGGCAAACAAAAAGCCTGCTCGGTGCTACTGCTAGATAGTAGATATACCATGTAAAGAAGGTGATCTGTAATATGCTCCAATACAGCCAAGGTAAAAGAGGCAAAGTGATAAAACAGAAGCAGAGTATTATTGAGGTGAAAATAGTTGGTACAAACTTGCTCTCTGCTAGATAGAGGAGAGCTCATATACAAGTCTGATTGAGAGCTAGCTTTTCAGAATAAATGCAAGCTAACTACCTCGAATTAGTTACATCAAACAACTTCCTAGCAGCACAATCGAATGCTAGATGGAAAAAAGCTAGAGGGGTCACGAATGTGCCAAACATTCACTACTAGCGTCATCCATATGGACGTACTAATTATGTAAAGCTTCTCGTTAGCCAGCCATGCGTCAATGCTTCATCTTCCGTTATATAAACGCCATGATATCAAATGCTCACCTTCAAGGTTGTCAGCCGCACCGGCACTCCTCTTATGCTTGACTTCCATCCATAGACCTTTCAATTGTACAGCTACTTCATCCATAGTAGGTCTCTCGTCTCCTCTAGCTCTCAGGCACCTATTTGCTATCTCTGCAACTTCCAGAATTTCCCCAAAATTCTCTTCAGTAACAATATCTTGGTCTATAATACCACCTACATTGTTGTCTTCCATCGATGTTTCAAATTTCTTCACCAAGCTCCTCTCTTTTTCTGTCCTTTCAAAAGAGATCACTTTCTCCCTTGTAAGGAGTTCTAAGAGAACGACACCGAAACTATACACGTCGCTCTTCTCTGTCAGTTCAGCTGAGTGAAGGTATTCTGGATCTAGATAACCGAGTGTGCCTTGTACCTTCGTATACAACTGTGTTTCACCTTTTGGCACAAACCTTGACACGCCAAAATCGGATACTTTAGTGTTGTAATCTGAATCCAGGAGTATGTTGGAAGGTTTGATATCTCTGTGAATGATGGACGGACGATGATTGTTATGCAGATAAGCCAATACTCCAGCAGTTTCTACTGCTACTTTGAGGCGACTTCCCCATGGCATTATACATTGCTTTGTTTCATCATGTAAGTGGTCATGTAGTGTTCCATTAGTGACATATTCGTATACCAGTAACGGAACATCCATCTCCAAACAGCAGCCTAAGAAGGTCACCACATTTTGATGGTGGATTTTTGATAGAAATATGACTTCGTTAATGAATTGCTCGGTTTGGGTTTGATCCGTTGTCTTGGGTATCTTGATAGCTAGAGTTCCGAGCTCAGGTGCATAGCCCTTGTACACATCACCGGAACCTCCCCGGCCAATGACGTTTCTGTCAATGAAGCTGTCTGTGGCTTTCTCCATCTCTTCTGCTGTGAACATTCTGATGGGATTGACAGCTCCTTTGAGTTTAAATAAGTTGTCTTGTAGTAAGTGGCCTCCATTTTGCCTAAAGATTATTTCTTTACGTCTGTTCAACTTTCTTTGCCTCATGCACCTGCACAGCACATAATTGGCTAGGACGAGTAGAATGAAGAACAGGGCATTACCTGGGTCATAAGAATTAATTAGTATTATTTAATCGTACGTTACAATCGCTCAAGGAGAAAACATTATACTCCTAATTACGAGGAAAGCAAAAGCATACTGTAAAGGAAAATACATGTATTAATCAAACGTATAAAATAGTTATTATGGTGCTAAAAGTAATGTTGTATTATACATAAATATATATCGACTCTGGTTTTCCCGTCTTCAGGAGGACCCAATTTTTCTTGCGTTTCAATCTATCGTTCAGTTATGATCTCGAAGGACACTTTCGTGTTTGTTATCGAGTGCTCCGAGTTGAGCTTAATTATTTAAGACGTGGGAGGCTGTGATTTGAACATGTATCAGGAGTCAGGGACCATTGGAGGTTAATCAGAAGGAGCAGTGGACGGAGGGGAAGCGGAAAAAGAAATCTGTACTTAAATTCTCAGAACATGAGTAACCCCCCACCCCCACCCCGGGTCGGTCAAGTACTCCGTGCCTCACTCAAGTCAATAGGGCATAATCTCACATACTGAAACAAACGTAAACAAATGCTAGGCGGGGAACATGATGCAACTTACTTAGAAGTGTATACATAATTAGTCTGTCTCTGGATAGGTTGTGCCTCCAACTATCTGAAAGAAGAAAAGGCAGTTACGATGAAGAGACAATGAATTTATCTTTAAAAAACACACACGCACTCATAAATACTCAATTATTTTTCTAACTTATAATCTGTACCTTGACGGCCATCCTTAAGGCGTAAGGGACGAGATGAATAAAAATTTGAACCTCTACTGCGGCTCACATTACCGTCCTTCCGAACAGAGAAGAATTGCATAGAGTTTCTGCCGCTATGAAGTACAAGGTCTGAGGAGAAATCCACATACTCTTTTCCAATTCCCCACTTCATCAGAGGTTAGAATACTTTCAGGTTGATTGGTATTAGAAGTCTCGCAACTTCGAACACCCAAGCATGATGGTACCTGACTGAAATTGTTCTCATCACTGCTATATGTTAACGACCTATACGTGTGATCAGACTTGACAATGATTCCTAAGGCATCACGACCTTCCATTGTGATTTTGTTGCTGATGGAGAAAGGGAACTCCAGTGATGTGGTTACAGACTTGTGTATCGTTTCCTTGTTACAAACATTCGATATGAGTGTAGAGACATAAGGAATGTCATCAATGGATAATTGGCTTACGCTAAACTGACCACAATCATTAGAGCTAGCAGAACTTGGTGAGAAGAATAAGATTTCATTATGGATAGAGATGAGGAAGAAACTTGGACTACTGTTCAAGTAATTACACCCTCGTTCCTTCAACCCTAACGGGTATGGGATGCAAACATTTTCAAACTTATCAGGGCAGCCTGGTTTTGCGATTCGAGAATGCCTAGCTGCGGCGGTAGCAGTGCCTATTCTTGTTGTCAGAGTTTGAAGAACTAATAGGGACAAGCAGAGCTTAAGCATCGCCTTAAGGCTCCTGTGTAATGGCATGATGCCGCTTTCAACCTGGTTTTTTCTTACGTTGTGGTGTGCAGGTGGTGGTAGTGCCTTACTTATATGCAACCGGGGAAGCGGGTGCAGTATTAGTTGGCTGCTAATTACATGCATTTGCCACCATTAAATACTACTTGACATGCTTTGAATTAGTGAATTAGTCTCTTGAGAATTTGTCCAGAAAAAAAAATTAAATTTCATACCACCATTGTCGTCGTCATCACATGCACGCGTGGTATATGCCGGGCAGGAAAGTTGAATTAAAATATACGAGGTCATCATCATTATGTTGGAAGGTGGTGGGACACAACACTCACAAACCAAATAGAGAAGGAAGAAGAGGAAGTTTTGATTTTTCTGAAAAATGACTTCTTACTTTTCTGCCTTGAAAGATCTCAATACCACAAGGGTATTTATAGTAGTTTTGGTACATGGATTGAGACTCTATATTAATTACTAATTCATGAACTCTATATTAATTACTAATTCATGAACTCTATATTAATTACTAATTCATGAACTACTTGATTCATGAATCACCAACTCCTAGATACATGAAACATAATAAATTCAAGGATACATGCATCAATAATAATTATTGCAAGTTTAATAATTAACACTCCCCCCTAAACTTGCACACTTTTGAACTCCAAGCTGCAGGCGAATTCTTTGAAAATTGTCATACTTTAAGGGCTTTGTAAAGATGTCAGCAACTTGGTCCATAGACTTGACATACTCGAGCTCCACTTCTTTCATCTCAATACATTCCCGAATAAAGTGGTATCGGGTGTCAATGTGCTTGCTGCGGTCATGGAACACAGGATTCTTAGCTAAGGCTTGAGCTGACTTGTTGTCAATCAGGATCTTCGTAGCATCCCCTTGCTTCATATGAATCTCCTTCAACAATCTTCGTAGCCATATAGCATGGCAAGTACAAGATGTGGCTGCAACATACTCACTTTCACAAGTGGAGAGTGTTACAATTGGTTGCTTCTTTGAACACCAAGAGATTGCATTATTTCCCATAAAGAATACATAACCAGTAGTGCTTTTTCTATCATCAATGTCTCCAGCAAAGTCACTGTCATAGTAACCCATCAACTTGAAATCATTAGAGGATGAATAAAATATCCCATAACCAAGAGTACCTCTAATGTAGCGAAGTATCCTCTTGGCCGCCATCAAGTGAGTTTCAGTAGGAACCTCCATGAAACGACTCACGATCCCAACTGAAAAAAGAATATCGGGCCTTGTGCAAGTCAAATATCTCAAACTTCCAACAAGGCTCTTGAACATGGTAGAATCAACCTTTTCTTCATCTGTTTTCATCTTGGACAACTTTGCTCCACACTCCATTGGAGTGTTGACCGGCTTGCAATTAAGCATGTTGAATTTCTTGAGTAACTCCTTTGCATAGACTTCTTGTGAAACAAAGATGCCCTCCTCCATCTGATTTACTTGGATTCCCAAGTAATAGGACATGAGGCCCATGTCACTCATCTCAAACTCTCGAGCCATGGCCTCCTTAAAGTCTGAAAACATCTTTGGACAGTCACTTGTAAAGATAAGATCATCCACATAGACACAAACAAATAAAACATGTCCATTTTCTTCTCTTCCATAGAGGGCATACTCATGTTGGCATTTGGAAAAACCATTTTCTTGCAAATACTTGTCAAGTCGACTATTCCAGGCCCTTGGTGCTTGTTTGAGCCCATACAATGCTTTCTTTAGCTTCAGTACCTTGTCTTCATGGCCTTTGACAACATACCCCGCCGGTTGTTCGATGTAGACATCCTCGTCAAGATAGCCATTAAGAAATGCAGACTTTACATCTAATTGGTGGATCTTCCAATGATTTTGGGCAGCAAGGGAGATCAATAGACGAATTGTTTCCATACGAGCAACTGGAGCAAACACCTCTTCATAGTCAACGCCTTGTCTTTGCTTGTAGCCTTTAGCAACAAGCCTTGCTTTATATCTCTCAACTTCACCTCTAGCATTTTTCTTTGCCTTGTATACCCATTTGACACCAATAACTTGATGACTAGTGATAGATGAGATTTATTGATTATTTTCATATTTAAAAATATCATTTATCCCTCATAATTTCTACTAGATTTAATCTTTTCGTCGAGTTTTCCTCCTTTGAATAAGTTTTACAGGAAAGAAAAGAATTGAAGAAATTCAAGGAGAAATCAATGAGAAGAAGAAATCAAGTAGAAAACACATCAAGAAATGCCGAATCAAGGAGAGCAAAGTTGGAAAAGGAACAAATATATCAAGAGAAGTGAAGCTCAAACTTTCAAAGGAATTGAGTGCAAGAGAAGAAAACACGGGGGTCCCGTGTTTCCATAACACGGACCGTGTTATTAGTCCCGAATGGCGGTCGGTAAAACTTTGTCAGCAGAACGGTTGGAAGAAAACACGGGGGTCCCGTGTTTCATAAACACGGACCGTGTTTTCAGTTAAAAATGTATAACTGCCACGCAACTTGTTTCTGATAAAAATGGGATATAAAACAGAGTTCGGGATATCGAAAGGAGGGATCGAATGTATTTTTCTCCCTTTATTCCTTTAGAATATACATGTAATGCACAATTCCAATCTTTGATCTTCTTGAATTCTATTGATGATTTGACATTCTGCACTTCAATTGATAAGTTTCTCTATTCCTTTGTTAATTTCTGTATTTCTATTTTGCAGAATTTAAGTGATTTTTATGCAATTTTACTTGTGATCCTTTCGTTGTTATCTAATTGTTGAAATAATAGAATTTGTGAATGTGTTATTGTCATTAATTTTTAATATTTCTGTATAAATGTATGAATTGTGAATATGCAGAAATTTGAGTAAGTAGAACAGGGTAGGATGAATTGAAGATGGAATCATAACTTAATTATCATTTCATAATTTCAATGTTTGATTCTACATGATGTTTAATTGAATTAATGGTCTGAATTGAATGATTCCATATCATAGATTAAGATTCTTGAACTGATTAGATTGATCACCTATTTGGTTTAGAATTTAATCTTTGCTAAGACAATGAAATTAATCCGTAATTGTTAATTAATTTGTCTGTAGTAGCAAAAGACCATTAATTCGTACAATTGCATGATCCGAGCTTTTGTGATTATGATTGTAGTTGGCTACTTCCCGTTCATAATGCTACTATTAATTGAATCTAGTGTTCGTAACCTAGGTTATTAATTGGATGCAAAAATAAATTGAGAGCATATTCAATTTATTAAGGTCGAGAGGAAGTATAGAAATTATTATTCTGAATTTCTTAAGTCAACATTAAACTATTTAGAATCATTCTTTTATGTGAATGTATGATTTTTTAATTCCATCATCAATTCAATCCTCCCCTAATTGTAAAGTCGTGGTTAAAGCTTTAGTATAATTGAATTTAGTTAGGAATCAATGAAATTGTACCAATGGGTTTATAACATCAATAGCAAAATTAGTGATTAAAACGTCATTCCTTGTGGGTTCGACTCCTTCTTGCCATATACTACGTATTTGGGGATTAGGATTTATTTGTTAAATTTGTTGTACATACGACAGTGCACCAAATTTTTGGCGCCGTTGCCGGGGAATTGGCAATTATAATCTCTAGTTTTGTTTTTGTTGTGGTTTCTTATTTTAGTTTTTGATAAATTCTTCACGTGACCTCATCTAATCTTTGATTGTGTGCCATCTTCAGGCATTCACAATTGAGATCATTTGCGATCGAGCATCAAGGACAAATTATTCCAGCCATAGATCCAAACTCATCTTCTCCAATTGCAACTAGGACAAGAAGGAAGTTGGAACAAGCTAATCAGATTCCCTCACCTTTTGAAGAAAGTTCCACAAACTTGGAAGAAGACGACATAGAGGATTTGTGTAGTACACCTTACTACATTAATCCACCGATGGCAGAGCGAACTCTCAAGGAGCTAGCTGCTCCTATCTTCAACCCTAATCTTTTATGCATTAATTATCCTGCTGATAATGATACTTGTGAAATCAAACCTGGATTAATACGAGCCTTACCTGTTTTTACAGGTTTTAAAGACAATAATTCCATGGGTTCAAGCTGTTTCACCGACCCAAATAAATTTCTCAAGGAATTCCATATAGCTTGTTCTGGTATGAAACCGAATGGAGTAAGTGTAGAAAAACTTAAACTCAAAGCTTTTCCTTTTGCTTTGGCTGATGCTGCTAAGGAATGGTTATATGATCTACCAGCGGGCTCAGTAAACACTTGGACTGATATGCAAAAGGTTTTCCTTGAAAAATATTTTCCGTCATCAAGAGCAACTAATATAAGAAAGGAAATATGTGGTATTAGGCAAGATGGAGGAGAATCTTTACACGAATATTGGGAACGTTTCAAGAAATTGTGTGGTAGTTGTCCTAATCATCAAATTAGTGAACAATTATTAATACAATATTTTTACGAAGGTTTATCTCCTATGGATCGCAATATGATAGATGCTGCTAGTGGTGGTACTTTAGTTGATAAAACACCCATCGAAGCAAAAAGGTTAATTGCGAATATGGCATCTAACTCACAATATTGTAATAGGGGTAATACTTCTATGTCTCAACAGGTGAAAGAAACCAATATTGCTGAATTAAAAACGCAAGTATCAAATTTGACAGCTCTTGTGGAAAGAGTTGTAGGAGAAAAGATTCCTGCCAAGGTATGTGGAATTTGTTCTTTTACAGGTCATCCAACTGATATGTGTCCTACTTTGCAGGAAGAACAACAAGTAAACGCCATTGGAGGACAACCATTTCCAAAAAGGAATGATCCATTTGCTCCAACATATAATCCTGGATGGAAGGATCACCCAAATCTAAGGTATGGAAACACTCAACAAAGTGGTAACTCATATTTCCGACCACAGATGTATCAAAATCAGCAAGGAGCAAATCCACCTCCCGGATTTTTCCAAATTCCACCAAATCAGCAAAGACCACCATTTCAACCGATGCCTCCACCACAAGTTTCACAACAATCGAGTGGTATGCCCTTGGAAGATTTGGTAAAATCTTTAGCTACCAATACCTTACAATTCCAACAAGAGACCAGAAACGGTATTAAGAATTTGGAAAATCAAGTGAGTCAACTAGCAGATTCCCTTGGAAAAATGCAAGCACAAGGTTCTTCAAAATTTCCTAGCCAGACTGAACGAAATCCCAAGGAAAATGCTAGTGCTATCACAACTCGCAGTGGAAAACAACTATCTGATCCAAGAAAAATGGATGAAGAAGAAAACACAAACAAGGACACAGATGAAACAAAGGTTGAAGAAGAAATTAAGGAAGATTCAACACAAACGGTGAAGACTAAGTCACATTCTCCTATAAAAATTCCTGCTCCTTTTCCTAGCAGGTTGGCCAAAAACAAGAAGGAAAATCATGATAAGGAGATATTTGACATATTCAAGAAGGTAGAAGTCAACCTTCCTCTCATTGATGCGATCAAACAAGTACCCAGGTATGCGAAATTCCTCAAGAACTTGTGTACAAATAAAAGGAAACTTAATGAGAATGAAAAGGTAAGTGTGGGAGAAAATGTATCAGCAATGTTGCAAAGAAAGCTTCCACCAAAGTGCAAAGATCCAGGTATTTTCACTATACCTTGCAAAATTGGAAACACGAGGTACGAAAAATGCATGCTCGACTTAGGTGCTTCAATAAATGTCATGCCTTTATCTATCTTTAACACCCTAAGTCTAGGTCCTTTAAAGGAAACTCGTGTTATTATCCAATTGGCTGATAGATCTAACACATATCCTGAAGGGGTTATTGAAGATGTCTTAGTTCAGGTTAATGAATTAGTTTTTCCTGCAGATTTCTATGTGTTAGATATGCAAGATAATGGCTTGACTAATCCATCACCTATATTGTTAGGGAGACCATTCCTAAAAACTTCAAAAACAAAAATTGATGTCCACGATGGAGTGTTAACCATGGAATTTGATGGTGAAATTATTAAGTTTAACATATATGATTCCATGAAATTTCCTGCAGATGGTGAAGAGGTATCTATGATTGATGTCATTGAAAATTTAACTGAAATAGTGTACCAATTATCATCAGCTGATCCTTTAGAACTAACTTTGACACAAGGAATAGCGACTGAAAAATTGGAAGAATTAAGTAAATTGTATGACGTTGATGAAGAAATCAAGGAGGTAGTGGATGCTTTGGAAACATTTCCGAGCAGAATTGGAAAATTTGTGGATTTGCCATTGACAGTGGATAGGCCTGTACCTTCCATAGAACAACCCCCTGAAGTGGAATTGAAACCTTTACCTGACCATCTCAAATATGCATTCTTAGGAGATAAGAATACCCTTCCGGTTATCATATCTAGTGAACTAACATCTCATCAGGAAGAAAAACTGGTTAACGTATTGAAGAAATACAAATCAGCTTTGGGGTGGACAGTTGCTGATATTAAGGGTATTAGTCCTTCAGTTTGTATGCATCGGATTTTAATGGAAGAAGATGTGAAGCCTTGTAGACAAGTACAACGTAGGTTGAATCCGATAATGATGGAGGTTGTGAAGAAAGAGGTTCTTAAATTGCTAAGTGTGGGAGTCATTTATCCAATTTCTGATAGTAGTTGGGTAAGTCCGCTTCAGGTCGTCCCAAAGAAAACAGGCATAACAGTAGTGGAGAATGATAAAGGAGAAATGGTTCCTACTAGAGTTCAAAATGGTTGGAGGGTATGTGTTGACTATAGAAAACTGAACTCCATGACTAGGAAAGATCATTTTCCTTTACCATTTATGGATCAAATGTTAGAACGGCTAGCGGGTCATGCTTATTATTGTTTTCTTGATGGTTATTCGGGATATGTGCAGGTTCCCATAGCTCCAGAAGATCAAGAGAAAACCACATTTACATGTCCCTACGGTACGTTTGCATATCGACGCATGCCGTTTGGATTATGTAATGCTCCAGCTACATTTCAAAGGTGTATGGTAAGTATATTCTCTGAATATCTGGAGAAAATTATCGAGGTATTCATGGATGATTTTAGTATCCATGGAGATACTTTTGAAGAATGCCTAGGTAATTTGACCCTTATCTTGAAAAGGTGTTTGGAAACAAATCTTGTGCTAAATTCTGAAAAATGCCATTTTATGGTCCAACAAGGAATAGTTTTGGGACACGTCATTTCATCCAAAGGGATTGAAGTAGATAAAGCAAAAATTGATCTTATTTCTTCATTACCTTATCCATCAACTGTCAAAGATGTGCGATCATTTTTAGGGCATGCCGGGTTTTACCGCCGATTTATCAAGGATTTTTCTAAAATAGCCCAACCATTATGCAAGCTTCTTCAAAAAGAAAATGAATTTCATTTTGATGATGCATGCCAAAAATCATTTGACTATTTAAAGGAAAAATTGATAAGTGCACCCATTCTTCAACCACCTGATTGGAATTTCCCATTTGAATTGATGTGTGATGCATCTAATTTTGCTGTTGGTGCGGTGTTAGGTCAACGAATCGGGAAAGAGCCACACGTGATATATTATGCCTCACGCACCTTGAATGAAGCTCAACTTAACTACACAACTACCGAAAAGGAGCTTCTTGCTATTGTCTTTGCTTTGGATAAATTTCGTTCTTATCTGTTAGGAACTGAAATAATTGTTTACTCTGATCATGCAGCGTTGAAATATTTGTTAGCAAAGAAAGAGGCAAAACCACGACTGATTAGATGGATTCTTCTACTTCAAGAATTCAATATTCGCATTAAAGATAAGAAAGGAACCGAAAACGGAGTAGCAGATCATCTTAGTCGGTTAATCAAACAAGTTGAAGTTGAAGCACCTATCAATGAAGCATTTCCGGATGAGCAACTTCATGTCATTGGGAATGAGATACCATGGTATGCTGACATGGTCAATTTTCTCGTAGCTAAGGTATTTCCCTCTCACTTTACAAAAGCACAGAAAGATAAAATGAAAAGTCAGGCAAAATATTTTGTATGGGACGATCCATACTTGTGGAAACAATGTGCCGACCAAATCATTAGAAGATGTATTCCTGATAGTGAGGTCTTGTCAATTTTACATTTTTGTCACAGCTACGCTTGCGGGGGACATTTTGGTCCCAAACGAACAGCTTATAAAGTTCTAGAGAGTGGATTCTTTTGGCCTACATTGTTTAGAGACTCTCATGAATTTTGTAAAACGTGTGAAAACTGTCAAAAGACTGGGGGATTAGGTCCTAGGAATGAAATGCCACAAACTCCTATCATAGCATGCGAAATCTTTGATGTTTGGGGTATGGATTTTATGGGCCCCTTTCCATCTTCTTTCGGGTTTAAATACATTCTTGTTGCTGTTGATTATGTGTCAAAATGGGTGGAGGCTAAGGCCACCCGTACTGATGATGCAAAGGTTGTTGCAGATTTTCTTCAAACTAACATTTTTGCAAGGTTTGGCATACCAAGGGCCATCATCAATGATAAAGGTTCACACTTCTGCAACAGAACCGTAGAAGCTCTATTAAAGAAATATCATGTGACACATCGAATATCTACAGCATATCATCCACAAACCAATGGTCAGGCCGAGGTATCTAACCGGGAAATCAAATCAATCTTGGAAAAAATGGTGAAACCAACAAGAAAGGATTGGAGTTTACATCTTAATGATGCACTCTGGGCCTATCGTACAGCTTTCAAAACTCCAATTGGTATGTCTCCATATCGTTTGGTATACGGTAAGCCTTGTCATCTACCAGTTGAGTTAGAACATAAAGCTTTTTGGGCCGTCAAGAAATGTAACATGGAGTCAACTGAAATTGGAAAACATAGGAGACTCCAATTACAAGAATTGGAAGAAATAAGAAATGAGGCTTTTGAAACTGCATTGAGATATAAAGATAGAACTAAAGCAGTTCATGATAAGTTCATTCTTAGAAAGAATTTTGATATTGGTCAAAAAGTTTTATTGTATCATTCTCGATTGAAGTTATTTCCAGGAAAATTGAGGTCGAGATGGATCGGCCCATTTGTTGTGACTAATGTGTTTTCTCATGGTGCAGTTGAAATTAAAAGTGAGAAAACAGGAAAAATATGGAAAGTCAATGGACATCGCCTAAAACCTTACTACGAAGGACATCAAGTGCACAATTTGGAAGTGGTTGATCTTACCACTCCCAATTATGAGAGCTGAAAGACTTGCATTTTGTCACTTGGGACACCCAAGTGTTGTATATAAGTTTTCTTTATTTCATATTTTTCTTTTTACATATTTGGTATGACTTTGATGTACATATTGTTATCTGTGTGGCAAAACATTGGTAGTTTATTCCTTTGTTTAAAAAAAAAAAAAAAAAAAACACGGGGGGGTCGTATTTTTAAACACGACCCGTGTTTCTTCTTCTACAGAGAATTTCAGAATTCCAGAGAGCTCAAAATTTAACACGGGGGGTCCGTATTTGTTAACACGGCCCGTGTTTCTCCTTCTGCAGAAAATTTCAGAATTCCAGAGAGCTCAAAATTTAACACGGGGGGTCCGTATTTGTTAACACGGCCCGTGTTTCTTCTTCTGCAGAAAATTTCAGAATTCCAGAGACCTTAAAAATTAACACGGGGGTACCGTATTTAGTTACACGGTCCGTGTTTCTTTCTCTGCAAAACTGTTCAAAATTCCAGAGAGCCAAAAATATTACACGGGGGTACCGTATTTAGGAAATACGGTCCGTATTTTCCTCCAGAACCCTTTCCCCCCCCCCCCCCCCCCCCCCCCGTGTTTTCAGATCTGAAAATAACACGACCCTCTCTTCGTTTCTCTCCCAATTTCGCAGCACTCCTCTCCTTCGATTTCTCCATTTTTTCTCACTCAAATCTTCAATTCATACAAAATCCTACTCCATTTTCATCTCAACTTCTCTTCCCACCTTTAATTTTCTTTCCCCTGTCACTTTATCTCTGTCATTCATAAACAGAGCATCGTCGTTCGTCTCAAAACCCTAACATCCCCCGTCCATTGTTTCATCTATTTTTTTTTGCAATTTGACTTAGGGTTTTCGTGGGATTTGATATCTACATATCATCCTTCCGATTTCTACTTTGTGCTCACCATTTTCACGATTTAAGGTAAGTATTTTTCTCTTATGACAGCAATGTTCATCCAATTTCAATGTTTTCTTACATATGTTGTTTTCCCGAATTACTGGGTTTAGAAATCGGGTGTTTGACATAATGACAGCATATGTATGCTTTCAGTGCAGCTTTGTTATAAAATTGTCATTGTCAATTTCGTTTGATTTTTATGTATATGCTGAAAATTTCATGCTGTCACCACTGAATTTTAACTAAAATGTGGTCATCTTTGTGTAGATGGCACCGAAAAAGAAACAACGTGCTGAAGGTCAATCCTCGAGATCCCAATCATCACCAACGCAAGCAAGACACCGTCGTAATCGTCCAAACGATTTAGGTATCATTTTTACCTCCCCCGAGCAACAAGAAAGGTACGATTACCTATCTCAGAGGCGTATCACTGGTACTAGATATCTAGATGATGGATGTTTTCACACATTGGGCATTCATAATCAAGTCATGCGTATGCTCGAAACTATAGGTTTGCAACATTTTGTATATTGTACTAATCACACCTATAGACGTTTGACTTTAGAATTTTTAAGTACCTTTGAATTGTGTGCTGAAATTGGTGATATTGGTGATACAAAGAATAATCAAGGGTATATTTCTTTTCGTCTTTTAAATGAGGATAGACAATTAGCGCTGCATGAACTTGCCCACATTTTCATGTTACCTTCACAGGGAGTTAGATTCATGTTACCCTTGTTTTATGCCAACCGTTTTTTCGCAAAAATAGGTGATACAACGAATATGCCTACTCCCGATACATTCCGCATTTCTGAAGCCAAATCCTCTAGGATTTTTAACCTAGTTTTCCGATACATTCAGAGGCTTTTGGCTACTACCATATTTGGGAGAGGCGATAGTACCGGAGTCGTTCGTTCAATTGAACTTTTCTTTCTCTACTCCATGCTTGAACATTATTCTGTTGATACTGCCTATTTTATTGCCAAACAATTTCAAAGGGTCAGTAATTCCAAACAAGGGGACATTGTTATCGGGGGTTTAATCACCACCATCTGTTTGAGTTTGGACATACCCCTTCCAGAGGATATGCCTATTGAAGCCATGAGTACCCGCATTGATATAGAACATTGTCGCCTTACGCATCTTATTGAGCGTAGGAATAATGCGTGGTACCTTTCTTATCAGGGGCGTGTTTTCTTTCCTCTTCCTAACCCTTCCAAAACTGATCCTTTAAATCCTTTGAATTGGCAACCAAATGAAGATGAAGATAACCCTACCCCATTAGCAATTGAACATCCTATCCTACCTCATGGTGCTCATCCACCACCACCACCACGATCCCAAGCCAGCTCTTCTTCCTCCTCCACTTTTGTTCCCGAATGGCATCTCCAATTTCAAAATCAGGTGTATTCCCAATTGGATTCCATTCGCGCTAACCAAAATCAAATGATGGAGATGATGAAGACTCTCTATGATTTCCATCTCGGGAGCCGAGATCCTCCTCCACCTCCCTCTTGAATTCGAATCTTCATTCTTTTTTTCTCTCTTGCTTTGTTCATTGGGGACAATGAACACATTAAGTAAGGGGGGGTGCATTGGTGCATTCGTATTGTAGGCTTGTGATTACTTTTTCGTTGAAATAGTTAGTAACTGTTATTTATGTTTGTTATGTGGTAGTTAGTTAATTAAGTATTAGATTTGAGTAATCCATATACGAAGTAAAACAAAGTATGGGACTGAATTATTTTCAAAACGGATAATTTTATATACTTATTGTATGTTTTGATCAACATCTTTTGACACCTTAAAGATAGAAATTGAAGATGTGATAATAGTGAAGGAAAGAAAGTTAGAATGATTAGAGATCAAATCATGCATTGACTAAGAATGAGATACAATGAAATTCAAATTGGTGATTATAACATGGTGAGCGTTTGGGCCTAATTTTTGGATACATTGCTTATCCAAATTATATTTCTCTTTTGTGTGGATTCTCCAATGATATGTGAAACTAGAATTTGCCATTAGTCTCTTCAAGACTGCATAGAACTTTAGAATATTTGAAAATGATAAAGGCACTCTTCTTTCTTTGTTAGCTACAAGGCCAAATAACCTACCTTGAAAAATTGTTATCCATTGCATACCCCTTTGAGCCTATTGACATGTTTTTATTGATTTAAACTTTATTAACAACTAATCTCCATATGTTTTTCCCTTCCTTATTCTACGACTAGTGGAGCAAAAATATTTTCAAGGATAACTTTTGTTTTGTTAATAAGGTGAAATCTAAGTATGGGGGTGTGATCATAAAAAAAAAATGGAGGAAGTAGCTAAGCATTTTTCTATTCAAAAAAAAAAAAAAAAAAAAAAAAGAAGAAACAGGGAATAAAATTTCATGTCTTTTGATGTTGTTTGGTTGAATGGAAGGGTTTCAAGAATTAAAAAAAAAAAAAAAAAAATTTTGCTCCTCTAGTTGGTAGAGTCTAGCTACAATACCAAAATTCCATCCCACCTTAGAACCCTAGCCCCATTACAACCAAATTTAAGACCTTTTGATTCTTATATACTTTAGTTCTTTTCAGTGGTGGCGAATTGAGAATAATGGCAAACATATGGGCGATCATTATCATTTGGAGAAGATTTGAGAGTAAACACATCATACCCTATACACTAAAGAGTGAGCGTTCCCACATTCCGAAAGTAAGAATTTACCAAATTGAATTTCATTAGTCTTGATCTAATTTGCATGATGAGATACTAATTATTATAATTTTCGTTCTTAAACCGTTTGAGCATTTGATAAGACTGTTTTTAAGGTGATATAAGATGTGATCCAAAAATATTTCTATCAGTGATATTTCATGATTTACAAGTAGTTTTTTCAGTCCCAGTCCGAGTTGAACTTCGTACATGAATAATTCCAATCTAATAAATTGTGTATTCCATGATCTGTTTCTCTTACATTTCTTGATGTATTCATTGCATGTTATGATATTGCTTGAGGACAAGTAATAATTCAAGTATGGGGGTATTTGATAGATGAGATTTATTGATTATTTTCATATTTAAAAATATCATTTATCCCTCATAATTTCTACTAGATTTAATCTTTTCGTCGAGTTTTCCTCCTTTGAATAAGTTTTACAGGAAAGAAAAGAATTGAAGAAATTCAAGGAGAAATCAATGAGAAGAAGAAATCAAGTAGAAAACACATCAAGAAATGCCGAATCAAGGAGAGCAAAGTTGGAAAAGGAACAAATATATCAAGAGAAGTGAAGCTCAAACTTTCAAAGGAATTGAGTGCAAGAGAAGAAAACACGGGGGTCCCGTGTTTCCATAACACGGACCGTGTTATTAGTCCCGAATGGCGGTCGGTAAAACTTTGTCAGCAGAACGGTTGGAAGAAAACACGGGGGTCCCGTGTTTCATAAACACGGACCGTGTTTTCAGTTAAAAATGTATAACTGCCACGCAACTTGTTTCTGATAAAAATGGGATATAAAACAGAGTTCGGGATATCGAAAGGAGGGATCGAATGTATTTTTCTCCCTTTATTCCTTTAGAATATACATGTAATGCACAATTCCAATCTTTGATCTTCTTGAATTCTATTGATGATTTGACATTCTGCACTTCAATTGATAAGTTTCTCTATTCCTTTGTTAATTTCTGTATTTCTATTTTGCAGAATTTAAGTGATTTTTATGCAATTTTACTTGTGATCCTTTCGTTGTTATCTAATTGTTGAAATAATAGAATTTGTGAATGTGTTATTGTCATTAATTTTTAATATTTCTGTATAAATGTATGAATTGTGAATATGCAGAAATTTGAGTAAGTAGAACAGGGTAGGATGAATTGAAGATGGAATCATAACTTAATTATCATTTCATAATTTCAATGTTTGATTCTACATGATGTTTAATTGAATTAATGGTCTGAATTGAATGATTCCATATCATAGATTAAGATTCTTGAACTGATTAGATTGATCACCTATTTGGTTTAGAATTTAATCTTTGCTAAGACAATGAAATTAATCCGTAATTGTTAATTAATTTGTCTGTAGTAGCAAAAGACCATTAATTCGTACAATTGCATGATCCGAGCTTTTGTGATTATGATTGTAGTTGGCTACTTCCCGTTCATAACGCTACTATTAATTGAATCTAGTGTTCGTAACCTAGGTTATTAATTGGATGCAAAAATAAATTGAGAGCATATTCAATTTATTAAGGTCGAGAGGAAGTATAGAAATTATTATTCTGAATTTCTTAAGTCAACATTAAACTATTTAGAATCATTCTTTTATGTGAATGTATGATTTTTTAATTCCATCATCAATTCAATCCTCCCCTAATTGTAAAGTCGTGGTTAAAGCTTTAGTATAATTGAATTTAGTTAGGAATCAATGAAATTGTACCAATGGGTTTATAACATCAATAGCAAAATTAGTGATTAAAACGTCATTCCTTGTGGGTTCGACTCCTTCTTGCCATATACTACGTATTTGGGGATTAGGATTTATTTGTTAAATTTGTTGTACATACGACAGTGCACCAACTAGAGGGAGGAGATACCAACTCCCAAGTATCATTCTTTTCAATGGCCTTCATTTCTTCATCCATGGCGTGAACCCATTTCTCCTCACACATGGCTTCTTCAAAACTTAAAGGTTCAGAATCAACAAATAAGCAATACACATTATCATCTAACCTTTGTGTTGTTTGATAAAGATCATCAAGGCTTCGGTATCTTGGAGACGATGATAGTGACAATGATGATGAACTTGGTGAAGATGAAATTGGCGTGGTTGGTGGACTAGCTTCAATTTGGACTTCTTGGATTGTCGCTTCTTCATCTTCAAAGTAAGGAAGGAAATCATAAGATTCTTCCTCTTTAGAACTCCAATCCCAAGATGCATGTTCATCAAACTCCACATCTCTGCTGATCACAATCTTTCCATACTCCGGGTTGAACAGCTTGTATCCCTTGGAATTCTCATCATATCCAATGAGAACAAGCTTTCTGCTTCGATCATCAAGTTTGGATCTCTCTTGCTCAGGAACATGAGCATAAGCAATGGATCCAAAGACTCTGAAATGAGAAACACTCGGTTTTTGTCCACTCCATGCTTCTTGTGGTGTCACATTCTTCAAGCTCTTGGTTGGGCATCGGTTTGAAAGGTAGACTGCACATGCAACCGCTTCAGCCCAAAGCTCCTTTGGCATGTTCTTTGATTTTAACATGCTCCTTTCCATGTTGAGGATTGTCCGGTTCTTTCTTTCGGCAACTCCATTTTGTTGGGGTGTCCTGGGAACTGTCAAAGGACGTCGAATACCATGCAACTCACAAAAATCTTTAAAATCATTAGAAGTAAATTCACCACCCCTATCCGTTCTCAATGATTTAATTTCATATCCACTCTCTTTTTCAACATAAGCTTTAAACTTCTTAAATGACTCAAATGCCTCAGATTTTCTTTTCAAGAAATGAACCCATGTTTTTCTACTATAATCATCAATGAAAAGAACAAAATAAGAGCTTTTACCAAGAGATTGAGGCTTGATGGGTCCACAAACATCGACGTGAACAAGTTGGAGTGGCTTGGTAGATCTTGAGGTGGATTGCTTTGGAAAGCTTCTTCTTGAATGCTTACCAAGTAAACATGCTTCGCACAATTGATTGGGATGATCAATCACCGGAATGTCTTTAACCATCTTCTTATCTCCCAAGGCTTTAAGTCCTCCAAAATTCAAGTGACCAAATCGCATGTGCCAAATCCATGATGGATCATCAACACAACTCTTCAAGCACTTGGCACCTCCATTCTTCAAGTTCAACAAGAACATCCGATTTTTGGTCATTGGCACTTTAGCTACAAGTTTGGAATCTTGGTCTCTAAGCCAAAGCATACAATCCTCCATGTGAATCTTGTAGCCTTTTTCCAAAAGTTGACCAATACTTAGAATATTACTAGTCAACTTTGGAATGTAATAAACATCACAAAGAACTTTATGGCCTCCATCTTTTGTCTCAAGAAAAATTTTACCTTTGCCCACGATCTCCACCTTTGTGTTGTCACCAAAGCTCACAAAGCCTTTCTTGCTTGTATCAAGCTCCACAAATTTACTTTTATTACCCGTCATATGATTGCTAGCACCATTGTCAAGATACCAGGTGCTTGTCTCATCAATGGAATCAGCCTTTAAAGCTAGAAGCAATGACTCCTCCATGATGTCTTCCTTATACTCTATAAGTTTGGCCTCCTCCTCAACCTTCTTGGATCGGCATTCCCATGCATAGTGACCAAGCTTGTTACAAGAGTAACATTCAACTTGGGATTTGTCATGCTTGTCACCTCTTCCTCTTCCTCGACCACGACCCCTCATAAATGGTTGCCCTCTTTTCTCAATCGATGAAGATTGCTCATCTCGTCCTCTTCCTTGCCCACGACCTCGTCCGCGGCCTCGCCCTCTTCCATAACCTTGACCACGACCTCTACCACCATCTCCTTTGAAACTTGTCTTTGCTTGCAAGACTTGTTCCGGTTGCTCTTGGTTGCCACGGTTCATCCTTTCCTCGTAGGCTCGCAACGATCCATTCAATTCATCAATGGTCATGGTCTCCAAGTCTTTTGACTCCTCGATTGCTACCACCACATGGTCAAACCTTTTATTTAGAGAGCGGAGAATCTTCTCGATCACACGAACATCTTGCATGGTCTCTCCAAGCCGCTTCATTTGGTTCACCACCGTCAAGACTCTTGTAAAGTAGTCTTGAATTGATTCACTTTCTTTCATGCAAAGTGATTCAAACTCTGCCCTTTGAGTTTGAAGTCGAACTTTCTTCACCTTCTCGACTCCCATGACGGAGTTACGAAGCGTCTCCCACGCTTGTTTGGAGGTGGTCTCATTTGCAATCTTCTCGAACATATCATCATCCAAGCCTTGATGGATGATCGTGAGGGCATATTGATCTCTCTTCCGTTCCTTCTCCAACGCTTCCCTCTCGTTTCGCGGAAGAGCATCTTCATCTTCCGGTACTTCATAGCCTTTCTCAACAATTTCCCAAACTCCTTGGGAACCAAGTATGGCCTTCATCCTAAGTGCCCAATTATCATAATTGAGCTTGGTGAGCCGTGGATATTGGAAAGAAAGGGAGACTTTGGAATTCATCCTAGCTCTGATACCACTTTGTTGGAAGGTGGTGGGACACAACACTCACAAACCAAATAGAGAAGGAAGAAGAGGAAGTTTTGATTTTTCTGAAAAATGACTTCTTACTTTTCTGCCTTGAAAGATCTCAATACCACAAGGGTATTTATAGTAGTTTTGGTACATGGATTGAGACTCTATATTAATTACTAATTCATGAACTCTATATTAATTACTAATTCATGAACTACTTGATTCATGAACTCTATATTAATTACTAATTCATGAACTCTATATTAATTACTAATTCATGAACTACTTGATTCATGAATCACCAACTCCTAGATACATGAAACATAATAAATTCAAGGATACATGCATCAATAATAATTATTGCAAGTTTAATAATTAACACATTAGTATCAAGGAATTCAGCGTTCATTTCACGGACCTCAGTAAAATGTATGCCGGGTAATCACTTTTCCACACAAAAAAGAAGAAGAAAGAAGCAAAAAAAAAAAAAGAAAAAAAAAAGAAAAAGAAAAAGAAAGAAAAAGAAAAAGAAAAAGAAAGAAAAAGAAACAGAAAAAGAAAAATAAATAACGCGGGATGAGTTGATAAAAGCTCTTATATGATAACATTGTAAATCTATACGAAAGTTCATTGCATATTTCACAATTCTTCGGTTGAAAGCAATGTTTATTTCTCTGGTAAGAAGTGGATGGCATATTGGCACCACTGCGATCGTTACTTCCTATCTGTATCCGTTTTCACTCGCAAGATAATTAGAATATATTTGGAAAATGGTAGATATCTCTCCACTAAAACAACCTCAAGCAGGTTCGGAACTGTAAATACACTACACCAAAATATAAGCAGCCTTGCTGAAGTTAAGCAAAATCTATAATCATTTTGATTGATTCAGATATATGTTGTATCTAATGTCATCTTGTGTGCTAGTTCGCTCAATGCTATAGAGAAAGTTCACCCTACCTACCTACTAGTAGCGGAGTAAGCTATTTTTTAAATAATAATAGTCTTTTTTATTATTATTTAAAATATACTATTATTAAAAGTTATGTACTATCCCTCTTGTTCAACCAAGCCTTTTGTTTTGAGTAATATATTTCAAAAATAATAATCTTCAATTATTGTTATTTTAAAAATCTCACCAAAAAAATTTTGTTTAAACATTACTCATACAATTTTAAAATATATTATTAATAAAATTCAAAATAAAAAAGATTAGCTAGTTAGATTCTTGTACTTAATGCTAACATAACTAGAGCCAAATAAATAAGTAAATTGAATATGATTAAAATAAAAGAATTACAACATCATTTAAAGTATTGAAATTTGATATATAATATATGTATGCTTTAAAGATCAATAATTAATACCTTAGTTGAGTTAGTAGGGACATAAAGTTACACAACATTATTATGGGTTCAAATCGCCATGAAGATACTCGAACCCACCACTTGATATCCTCCACTAGAGTAATTAAATATTTTAGATATAATATAAGATTAGAATATATCTAAGTTGGGATCGCCTAGAGACAACATCGTGAAGCCCTAGCTCCACTAATGCTACCTACCATTAGAGGTGGAAATCGGGTCGGGTGGGTCGGGTCATAGCGGGTTTGGTAGTTTTCGGGTTAGGTTATTTTAGGTTATTTGTCTTTTACGGGTCAGTTGTAGGTCGGGTTGGATCATTTCGGATTTGAGTTATTTCGGGTCATTGTCTTATTTGGATCGGGTCATTATAGTTTTGGGTCATTTCGGGTTAATTTATTAGGTTGGGTCGGGTTCGGGTTACGCAAACTAGGGTTTGGGTCATTTTGGGTTAACTTAACTGGTAGGATCAGGTTAGCTTCGGGTCATTTTTTGGTTAATATAACTAGATGGGCTCAGCTTGTTTGGGTCATTTCTTGCAATTTGAAGCGTTGGTCACGTTGGCTCCGAGTTATTTCAGGTTAACTTGATGGGTTGGGTCATTTTGTGTAATTTGACGGGTTGGGTTTGAGTAGTTACAGGTTGAGTTGGGTCGAGTTTTGATGGGTCGAGTCAAATTTGGGTCCATGTATTTATCATTTATTATATTGTAAATATTAGAGATAATTATACAATTACTAGTACAGATAAATGAAATAAGAATATTAGATGCACTTTATTTTCACAAGTAAATAATAAAGATATTTATAGATTTTAACAATAAAAAATATTACATGATTTAATCTAACAAAGATATTTATTATTTATCATCAATTATTTGATTACTTAAAAAATATATAATTTTATAAAATAAAGGTGATCATAACATGAATATACAATGTATACTTATCATTTATTACATTGTAAATATTAAAGACAATCATAAGATTACCTGTAAAGATAAATAAAATAAGAATATTAGATGTGCTTTATTTTCAGAAGTAAATAATAAAGATATTAATAAATTTTAACAATAAAAAAATATTGCATTATTCAATCTAACAAAGATATTTATCATTTATTTGATTAATTAAAAAAATTATAATTTTATAAAATAAAGGTGATCATAACATGACTATACAATATATAATTATCATTTATTACATTGTAAATATTAGAGACAATCATAAGATTACTAGTACAGATAAATGAAATATGAATATTAGGTGTGCTTTATTTTCACAAGTAAATAATAAAGATATTTATAAATTTTAACAATTAAAAATATTGCATGATTCAATATAATAAAGATATTTATCATTTATTTGATTACTTAAAAAAGATAATTTTACAAAATAAAGGTGATCATAATATGACTATACAATATATAATTATAATTTATTACATTGTAAATATTAGAGATAATCATCAGGTTACTAGCATACATAAATGAAATATGAATATTAGATGTGCTTTATTTTCACAAGTAAATAATAAAGATATTTATAGATTTTAACAATAAAAAATATTACATAATTTAATCTAACAAAGATATTTATCATTTATTTTATTACTTGTTTATTAAATTATTATTATGACTTCTTAATGTTGTATTTTTGTGTGGTAATATCTATTAAGATATCATTAATAAATAAGGATGACTAGGGTAAAAGTATGAAAAATAAGTATAATTTATAAAACACCATATTTTTAAAAGCTTTAAATGAATAATAAAAAATATATAATTTATTGTTATTATAATAATAGATTTTGATGCCTGGTCGGGTCAACGACGAGTCAAATTCGGGCTGGGTTAATTATTATCGGATTAGTGCTGGGTTGGATCAGTGTCAGATTAGGTTTGGATTGGATCGGGTTGCTAAACTTTTCGGGTTTATCTGGTCGGGTTTCACTTGGGTAGGGTCTGATTGGGTGGGTCTAGTCAACTTTTTCCAGTTCTACCTAACATCCATTTTCTTAGACATCTGGAATATGAAGCATGCCCCATCCATCAGTTTGTAACTGCTAATGGTTATTGTGCAGATAAGCCAATTCTCATGCAGTTTCTACTTCTACTTTGAGGCGATTGAGTTCCCCATGGCATTATCCATTAACTTTTTTCATCATGTAAGTGGTTTTGAAGGGTTCCATTGGTGACAAATTCGCATAATAGTAATGGAACATCCATCTCCAATTCTATAAATTCAAACAACGTATTCCCATCTATATGTAATTTTTGAATTTCTTCTTCTTCCTTTTTCTACCCTCTCAAATTCTATACATTAGTCATCCAGGATATGATTTAAAATACGGAGCTTCTTAAAGTATAAGATTCTTTTTCTTTTTGTTGGCCAAGTAGAATTGCTAGTTGAAGTACTATGTGTATGCCAACAAGCATAATTTAACGTACTAGAACAAAAGTACAAGAAGTCATGTTATAGGCAGGGAACATAATACCATTTACATATAGATAGTGATGCATGGGGGATGGAAAAACGGGGAAATGCCATAATTCAAAAAATTAGGAAACGGGAATGGGAGAAAACACATATAAATATAAATATTAAAATAAAAACATATATTAAACCAAAAGCTTACATAACCATAATTTAATTCTCAAATTCATACTAAATTACTTAAAATCATACAGTCAAAAAAATTAAATAAAATGTGCATTTTCGTTAATGACGTCGACTACTTCTACTTTTCATCTTGAACCCTTGTTTTAGAAAAAAACCACCGCCTCTAACTCAGGTTCATTAAGAGAAAGAGAAGTAATATCAAGTAATCCAATATCTTCAAAAGAACCAAAGTCATCACCTATGCAAAAGAAAAAAAATAAATTAATTTTGTCGTTTAATAGTCATCACAACTTATAATGTAATATGGAATTAGTAAACAACGAGAAAAATATTACTATAGATGTCTCACATCATTGATTTTTTCTCCCTATATTCTAGAAGTCTCCTTTTAAGGAGATGATGATTGTTATAAACATACACTGAGTCTTTGGCACACTTAGGAAGCAATCTATTCCTTTTCATAGAATGAATAAAACCATATGTACTCCAATTTTTTTTCACCGCATGAAGAAGATGAAGTCTTTGGCTAAGCAATTTAAGGGCAATATCTTGAAGCAATGATGCACTTGAGCTGTGAATTCCCCACCAAGCCTTTCGATCAAGAACATCTCTATCATAAAGAGAATCAAATTCTCCGAATGGACCATGTTTAAGTGAAAAATTCACAAACTCCATATGAACTTTGGAGCAAACTTCATGATTAGGGAAAATCCTTTTAAAATACTTGTTCCTTTCGATGCAAACCTCTTCATATATAGAAGGAGCAACTCTAGGTGACTTAGCATCTAACCAAATATCATTATAATACCTTCACTCAAAGGAAGAAATCAACAAGATTATAGATACTATTATTAGTTTTTTAAATTAAAGAAATAAAAAGATAATACTTTAATAAAAATAAAATAAGGTTATCTTGGATTTAATGAGTATGCCAAACAATGAAGTGGTGTATTAATTTTGGTCCAACGGGCTATGAGTATAGTTTATACCACTTGAAAGAAAGAAGACACTTCTCCAACCTCTTTACATTCATGCTTATAAATGACATTTCTCACTTTGTTAATCATTGTGTCCCACATTTTATAGATAAGGTAAAGGGTTGGTTTATCGACATTACACTATCTAATCATATGGTAAATAGGCCATGTAAACTCAACAATATAATCAACCTTCTCCCACCATAAATCATCAAGCAATTTTTTCTTCACAAACCTTGCTTTCCAATATTATCAGCTTTATAAGAAAACCACTCTTCACTAATCACCATAGCTTGAAGACTATATTTTATAAGATTTATTCTCTTCAATGTAACTACAACTTGAGCAAACGAGTATCAGCAACTGCAAGCAACTTTAGAGAAGCAAACCTATTGAATATGGCTAATCTCAGGGAATACATCATTATGAAATTCTTGATTTCAATAGCATCTCCATAAATCTCAATTATCCAATGATACTCCTTATATGTCTCAATATTATTGTTCACATTTCTTGCAGCACAAATATTTTTTAAAGCAAGATTAAGGGTATGAAGAACACATGGAGTCCAATGAATATGAGGATAAATTTTTTCAATGATCTCACAGGCTGCTTTATAATTTGAGGCATTATCAGTGAAAACTTGTATGACATTTCGATAACCCACCTCATCAATAACTTTTTTAAATAGTTTAGAAATGAAGTGTTTGTCTTTGATCTCACATGAAGCGTTAATTGCCTTTAAAGACATAGGACCCGTATCACATATTGAAATAAAATTTATTAATGGTCTTTTCTGTGCGTCACTCTAACCATTAGACATAATAATAACACCCTTTTTCCTCCATGTCTTCTTGATTGGTCTTAATATATCTCTATGTTCGATTTTTCTTGTTGAAGTAACATTATTCTCAAACAATTATAACCTGGTAGACCATAACTAGGTAAACTATGACTAGAAGCAAAAGCAAAAGCTTCTATAAAAAAAGGATTTCTTGCTAAATTAAATGGAATACCGTCGATATAAAACATTCTATTAATCAATGCATCTAATTGAGAACATAATTGATTGTTAAAATATTTCTCTATAGGATTTATATCACTCACTCGTCTCTTCCTTAATAAAGACATATCTATTCTCGAACTAGAAATTCTTGAATTAGGTAAAGACACTTTCTTTGGTAATATCTCTTCAACTCTTTTCAAAGCTTCATTTTCTAAATTTACCATTTCAAGCTTTTCCTCCACCCTCACCTTCTTACAAGTTGCAACACATTTACTAGAAATATTCAACAAATGAGCTCTCACCCTTGTATAACTTCCTTACTTTGTTTGATTACAAAAATTACATGTCCATAAAATAGTTCCTCCACTAGTTTTCTCACCTTTAATAACATAATTCTAAAGAGGATTATCATTTACATCCGTAGAAGATATACTAGAACTCGTAGAACCCATATTACTATTACTACCACTAGAAGTCATGATGCAATCATGACGCCACAACGTCATAGGCCCACAACGCAATACAACACCAGTAACAGAAATTACTGCAAGTAACATATAATGAATGATTAGTGACTCTATTTCAATCATAACAACAACATAAATTGAAAATAACAATCACAACACAACAACAATAACAACACAACCAAAATTAGCATTCACAACGCAACACCACCACCACAAACTTAAAACATAATCAATTATCACAGCACAATAACACAAATTAACAATCACAACACAACACCACCAACCCGAATGAACAATGAAAATTCATAGCGACCAACAACCAAAAATAAAAGAAATAATAACCAACAACAAAAACAACAACTTGCAACAATAACAACAACCGAAATTAACAATCACAACACAACACCACCAACCCAAATCAGCAATGACAATTCATAGCAACCAACAACCAAAAATCAACAGAAATAACTACTAACAACAACAACCACCCCCTACAACAATAATAAAAACTTGTAACAACAATACAATTCTACAACAACAATAACAACCTGCAGGAACAATAAAATCCCGCAACTACAATAACAACCTGCAATAACAAATCAACAATAATAAGAAGACATAAGTAGCAACAATGGCTTCTTTTGATTCAAAATATCATAACCCAAAACAACCAACAAATGGAGTGGAAGAGAGAGCCTTATTGTGGTTGTGGGAGCAGCAAAGTTGAATCGTTGCAGAGTGGAATAGCTGTAGCATAGCAGAGTCAAGCAGCAGTAGCGGAGTAACCGAGCAATAAAATGGCCAGTCTAAACCTCAACTCTGCCCTTCAAGGTGAATTGGAAAATTCAAAGTCATCGATGGAAATGGAAGAACATCGATGGGTTGCTGGTGGACGGTTCTGGGCGGGGAGGGAGAATGTTGTTATTGCTGCTATAATTTGTTTTGATTGAAGCTAGTAGCAGCCGACAGGTCAAAGAGAAACGGTCGAATGGAATGGTGAAGGGAGAGGGCAGGACAACTAGGCGTTGTGGGTAAAGGATGGGAGAAGGTGTTTTAGTTGACAGAAATCCTACAAAACAATGTTGTTTTGGATTTTTTTTCTAAGTAGAGTCCTGTCTCACATTTCGTCCTCAGAAATGTCCGGGGACGCAAAACGAGCCCACTTTAGCGTCCTTGTGCTTCACTGCATATAGACAGATGTATACCTAATTACTCTTGCTTTGCATAGCTTGAATTTACAAATATCTGAAATAAGTATAAAAGAAAATTAAGGTATCTTGTTCCACTGTTTAGATAACAACCCTTTTTCATCCCAAACCAGAATGGGGTAGAGAAGTTTTTCTTACTTATCTGAACAACTTTAGTTCTATGACTCGATACTGCCCAGCTACGGCTATAACTGTGTCCATTCTAGTTGCCAGAGTTTACAGAACATATACAGACAAAAAGAGATTAAGGATCATTTTTTTTGTTGGTCGGTTGTAGGTCAGATCGGGTCATTTTGGGTCATTTAATTGTTTGGGTCGGGTTTGATCGGGTCAGGTTCGAATTCAGGTCATTGCAGATTTGGGTTGTATTGGGTTAATTTGCTGGCTCATGTCTGGTTTGTATTGCGATAGTTTGGGTTCAAGTCGGGTCGGATTGAGTTTATGGATGTAAACAGGATAGATTTTATCTGAAACACGTTGGGTTTAATTCGTTGAATACTTAAACGAATATGGAGGATGAAAAAAAAATACTTGTTGGATGCGAGTATGGGATATCTATATCCGTACCCATACCTATATCCGTATCCATATTCGTGTTTACCCAATATATAATTACCTTTTTACCCTTAATTTAAAAACAAATATAGTATAAATTAAGATTAAATTTTTATTTGGCTTAACTCTAAATGGATTTATCCGTTAGGTAATTAATTTATTATCTGGATAATATCCGTTAATGGATAAACAAACAATTCATCAGGTAATAGATATCTAACGGATACGGATATGGATGTATAAGTAGATACCCATTCGGGTACCGGTACGAATTCGGATATGGGTACAGATACGGGTATGGGTGTACCCACCTGAATCCACCCCTATACATCTCTATTGGGTCAGGATTGGGCCAAACAAGCTTGTATTTAAGTGATTTCGTGTTCGAATTAATTTGACAAGTCAGGTTTGGATTAACTTGAAGAACAAGATCTTTTTAGGTTTTGATGGGTTGGGTTGGGTTTGGGCTAGCTTCGGGCCAAAATAATATTGGATTGAATCACTTTCGATTTGAGTCAAATAAAAAATTGACGACTAAAATTAGTCTAAATCATTAACCTTGTAAGCAAACATTAAGTTTAACTTCATGTAAATATATGATTAATACTAGGTTATTAATTGTTATTTATTTATTATTATGACTTTATAATATTGTGTTTTTATGCAAAAAATGAGTAAAATTAGAATATCATTGGTGAATAAGTAAGTTCACAATAAAAGTAAGAAAAATGAATAAAATTTAAATAATAATATATTTTTAAAAGGTTTACATAAATAATACATCATGCGTATATTATTTTTTTTTAATTATCATAACTAATTAATGTCGAATTTAATTTTATCAAGTTGGGTCAGGTCTGATTGATAGCGGGTCAGGTTAATAATAGATCGGGTTGATATTAGCTTACAGGTAGGAGTTAGGTCAATTTTGGGTCTAGTCAGATCAGTTTCACATAAGGTTTGGTTCATCAATTTACCGGATTATGTTTGGTTGGATTTTGTACCGGTCGGATTAGATCATGCAAGTTGGGCTCTAAACTCGGGTGGGCAAGAAGTTTTTTTAATATTTTTTGGTTGTCCTCTCATGCTTTTTAAAATGATCGAGGGGTGGGGGTAATGACTTTTTCACGAAACGAAAGCAGAGTAAAAGAGGAGGACCATCAGTTTACCTGACTAAATCCCGTGCATCCGCAGTTTCAATGTGCAAATACAGTTTATGCCTTTGTCCTCTTCACTCACCAGATGTTCCATACCTTGAATATCATGTGCATTTCTTTGAACTCAAGAACTATTTATAAGATCAGAATATCTATGGTTGGACACATAATTCAGATTTGCCTGCGTCGGATTTTTCGCACACCTGAAGAAACGAAAGAAGATAAGAACAGCATACAAGTTAGGACTTATAATTTGGATGCAGAAAATGTGACGTTCGTGCAATTTAAGTAAACACTTGGAAATATTCAGCCCAAACATAATAATGTTTAGTCCATAACGAAAGTTCATCACGTATTTGATGATTCTTCAGTTGAAAGAGACGTTAATTTATATATAAATAGGATTTAGCCAGCTCAAATTCAATCAACATTGCCTGTATATTTCTCTGACTAGTTAGAAAGTTAGAATCACACGAGAACAGCCTCATGCAGGTCCGGATCAGTTAGTGTGGCACAACAATCTATAAGCAGCCTTCACTATGCAAAAGTTTGCGAAATATATTATTGTTTGGTTGATTCAGATACATGACATCATTTAACGTCAAACTGTTTGCTAATATTTGCTGCTTTTTTATTTTTATTTTTTTATACCGTACTATTATTGTCTTGGACACCTGGAATAAGGATGTAAAATTGTGTGCTGATTTGCTCAACGCTCGCGAGAAAAAGTTAGTGCACCTGCCTATCATGGTCTCGGACTTCTGGAATATATACTACATATGTGAAGTAGTTTTGAACAACCAGTAATATAAAAATAAAAAAATATTCCACATTTTGTGAATTTTGATCCATAGCGCAAGTAAAACTGATAGATGACAGGAATGTACACCATCTTTTTAAGGTTTCAGGCTTCTCTTAGCTCCTGCAGGATTGAAACTTACACCCTTTTGCAGTTGAACAAGGGGTTTGCTAGCATTTGAGCTAGGCAGATGCGTGAAACTTGGTTCTTTGGATCGCTACGTGCAAGAAAAGTGGTTAAGGTAAGAAATAACTAAAGAGAACAGAGAATGAAATACTCTAGAAAATACGACACATACCATGGGTTCTTCAGACATCATGAGAAGAGACTCGACCTGATCGAGTAAGATAAGAGTACCTTTCTCAGGATCTCCTTATAGCAAAGAGGAGATCATGACTGCCTTCTTTTATGCGTATGTGATAATCTTAAGATAGAAGCGTCCGGTATCCTCATACCAGAGTCCAGAAAGACACACAAGTAGTCCCGACCTCTTCCCCAGTATAGCATAATAATTAGGTAGTTGGCAAGAGTAAGCTAGAATGCCCTCTTTTATGGAAGTTGACGACTTCATTATGATCCCACATTTTATTTTATGGTGCTGCAAGTGGCTGATCCAAAAATAAGGTTGGACTCATTTGGGCGACAGTCATATTGGAATCCCATAAATTGCCCTTTCAGAGACATAATTGTATTATGGTCTCATTTATGTTCTATGCAAGGTTGGACGTTGCTTATATATATATATATGCACCATTTTTTGTCCTAGTTATACCCAACTTATCTGTCAATCTTTTTCTTCTTTTATTCTCAGATGTATGTAAATCCAGCACAAGCAAATCTAAATTATGTTTTCTACCATATATAAGTATTTAGATCTTTCCTCACTACACTTTATTAATTTATGTACTATTGTTACCGTAACACCCCGTTACCACACTGACCGGGGTAGTTACGGAGAGAGAATTTGGGATTAGTGACCGATCAGCATGAGTACTTTTTGGATTGGAGTTGGTGGTGGATGGTAAATGTATAAAAAAATATACCTTTGTTTTAGGAAATTTATCGTTAGAAAACTCTACATTTAAACGTGAATGATATGGAACAGTCTAATGATGAATGACTTAAAGTTTACTAGAAAGCTTATGAGTAAGGATAAAATACCTTTGAAATAATTAGTATTAATTTGTGCGGCCAACCATTAATCCAAAAATATTCCGTGAAACTACCCGCAGTCGATACGGTGACGGGGCGTTGTAATTATATTAAGCACTAATAGTGAATTTATTATAGTTTCAAGAAATGCACGTCATCCGCAGGTTAAGCAACGAAGACAGGGGCATCAACGTACAATATCTGTGAAAATTATGGATGACAGGACCTATCTATAGCTAAATCAAAGAGCTATCTTCTAGGCTTTTAGACGTTATAGTTCTATAATAGTTTCACAAAGGATGGTAGTTTATGGTAAATTGATAATTAAGTTTGAGACTTCACTTAGTTGAGTCTTGTGGAAAAGCCATTACCCTCTTGGTAAATTAAAAACCAGAAACCAAAAAGGAAAAAGAAAAAAAGAAGAAGCAATGGACTCAAACTGACACTGCATTGTTAGATGCTAATGAAAATCCCAGATACATAAGCCTAACTTGCCTATCGGGGGCTCATATCACGCATCCATCTAATGATGATGATATATATGAATTCAAAATTGTTTCTTGGTAGACTAATTCACTAACTCGTGACATATCAAGTGTATCACTGTCACTAGCTCATTTTATTACCAGTCAACTAATACTGCACAAGTTTCCCCAGCTACATATAAAGGCCCTTTAGCTTATTTTCTCCTTTGTCCAAATAACCAGCACCAGTGCCAGCCATCATTACCACGACGACGACTGCCGGTATCACAAAAAATTAAACACACCACGACAGAAGAGAAAAACGAGGTTGAAGGTGTCATGCATTAACACCGGAGCCTTAAGGCAATCCTTAGCATCTGTGTGTCTCTATTACTTGTAGAGGTTTTGACAACAAGAAATGGCACTGCTACCTCCACAGCTGGGCTGCCTCCGATCGCAAAATCAGACTGCCCAGTTAACCATGGAAATGTTCTCGTTCCATTCCCGTTTGGGATGTAAGAAAGTTTTTGCTTCAATACTAACACGGGCATCTTTGTCAACTGTAGTTCCATTCCCGTTTGGGATGGAAACCCATTTTTTTCTCACCAAAACTTGCTACCAATCAGTTCAGAGTACGGGGCATATCCATTGATGGCATTTTAGGCATCTATCTTTACACCCATATTGACTACTCGTGACAATGGAATAGTAAGCAATTCAATAATCACGTCACCAGAGTTTCCTTTCTCCACCTTAAACAAATTTACAGCTACCTTGGGAATCTTTGCTCACTTGCGTATTTTGATGTTCAGGACGTCTCAGAACCAAATGCCAAAATGGCGAGTTTTTTCTGGCTAATACTGAAATGCCCCTTCCGGTTAAACATTAACCAAAATAGTCCTTCAATGGTAATGGCGTTTGGTTCTCATAAAAAATATACCAGATCGTCAAGAATATTTCGCTAAAAGCCCGACTATTTTTTTTCTTCTAAATATCAGGCTTTTGTAGTATACCGGAATCAATATAAACGCGTCTATCCATCCGACACGTTTTCTTAAAATTTTCACCCAATACGCATCAGATCGTTGGATGTGTTTCATTAAATTCATACCCTTAAAAACCCTAGCTTTCTCACTTCTAACTCTTTCTTCGTCTTTAGCCAAAAACCTTTTTCTCCATTTCTCTCAATCTCTCTGCAACTCCTTGTCTTTCTTCTTCGTTTTATTTTTTATTTTTATTTTTATTTTTATCTTTGTTACAATTAGATCTTTGTTTGAACTCTATTCTTTCCTACTTTGTACCAATATTGGTTATTTCTCAATTTACATCTCAAAATTCAGATCTGTAAAGTATGTTTATATTTTTAGCTTATTTTCTTAATAATTATAATATATGTTAGATTGTATATAATTATACTATAATATATAGATTCAGTTAGATTACACTATGTGATTATGATGATAGATTTGTAAGGCATGTATTTTATTGCGGTTGATATATATATATATATATATATATATATATTCATTTATCTTGCTATTAATATTGTATGTTATATATAATTGTGCTAAAATTTTTCCCTAATTTCGGTCTATATTTTATGTGCTAAAATTGTGTTAGACTATTTTAATTTTTTTAGGTTATAATTTTTGTTTAGAATTATGAATAATGTTGATGCTAACTAAAGTTGAATTTATATTTTTGTTTACATTTATAAAAATGGAATATTTTATTGTTAAGATGTGTGTGTGTTGGACATGGCCATGTGAAAACATTGTTGAATATAAAGGTTAAAAAAATTGATGTATTTTTTTTAAAGTGTTGCAAATAGGACTAAGAAAGAGAAAAAAATTATGATTAATATTTTGTATGTCTTCAAAAATTGTGGATTCCCAACATATACTTATATATCATTTTTATGTTTTCAAGTATAGGATGAGTAAAATTTCACTAATTTTATATTGGAATGGTAAACAAAAGTATAAACATGGGAAGCTTACGTTTTAAGGGAACCCACAATAATTTCCATTTGTTTCACCGTCTACTATATCTATCTAGTTTATGAATATGACGCTTCTATGGAAAAATTATATCAGGGCTATATGGGATTATATTGGAATAAGATAATGGGGAAAAGTCTTTTTATTCCCATAAATAGTGACGAATCATTGAAAATGCTGATAGGATCAATAAAGTTACGGGGTTTTGTGTAAATATCCATAGAGATCAACCGTTAAGGGCTCCAACCATGTCATCTGACGTTTGGTTCTTTCAAGAGTTTGTTCATTGAGAAATTAATATTTTGATACACAAATCCTTCACACAATGTGGGAGATTTAAGTAGTTATCTTGATTGTAGATCAAGTGAACATTAATATTCAACTGCACATATTGATGAAATAATGGATATGAAGGACTTTGGTGAAATGAGTGTTGATGTCGAAGAAGAAGAAAATGAAGATGCACCTATAAACACACATAGTGTTGTAGGGGTAGTTGAAGTTAGGACAATGTTTGAAAATGAGAATGCATATGAACTTTTTAATAACACAACTACGATGATTGATTCGAGAATTGATTCTAATTACAACGAAGACATATTAGAAGAAGAGTTACTCGAATTAGATACAGAGGTAGAAGTGTGCATATTTTAATTTTTTTGATCTAAAACATGTTGAATATTCTATTATTGGTGTAGAGTCATAGTGGGTAGCATGAACTTCAAGCTTTGCACAAGGTTTTGAAAACTAAAAATTTTCTTCAAAATATGAGTTAGTGCATAATATTAAATGCTGCTTACTTTTGATGAAACAACCCCACAAGATAATCAATCAGCAAAGATAAGATTTGAGGCATATTGTGATAGATGTACTTGGAGGTTGCGAGCACACACTATAAATGATTATTTAAAGAGGATGAAGTTCACATCATATAATGGTCTGCATCAATGTCTCCTCACGGAATGAAATCATGACAATTTGAATTTAACATCTAATCTTATTGCTAAAGATATTGAAGGCATAGTAAGAGCCCAATTATCTATTACTGTAAAATTTGTCATCAAACACATAAAATCAAAGTGTGAATTTATGGTATCTTATAGAAAGACATAGGTGGGAAAAAAAATATGTGGAGAGTTCAACATAGTATTTTGCTTAATTATAAGATGGCTTTTTAAAATGAATAAAGCTAATCATAATTTTATTATTGAATTAAAAATTATATATACTGATGATCCAACTATAGTGGTTTTGAGAGGGTATTTTAGGTGTTTGAGCCAAGCGTTGAGGGATATAAGTGGTGTCATCCAATGATTTCTATAGATGCTACACACTTGTCTAGTAAGCACAAGAGTGTGTTACTTATTGTAGTGGGTATTAATGCGGATAATCATATATTCACTTTTATTTATTGTTGTTCATTAAGAGAGTGATGACAATTGAGGGTGGTTCATGAACATTATTTGACAGAAATTTGTACACAATAGGAACTTATATGTCATATGTAATTGGCATTAAGGTATAATACAAGTAATGTGAAGTGAAGGTTGGTGTGAGCCATATGACACACATTAATACTATTTACACCATTTGAAATCTAATTTTTCACAATCATGAAAAATGATAAGTCCATAGGTAACATGTTGAAGAGGATTGTAGCCTAGCTTCAACATCAAATATGGATTATTTAGATGGAATCATTAAAAAATACTAACAAGGAAGCCTACGAAGGACTTGATATGTTAGATCTCGTAAAGTGGTCATGGTCACATGATGATGGTATGCATTTTGGCATGAAGACAAATTTTTTTTTGGAATCACTAAATAGTGTGTTGAAAGATGCAAGGTATGTTTCCATTACCATCCTTGCACAAATTACCTTCTATCAAGCAAATAGTTAGTTTATCACCAAAAAAGATCAAGTGAATAAGTACATTAGTGAAGACATAAATTTTTTCCTAGCAATTAAATGAGTGATTACAGGGAGAAAGCTTATGGCCATCTGGTTGTTATGTATCATACCGAGTAATAATACTTTGATGTTGAAACTATGTATTATATAATCAATGTAGGTTATAGCAAAGTAGGTCTAAACATGTAGTAAATATATAAGAAATGACGTGTTTTTGCCAAAAATGGCAATTATACAAGATTCCTTACTCCCATTTATTGGCATGTTGTATCTATCATAACTTTGATGGGAGACTCTATATTAGTACATGGTATTAGATGCAAAATTGGTCAAAGAGTTATGTATAAATATTCAATCATATCTCTAATGAAGGTTATTAGGAGTCCTATGATGGGCCTACCATCATACCGAACAAGTCTTGGTTAAAAGGAAAAGGCAGACATGAGAGATGAAGGCCTAATGAAATGGATCGGGAGAAAGGAAAGAGGGTACAGAGATGCAAAGCTTGTATAATAAATGGGCATAATATTTGGTAATGTGATGCTAATAGAAGAGGATATGAGAATAATCATCTGAGTGCCTCATAAAACTCAGTAAAAGATGTTTAAGTCCCCTAATCTCATAGCCTTTAATAGATTGTTGTTGTTTTTTTCATTTCATATTTTATATTTTTGTAGTGTAAGTAGATGAATATTTTAAAGTATGTAATGCTAAATTCTCATATTAAATGATTTTATCTATTAAAAAAAAATGGGTATGTAGTTACTATAGGCATTTCATTTACATGAATTATTTGTATGTCTTATATATTGTATTTTTAGGTGTCATATAACTTCATGGATCCCATTTGTGGTATTTATACAAGGCCTGATGACCCATATATATTGTTACAACAACATATACATTGTTCACTTGACATTTGGTATTGATAAGTTCTTGTGTTATATAGTCGTGCACTTATTTCCTTTCAATTCTTACAGTTGTTTGATTTGTAAACCTTAATATATTACATTTTCTAATGATATATTTTAGGGTTTGGATGAAAATTTAAAATTTTGATGTTCTATGGAGATATGTCAATGCTAGATCCAAGGGCCTATAGATATTTACTAATTTCTAGTCTCATTGTTGTGATGCACCTATGATACATGTAGCTTGATGGGGGCCTTATCACAACACTAGTTGAAATGTGGCATCCATTTATATATACATACCAAATTCCTCGTGATCTTATAAAACCTATTTCTCTCCATTAAATTAAACTATTAAAAACATTTATCACATGGTGGGCAACAAGCATAATCCAATATCCCTCATAACAAAATGATATAAAAAAGTGACATCAAATAAATATATAAATTAATACTTGTTTGACTAAATTTATCATTTTGTTTAATTATAAATTTTCTAATGTTCATTCCTTTAATGAAAAAGGTAACAGCTGAGATACGATGGTGCTCAACAAAATTAATGTCTTCTCTTCCAAATTATCAATATTACATGCTACCCGTGCCTACACATTAAAGGAATAAACTATAAGTTTATACAATATAATATTACCATTACTAATTGCATAGTCTAATTACAAAATATTTCCCCAAACATTTCATTCACAATGCATGTTTTGTTATCCTAGAGTGCTTCCAATTTTATCTTTAGCATATGCTTGTATGCTTGAACAATAGGTGTAGTTACCCAATTATTGATCCCTTGTAGCATTTGCATGTCATGTTCCACAAGTATAGTCATACAATTCATTTTAGGAAAACTAAGGGAGAGCTTTCATAGTTAATTTTTTAGGGTTTGGGGGTGCAGTTGGTACAAGATGGTGATTAAGTCTAAACTAAGGAAGGCTTATTGGGGTTACTGATGAATGTGTTGTATTTCTTTAAAGGTGTGTTTAAGTTGTTTGTGTTTGCTAGGGGTGTAAACTTATAAGGTCTTTCCTAAGTATATAATTGATGAAACCTCCTATAAGGTGGGGGGGGGGAGTGGATCATAATGATACTTAAGGTGACTCTTCTTGCTTTTAGGTCTAAATTAAACCTTTACTTATACAAAAAAAAAGAATAATTAAGTTAGTAGAAAACTAGCATAAACCATGAACCTAATTAATGCAAGGAAAGCAATACATCTAATCTCCTAATCCTAGTCTAGGAGAAATGGCTATTGCCTTAATCATAATTTGCCACTACTTCCTTTCATGTGATATACATCATTGCCCCTAGTGGTCACCATACTGACCCCAACTTTTCTTAAGTATAACTTCTTACACATACATCTTTAATGTGATCTTCTTGCAACTTATCAATGAGATATTAGAATGATGTTTCATTAAATATTTGGACCATTAAGGAACCTCTCACAACTTATTTTCATTAGCATTTACCCCTAATATTTTCATTTATTATCTCATTCCTAATCTTGTATCTTTTAGTGGCGTTTCACATCCAACATAGCATTCCTATCTTTGCTACCATTGCCTTACTAACTTGGGTACTCTTCAATCTTCATAATCCAACGTTTACCCCATACATGATACCTCATAGTTGGTTGACATATGCTTGATAATTTTCCCTTGTGTTTGAGCAAAGTACCATTCTCCTGTCACTCTCAACATCCACATAATGGGCAATGTCCCTATTGATTTCTACGCTTCTCTCTATCAAAGATCTAAAACTATCAATCTCGAATATAATATTTGTCCTATTCCTACTCTCCAAGAGTGATATACATCATTGATTTTCTTATGCTTAATCTAAAACATTTACACTTTGAATGACCCCTCCCTTATTTTCACCCATTAAAAGTATGTCATCCATAAATAACATACAACTAGGGCTTGTTCTTCTTAACTTATTTTTGTTGATCGAACGTGAATTGATCTGATCTAAATTTAAAAAAAAAATAATGATTTATTATTACTATTTTACTATTACCATAATTAATATATTTCCTATTAGTATTATTACTATTTTTTTTTATCATTGACACCATTTTTATCATTACTTTTATTTTGATTTTTGTTGATAATTTGTGTAATGTGATAAGTCATGAAAATAAGGTGATAAGAACATACCATAATTAAAGAAGGGAGGGACATACGATTGGTCCTTTGTACATACCAATATCCATAGAAGAGCTTTTGATGTCACCCTTAGTGTCGAGTGCTAGCACCTTCATGTATATCACGAATCATCCTAATATATTCCATAAGTACAGTCTTACCTCTAAAAATATGCACAAAACTACACATAACAACTAAACATGTAATTTTATCCAAAAAAAAATGAAAAGAAAAAGATATGGGAAGATCTTTCTACTTCTCCTTATAGCAAGTTCTCCACTTGGTGTCCAAAACTAATTTAATTCTCCATTACTATGACAAACTTTTTCATTTTTATCTCAATTCTACAACAATCTTTAAAATTAAATACTAGCAAGATGAATATGATGTTTGGTTTCGTGGAATTTCCTTGCCCCCTTCCTCATCCATAAAAAAGTTTTCAATATGCATCTTCTTTAAATTAACCTTACACCCCATGGATCCTTATACAAGTTTAAAACACACCCACCACTCCTAATTAATCTTGGCTTAGAAAAATCTATAGCAATCATAAAGGTGGTCCTCAAACATCAATAGTCATTGCAATATTTAGGTCTGATCAACAAAGTTTAAATGAATTGGAAGGGTAGTTTGGTATAATCTTTCTTTTTTATTTTCTAAATAATAATTATAGGTTTTCCAAATAACAAGATTCATTTCTTTTCAAATACTCCCTTGGTTATTTCTTACACTATAAAATTCTCCTTGCATGTAGCCTTCCAACTGAAATGGTGAGAACCAACTTACATATATCTGGCTAGCTCGAATGTTAACCCCTTGTGCGATTGCATAAGAGTGTAGGTTCGAATCCTGCATGTATGAGCTGCGATTAGCCTGGAAGCTTAAAAGGTGATGTTTCTGTTTAATTTGTGCAAAATAGTGTTTTTTCTCTCTCTCTCTCTCTCTCTCTCTCTCTCTCTTTGGGTTCTTAGAAAGTGCTTTCTCGTACCTCGTAAATTTTGATAGTATTTGAACCATCCAGCTACAGGCTAAATCCTCTCAATAGAAAAATTAACATCTCTTTCAACCAAAGAATTGCGAAAGCATATTGTGAAATTCCGTTATGGATTATACAATGTTATCGTATCAGTCTCGTTATAGATTAAGCAATCTTGTCAAATCATATCTCATAATAACTTAAAATATTTAGCATTTGAATTGAACATTTCAAGTTTGGTGTATATTTTAAATGTTAAGAAATTACGCAAAATTTCCTCTTGGTCAGATTCGTGAAATAGCGATATAAATGCGGAATAATAACACACACAAATTGATACGGGCTGCTGCAGACCTTTTTATTTACTGGAAAGATAAAATATGCATTGTGCTAAAAAAATTTTCTCACCCAGAGTTTCTCACGGCTGTATTTCTCTCGCTATTTAAAACTCTCAATGTTGGAGTAAATATTGTTTTGGCTTTGACATCTTATATAGCCAAAGAATTGGATGCATCATCCGTAACCCATGCATTACAGTTCCTATAAAGTAGAAAAATCTTCTATTTACTCCTAAATAATAGGAAAACAATAACCATCCAAATCTGTATGACTTTTTCAACAATCTCCCACTTGAAGATTGACTTTAGTCGGTCTTCACACCTCGATCATGCATCAGCCTTCTCTGGTATGTTACTCTAGCAGGCCAACTGAAGTTGAGCACAACTTCAGTTTATCAATAGTCACCACCTTTGTCAACATGTCTGCTGGGTTCTTACTTCCAAGAATCTTCCTCAACGTTAGTACCTCATCCTCAAGCAGAGTTCTGATGAAGTGATAACGGAGATCAATGTGCTTCGTTCTGGAGTGGAATGCTGAATTCTTAGCCAGGTGTATTGCACTCTGACTATCACTATGCAAAACACTCTTCTCCTGGATGAATCCCAACTCTGTTAACAGTCCTTGAAGCCATATCAATTCTTTGCTAGCTTCTGTTACTGCTACATACTCAGCCTCTGTAGTGGATAGAGCAACGATCTTTTGTATTCTCGACATCCAACTAACAGCTGTAGTACCAACAGTAAATATGTAACCGGTGGTACTTCTTCGCTAATCAACTTCACCTGCAAAGTCTGCATCTACGTAGCCTTGTACTTTCAATTCACCTTTACTGAAGCACAAGCACTTCTCCTTAGTGCCTCGTAGATACCTCAAAATCCATTTCACAGCTTCCCAATGAGCTTTACCTGGATTTGACATAAACCTGCTTACAACTCCCACTGCATGGCCAATGTCTGGCCTTGTGCATACCATCGCGTACATCAAACTTCCAATGGCTGAAGCATATGGAATCTTAGCCATCAATTCTTTTTCTTCCTCCGTCTCTGGGGATTGATCCTTTGATAGCCAAAAATGACTAGCCAAAGGTGTATTGACTGGTTTGGCATTGTCCATGTTGAATCTTTGCAAAACGCGGTTGATGTACTCCGCCCGAGATAACTGCAAAGTTCCCTTTTGCTTATCTCTCGTGATTTGCATTCCAAGGATCTTCTTCGCAAGTCCCAAATCTTTCATGTCAAATTCTTTTGACAACTGCTTCTTCAAGTTTCTGATCTCGATCATATCTGAACCTGCTACTAACATATCATCAACATAAAGTAGCAAAATGATATAACTGGAGTTATACCTCTTGAAGAAACAACAATGGTCTGCATTGCACTTCTGGAAACCTTCCTTGTACATGAAGCTCTCAAACTTTATATACCACTGTCTTGGAGCTTGTTTCAGACCATACAAGCTCTTCTTTAATCTGCACACCATATTCTCCTTCCCTTTCTCCGAGAATCCTTCAGGTTGATGCATGTAGATCTCCTCATCCAAGTCTCCGTGAAGAAACGCAGTCTTCACGTCCAACTGCTCTAGGTAGAGTTCTTCACTAGCAACAATACTTAACACATACCTGATAGTATTGAGCTTCACAACTGGAGCAAAAATCTCAGTGTAGTCAACACCTTCTTTTTGCTGGAACCCTTTTACAACTAGTCGGGCTTTATATCTTTTAGAGCCATTATGCTCCTCTTTCACCCGATATACCCATTTGTTGTGAAGTGCCTTCTTTCCCATAGGTAACTTTGCTAGTTCCCATGTCTGATTAGAGATCAAAGACTTCATCTCGTCTTTCATGGAAAGCTTCCACTTGATTGCATCTGCGGTCTGACATGCTTCTGCATAGTCTTTAGGCTTTCCTCCATCTGTCAACAACATGTAGCTCATGTATTTCCTGTTAGGCACAGGAATTCGAGAAGACCTTCTCAATACAAGAGCTGGAGTAGGAAGCTCTGTTATGTCAGCTTGCTGCTCGGTGCCTTCTTCTGTTGATTTCTCTGACTGAGGGCTCTCAACTATAGGACTTTCTAGGACATCATCCACCTTTGCATAAACTGGCCCACTCGGATCTGAGTTGCTGGCACCTGTATTATGCTTGTCCTTGTACATTAATTTTTTGTTGAAGATTACATCTCTACTGCGGATCATCTTTCTATTTTTATCATCCCAAAGGCGGTAACCAAACTCATCTTCACCATAACCGATAAAAGTACACTTCTTCGATTTAGGGTCAAGTTTGTTTCTACCTTGATCACTAATGTGCACATATGCTGCACAACCAAAAACTCTAAGATGTGAGAGTTTTACCTCTTTTCCGCTCCACACCTCTTCTGGTATTCTAAGCTCCAATGGTATCGATGGACCTCGGTTGATCAAGTAAGTTGCTGTGTTGACTGTTTCTGCCCAGAATTGCTTTGGTAGGCCTGACTGCACACGCATGATTCTAGCTCTTTCTGTCAACGTTCGGTTCATACGCTCAGCTACACCATTGTGTTGAGGTGTACCTGGCACAGTCCTCTCCATTCTGATCCCTTGCTCATAGCAGAACTTCTTGAATCTGGTATCTTCATATTCACCACCATTGTCAGTTCTGAGCTTCTTGACCTTCAACCCTGTCTCATTTTCCACCATGGCTTTCCACATCTTGAATGCTTCAAATACTTCAGACTTATGTTTCAGAAAGTATACCCATACCTTTCTGGAGTGATCATCAATAAAAGTCACAAAGTAACGCTTCCCACCAATGAATGAGACAGTCGTCGGACCCCAAACATCAGAGTGAACAAGCTCCAATCTTTCCCTTTTTGGGGTTCTTCCACTTTTCTGAAAGCTGACTCTCTTCTGCTTTCCAAATATACAGTCTTCACACATGTCAATTTCTATTGACCGAAGACCTGGCAGTTTTCCCTTAGAGTGCATGAACTTCATCCCTTTCTCACTCATATGGTCAAGTCTTTGGTGCCATAGGTTGGGATTTTCATTTGCTGCAACTGCAATCAAATGATGTGCTCCTGCTGTCTTGTAAAGAGTACCACTCTTTTTTCCACGAGCTACCGTCATTGCACTCTTTGAAATTTTCCATTGATCTCCATGGAAGGTTATTGTGTAGCCACTATCTGCCAATTGGCCTATTGAGATTAAGTTCTTCGTCAAGTCAGGAATGTGTCTGACATTATTCAGTTGCCAAATGGACCCATTCAACTTGATCTTCACTTCACCTTTTCCAACAACCTCACAAGATTGTTCATTACCAAGGTAAACTTTACCGAGGTTTCCAGGGACATAATTCTCGAAGAATTCTTTCTGCGAGGTTGCGTGAAAGGATGCTCCAGAGTCTAACACCCAAGATTCTTCCTTGTTCTCCAAAGAACATATCAACGCATCACCTCCTTCTGAGGTTGAAGCAACGTTTGCCTCATCTTTTGCCTCGCCATTCTTCGGTGTGCTCCTGCACTGGTTTTTGTAATGTCCGGTCTTCCCGCAGTTCCAACACTCGATAATCTTCGAGCTGTTAGAACTATGATGGTTTCTGGGCTTGGATCGTCTCACCTTTGATTTACCGCGTCCGCTTCCTCTGGTTGAAATTCTACCCCTTGACTCTGTATGCAATACTGAAGAGGCTGATGATTCACCCGACTCTCTCCGCCGGATCTCTTCACTGAGAACCAGATCACGAACATCATCAAATTTCAACTTGTTTCTTCCCGATGAGCTACTCACAGCTGTGACTGTAGCATTCCAACTTTCTGGAAGGGAAGACAAGAGTATCAAAGCCCGTACTTCTTCATCAAAGTCAATTCCAACAGAGCTCAACTGGGTTGTAACTGTGTTGAGTTCATTTAGGTGTTGTGCCGTTGACCCACCTTCTGTCATCCGTAAGTTGAACAACCTCCTCATCAAATGAACTTTGTTTGAGGCCGAAGGCTTTTCGTACATGCTGGAAAGAGCCTTCATAAGATCAGCCGTAGTCTTTTCTTTTGCAATGTTGAAAGCAACATTACGGGATAACGTCAATCGAATGACTCCAAGAGCTTTTCTATCGAGAAGAGTCCAGGCGCCGTCCTCCATTGCTGCTGGTTTTGTGCCCATGAGAGGTTCATGCATACCTTTCTGATACAAATAATCCTCTATTTGCATCTTCCAAAAGCTGAAGTCCGCACCATCGAACTTCTCAATTTTCACCTTTCCTTCATCTGCTGCCATCGCTCCCACTCGAATCTGACTCCTCTGGATCGCTTCTGAAATGAAAAGAATGAACCAGCTCTGATACCAGTTGTTAAGAAATTACGCAAAATTTCCTCTTGGTCAGATTCGTGAAATATCGATATAAATGCGGAATAATAACACACACAAATTGATACGGGCTGCTGCAGACCTTTTTATTTACTGGAAAGATAAAATATGCATTGTGCTAAAAAAATTTTCTCACCCAGAGTTTCTCACGGCTGTATTTCTCTCGCTATTTAAAACTCTCAATGTTGGAGTAAATATTGTTTTGGATTTGACATCTTATATAGCCAAAGCATTGGATGCATCATCCGTAACCCATGCATTACGGTTCCTATAAAGTAGAAAAATCTTCTATTTACTCCTAAATAATAGGAAAACAATAACCATCCAAATCTGTATGACTCTTTCAACATTAAACAGATGCCAAATTTTTTCTCCTAATTATTCTCAACTCATGCGTCGATATTTTCTTCATTCATTCTTGGATATATGTGGATCCAGCACAAGCAACTCTACTTTATGTATTCAACCATAGGTATGTCGACTGTTCCTCGCTACTGGTATGGATTTGTTTACTGCTGTCATACTAAAAACCTGTAGTCAACATGTTATAAATATTTCTCAAGCTTCAAGAAGTGCACGCCATCTTCAAATTGTATAATAATAATTAGGAAGTGAAATATCTATAGAAGTTGGGGATGGACTGGATTTAACTGTATGTTCTCTTCTGGACTTTTACTCCATACAGCTTCAAAGGACACTGTGTAGTAACGTAATAGGATCACCAAAGATGATAGATTATATACGGTAGTTAAGCTTGAGATTCTTGCTTGGTTGAATTTAATTTGGAGAAAAGTCAATACCGTCTTGATTAAATTAAGAACCAGAAAAAAGACAGGTGGTGAGAAGGGGACATGACACAAACACTGAATTGTTAGATACTAATGAAAACCTCGGATACATTGATCTCACTTGCCTAGCGGGGGCTCATATCACACATACATCTTGATGATGACTATGGTATGAATTTTAATTTGTTCGGTTGACAAATTCTTTGTAGACTAATTCACCAAGTCATAACATATCAAGTATATTATTGTAACAGATCCATGTAATTAGCTGTCAACTAATATTGCACATGTCTTACCAGCTACATATAAAGGCCCATTAGCTTGTTTTTCTCCCTTGTCCAAATAACAGAAACCAGTGCCAGCCATTGTTACCACCACCGCCACAACCAGTATTACAAAAAATAAGCACATCACGAAAGAAGAAAAAACACCAGATTGTCATGCCTTTATTTTGAAGCCTTAAGGCAATCCTTAGCCTCTGTTTCTCTCTGTCAGTTCTAGAGACTTTGACAATAAGATAGTCACTGCAGTTGGGCCTCGTCCAATGGCCAAACCAGGCTTCCCAGATAAGTGTGGAAATGTTACCGTTCCATTCCCATTTGGGATGAAAGAAGGCTGTTAGTTAAACAGTCGTGTGTGCTTCTTTGTTAACTGTAGTTAAAATGAAACCCTAATCTTCACACCAAAATCTGCCACGAATCAGTTCCGAGTACAGAGCATACCCATTTATGACAATTTAGACATCTTTACACCCATATTGACTGCTTGTGACAATGAAATCGTAAGCAAGTCGACATCCACATCCGTCATTGGAATTCCCTTTCTCCAACAGGAACAAATTTACAGCGTTCGGCTGTGATACCTTCGTAGCATTTTGCTCTAACGAGACATATTTCAGTCAAGTGTCGTCATGCTTGGTATGGGATGTTTCCAGACTTCTTTTACGTAATACCCCCAACTAGAGCCGGCAAAAGTTGACCCGACCCGAAAAACCCGACGAATACCGACTCGATCCGTCCGAAATCCGACCCAATTTTATCCGAGTAATTAAAAGCCCGAAACCTATCCGACCCGATCCGATATATATCCGATATCCGATATAACCCGAAAAATCATAAGCCGAAATAAACCCGACCCGACCCGCTATTCACCCGAAACCCGATATAACCCGAAAAACTATAAATCCGAAATGACCCGACCCGATCCATTATTTATCCGAAATCTGATATTATCTGAAAAATTGTAAATCTATAAAGATTTAACTTGGTACTACCCAAAAATTAATATTAACCCATAACTCAAAATTTTTAAAACTTCATAAAACATAAAATAATATAGATGTGCCACTAATCCATACTAGCACTTACATCAAAATCTAGAAACAATATACTTTCATAAAATTTATATCACTTATGTATATACAATACAATATCCATTGATACCAATAGAAATAAAAGTAGAGAAAAAAAAAGAATAACACTACTATGCCATTTAAATATCAGTTTACTTCCATTATTCCATCTAGTATCATAAGATAATAACAGTACAGCCTTGAACACTATATGTTAGTATTTATACGGCCATACCTTGCAATATAGCACCTAAAACATCATAGGAAAGTAGGAAAAATCTAGAGTGAGAATGTTAGTTATTCATTATAAAAATTGAAGATTAATATTTTTTATTACATCAACAGTGTTAAATAGTAAGAAGTCAATATTAGTTGGTCTTTTGTCAATAATAGTCATTATTACTTACTTTATTTAATTTTTTATCTTATTTAACTTGATATGATTTAATCAAAATATATAATAAACAAACTAATATGTTGTTATTATTATTTTTGACGTAATTGATATTCATTGATTACTATTATTATTGTTATCATTATTTTTGTATTATTATTATTATTATTATATTTATTAAAATTATGTTAATATGATGTGATCAATCTCTTTTAAAAATAATATGAGAATTACAACCTTAGAAGTCTTTATTTGTTATCAATTATCAATGACTATTATAAGTTAATATCATGTAAGGAGCGTATAAGATATAAATATAATATAAACTTAAAACAATACTAGAACTCAATATGACCAAGCTAATAATGGAGTTGAATTATAAGTTATACCTTAACATAAAAAGAAAAGTGATACGATTTGAAAACTTTTAAATTTGAAACGTCAGATACATCTCCAAAGATAAAATAATGATAAAAAATTCTAAGGCCCCAAAAAAATTAATATAATAATTCAATTTTAATTGAATAAAATAAATTAAAATAAATGATCTCAAAATAATTAGCTTTTAATAATATCTTGGAATAAAAAGAAAGAAAGAAAATGGCACAAGCATGGCTCAAATATGAAATGACCTAAATTCAATCTAAATTCGACCCGAAAATATAATAATTGAAACTCAACCGAGCCCGATCCGAACCCGAACCGAAATTAGAACAACCCAAATTTACTCGAATCCGAGTCCATCCGATCTCAACCAGACCCGACCCGAGAACTTAGAATGACCCGACATTATTCGATACAGAGTTGATCCGAATCAAACCCGACCCAGCCCGACCCGACAAAATGATCCGAAATTATCCGAAACCGATATGACCCGATTATTATGTTACCCGATCCGATAGTGACCCGACCCGTCCGATTGCCAGCTCTACCCTCAACCCACAGAGAAACGCGAACTAGGTCAAGAACTTATATAGATAGCAAGACTACACAAAATAAATTAAGAAAAAAAATTAATTGTATTATTGTATAGAAAAGAGGGTCCACCAAGATTACAAATAAAACAAAGCTAACTTAATAAATGTTACATTATTATCATAAACTTTTTTATTAATCCATTCGATTAGTCGAACACTAATATACTTAATTCCATACCTTTAGGTCATGTATCATACAACTCACCTAAAATATTAAAAGAATGAACAAACCATAGCTTAGCACACTAGCCAAAAAATAAATAAATTAAATTTATAAAATAATAGAAAATAATGAAAAAAATAATCATAAAAAATATAAAATACATATGGTCATAAAATAATAATTAAAATCATTCAAGAGTAGACAATATAATACGTAGATGAACTAATTAATTACAAAACTATAAAGAGTTAGTAGGACCAATAATCAATTTAATAAACAATCACAAAAATAAAACATTCAATAATAACCAATAAAAGATGTAACTATAGCTGCTAGAGGCCATACCGTTAGGGAACAATAATCACTACAAGATATAGAGTCAAATAGGGCAATATTATTTACCCTATTAGATAAAAATATTGCCCTATTAGTCTAATAGGGGAGAAAAAAATTTCCCTAATATTGCCCTATTATTTGCGTCCTATTAGGGTTATAAGGGTAAAATTTTTAATTGCCCTATTTGTTTTCACTCTAATAGGGCAATTGTAATTACCCTATTTGATTATTGTCAACGGGGACAATATTATCACCCTATTTGAGTTGAAGCTACTAGAGGAACTTTTAAAATATTATCCTATTTGAGTTACCTATTAGGGCAAAAATATTGCCCTATTTAGCTTACCTATTAAGGCAAAAATATTGCCCTATTTGAGTTACGTGTTAGGGCAAAAATATTGTCCTATTTAATTCCTTAAACATTTTTCATATTTTATTCTAATAATTTATATGTATATTATAAACTAGAGCAATAAAGTTTCACATAATCAATTTGACATGAGAAAAAAGATTATATATTGAACATTAAAAAATAGATATAATTATACATTAAGCAACAATGTATATGTATCAATGATTTTCATACAGTAATATTCAATCAAATATGGTCAAACTACAAATGTTGACTATGGAATAATAACAAAATAAAATAATTTGGCAAATTCCTTGTTTATGATTCTAGTTTCACATCCTAAAAGAAAACAAGTTGAAACTAATCCACATCGATCAAAGCATGCGCAATCCTATAGCAACTTCATAAGTTCTGGCTTTTACTTCGGTATAACCCTTGTCTTTCACTTGAATGTTGTCCTACTACAAAAAAAGAAAAAGTAAAAGAAAAGAAGAACAATAGATGTAGTTATTCACAATAATATTGAAATATTATTGTTCTACCTATGAAAGCAAATAAACACGGCATAGAAGTATATCTGTAATATTTCAGTCACGTTATTTAGATGTATTCCACCGCAATTGCATATATACCTGCAAATATGTACCCATTAGTTGTGTATATAATATTTCACATACAATACTCTTCGTATTAAAAAAAAATACAAACAGTAAGATCAGAAGTAAAAATACCTAATAAAATTAAATGAAAGATATGAACATTTTTGAATCTTCAACCAAGATTAACTATTGTTGGGAACATCTAAGTCTTTGGAAATATATTTGGAACTTTTAAAATGTATTCATAGATATAAATACTCATTAAACTTTCCATTTGCATGCCTATATTTGGGTAATAAATGACAATATTCATGCCTATGAATATTCTGCAGCACTGGGTATCACTATTTTCCCCCTCGATATTTGCAATAGAACTCAATGAAGGTTGCAAACTCATGATAACCTTCGTATCACCGTGTCTATATATACATTTATATATACAAAGCCGTGATAACGAGTGCTCTAAATTCGAACCGGAAAATCAATTTCGATAAGGCAGTACGCTCTAGCTTATTGATCCAAAAATAGCTTATTCGACCAATTTTAAATATGTTTAAATGGTACGTTTATTAGATCTGAAAAACTTGTAGTAGGTTGAACTTAAAATTTACTTCTTAAGTAATCTTTCATCTAATCATGCCGAACATACTATTAATAAAATAACTCTTCCGCTAACAATATTCATAGCTCTGTGTGACTTATAAACTATGGGTGATGGGAGCCCTTCATTTGGGTAATAAATGACACACAAATATATCGACCCGATTGATCCTTGTGCAAATTTATTTCTACAGCAGAACCAGAAGGAAGCAGAAGCAGGGTTTTTTTTCTTTCTAATTGGTAGTTTTATTTAAGGTTCCACTGGATGAACAGAAATGGACCGACAATGGCTGCCATTTATATGCAAGAAACAATCGGTATTTAATGTGCAAGTTGGTGCTACCCTGAAGAAACTAGTAGGTAGCACAATGGTCACTAGCAAACAGCACCGATCAGAACTCATAATCAATCTCGTTCACTTATGGCTGTCAAACGCTCATCGATCTCCTCCGTCGATAGCACCCTGAAGACTGGATTGTCTTTCCTGACTAAACAACAAGAACCCGCGGCTAGCTACTTCCATATACACATCCATGCACGGTCATTTCTCTACCAGATGAATAAAATTCATCCGAATGCCGCCGTAAACCAGTTTAGGCTCACTCCACCTACTGCAATAATGAGCCAAACAGGTGAACTTACAAAGAAAAAGCTGCTATATAAACAAATAACTGTTGTGCTGCCTTTCAAGCAATGGAGTACATTTCAATAACAAATAACTGAGATTTGACTCTTGACCAACTCTTCCTTGATTAATTCTGCAGCCTCCAATGCATTGGTCTTCTCCTGCAGCGTAGCAAGACATCTATCAAGCTCACTAGTTTTATCAGCTCTGGCCTACTTTAACAAGTCCCTCTGCTAAACTAATGTCTTCCCTTTTGTTACAGCCATAGAAAGCTTCTCTTTTGTATTCAAATACCTGTTCTTCTCTTGCTCAAGCTCTGCTTTTAATTCATTAAATTCAAGATTAACTGCCTCAGCAGCTGCTTTATGCTTTTCAAGATCCTCCATGGACTCCATGTTCTTGTTCTCTAGATGCCCCAATTTCTCAACAAACTCTGCTTCCTTCCTCCTACACTCAAACAACTCATCACGAGCAGTTGCAAACACCGTCACGTAATCATTTTACACCCCAATATTTGGCCTAATCTCAGCCAAACGCTGCCTCAGCTGCTCGGTCTCATAAAGAAACCAATTATAATTCTCAATCAACGCATACACATGCTTTTCTATGTGGGAAATCTTCGTCATAATAGTGTTATCTGGCAACTCTTCCACATACACTACTAAAGCTAAAGAACTTATCATCCTATTTGCAGTCTCATCCACATATTGATTCTTCTGAAACTCAACCTCTGAAGCCAAACTTTGAACTGAATTCATGTAAGTGTCCACAACCTCACGGGATACAGAAACTTCGGTGGCCTCTCTATATAGCTCCCCTATTTTTCGGTCCTTTTTGTGAACCGTATCTTGGAGTTCTCTGAGAAACATAGAGCATTCATGTATCACCTGATGCAAAGGTAATTCTGATCCTAAACCCATCACTTCCCTGTCCCTCATCTCCTCACCTATATAACTATTGTTCCCATCTTTATTAACTAAGCCTGTCATTTGATCACGAAGGTTCACAATGGCCTGCACAGCCATATCAATCTCATCCTGCAGCAAAAGCAAGGCCAACATTTTACCTTATACTCCCTTGTTAAGCTATCCTTCTCGTTTATAGTCTTATCTAAGACAGAACGAAGGCGTTCCATCTCATCAACCATATAATCATTCTGCATCAGCCCATTAACTAATCCACTAAACTATGTTATTGTTGCTCAGTATCAGAACCTTCACGTGGCTCAGTATAAGCAGCAGAGGATTCTCTACCATCAGGACCCAAATCTTCAGATGCATCTAAAAACATATCCTCTCTCCCTACATCTTCAGATACCATAACTTCATCTGAATCACCTCCACTACCACTCGCACTTCTATTCGCCAAAACTCCATCTTCATTATTGTAGTACTAAGTCTAGAAGATGAAGAATAATACTACACAATCAAACAGGCCTTTATTTAATTATTTAATTCTTTTCCAATCCATGCTGCCCACTAAATCCCCAACATGAGACTCTGCACTTATTGGTTAAGTTATGGATCTGCAGTTGGTATCAGTTTATTTACACTACAGCAGATTAACGATGCCAATCGATAATCTACAGGTCAAATATAACCACATCCAACCACCGCCCCTTTTACTTTTATAGTCAGTCAAGAGTTGGTGCCATAAAGTATGTATATAGACGGAGGTGGTGAATGAAAGGGCAAGTCACTGATCACCCGACTTCTGCGTATCTTTGTCTCTGCTCTAAATTCCTATTTTCCCTAACTATCCTGTCATTAGTTTGTTATACGTGGACGAACTATTGTTAGCAATTTCAACTTTCTATTTATAATTTCTATCTTCCTCTTCCCAACGTCTTCTTTGTTCATTTTCAACTTCGACAAAAATGCATCAAAGAATCAAATGACACTATGATGAGCGATTATGATTTCTACCAGGTCATTTCAATAACTATACATATTCATTGTTTGCGGTGCCCGCACTCTCCTTTTACTATATTACCAAAACAATTCCAGAACCTATTAACAATTTTGATAAGCTTAGAAACTGAATTAGTCCGGAGCGCTTACCTTTCCTCCGCCGATGAAAAAAAAATTTCGAATCGAGGGCTGAAGTTATGGATATGCTAATGGGGAAGAAGAACGGGAGAGGATTATAAGATAAACAGATTGGAAGGTTGTAGAGGAAGAACAAGTGGCTGAGATGACGTTTTCAGCTACGAATGAAGGGTTCGGTAAGGAAATCACCTGAGATGGATAATTGATCGTGCGGTTGCTTGTTGTTGTCCTCAGCTGTGCGGTTCTGCTGTTGCGCCTCACTGGTTTCTGCAGCCTATAGTGGTGGCGACGGACAACAGCTGGTGGTGTGGTGGTGACTGGTGCGACATTGGCCGGGGTCGAAAATAAGAAATAACAGAACAGAACAGAGAGAGAGAAAGGGGGCAACAAATATGGCTCGCTCCTGTGCCGGGCAAATAAGCACGTCCTGGCCGTGGGAGTTGCCAAACAGATCAATAATTAATCTATCATTTTCTCTGTAAAATAGGTGTTCAATTAGTTGCGAGCATCTGTACATTTTTAAAACAAACTTTAACTACTAATATTTTTTTTTGTATATACAAATAAAAATAATATTATAACAATATTTTTGAACATAAATATTATAACAATTATAATTTTATATCATAACTTATTATATATATTAGAATCAAATAGGGGTATTTTAATATATTGTCCTACTAGATAGTATCAAATGGGGGAAAATTTTTCATTGCCCTATTTTATAAGAATAAATGGAGGGATTTTAGTATTGCACTATTTATTATGATTAAATAGGAGAATTTTTAATCATTACCCTATTAGATTGGATTAAAAAGGGGATATCTTATATTGCCCTATTTGTTAAAATCAATTAGGGAAAATTTTAATTGCTCTATTTGATTATCTATAATAGGGTAATTTTATAATTACCTTATTTAATATTCTAAAATTGCCCTATTTGACTATATTTCTTACAGTGAATGACCACTAATCGACAGTTCATCTATCATTTGGTGACGACTAATAGGATATACAGTATCAACTAATAATCCCACAATACTAAATAGGCCAATAAGGACTTATCCCATACTTTGAGGCACAATTACAAAGCAAACAATGGGTCTTACTAACAAGAATACTATATAAACAATTATACCTCAAAGATGATTAAAATAATCAAATACAGTCAATAAAATACTTGATCCCAATTTAGTTAAAAATACTGAGCAATAAATCATTTTATTAAATATTATTTGATAAAAAAATAAGGAGTAAAATCCGATTAGAATATAATAAGTTTATAAACAGAATGAATAAGGAGTAAGTTACTCATGAACTAATATTTTATTAACCAATAAAAATAATAAGAAAATTATTACAAATAATATGGGTAAGTTACTCATAAACTAATATTTTATAAACTAATAAAAATAATAAGAAAATTATTATGAACAATAGATATAATACATACATACATACATACATACATACATACATACATACATACATACATACATACATATATATATATATTTATATATATGATAAAAGGAGATATGCTATTTACTTACCTTGATAAGCCAATCCCAAAGACAACACTGAACCTAATTGTATAATCCTATATTATCAATAATATACTCTTAATAAATTGGTATAGAAGAAATACATACACACTTATAGATGCATATAAGAAAAAAAATCAAAGTTTTACCTTTAGAAAATAGTAGTTCACTGTCAAAGAAGAAAATAGGCAGTAGAAAGGAAACCAGCCATGAGAGTAGAAGAAAAATCCAAAGTGATGTAATATGAAGAATAGTATGTGATGGTAAGGTTTAATGGTCAGCTTAATAGCTTAATAAATTTCATCAAGAAAGTTTTCACTTACCGAAATAATTAAAGAAGATGAAATTAATGCAAGGAAAGTGAAGAGATGTCTAGCTTGTAAATCTATATATTAAATTACTCATTTATTATACTATTTTATTTATCATTATTTGAAATTCATATTTATTTATTTATTTATTCATCATCATCATCGTGATTATTATTATTCACTTTTTTTTTGGGTTATCACATATTATGCAAAGAGCATGTGGAATTATACCATTCAACTTGGAAGTTTTCATACCCATACTGAAATGGGTGGGAAAGAGTTCCCATGCAGCTTTTTGTTCCTGGCTTCTTACTACTACATGTTTGAGAAATTTAACGTTGATATTGGAAAGGAAAATTATACTCCAATCATCATTGATTGGGTGGTTGGAGATGAGAATTTTAGTGACGTAATGCCCAATGATTGGTATGCTTGTAAAGCAAATTGTTGTTTATGTTGCATTAAATCATGTGTATTTGCTGTATGGAGTGTGCATATCAAGTTTGGAGGCAAAATATGCCTAGGAAGAGCTTTCATGTACTAGTATTGACATAGTCATGTAAGTATATGCTCCTTTTGCCAAGAGAAGGAAAGTTGCATGGCCAGCCAGTGCAACATTGGCACAGTCGTGCAAGTTTGTGATTATTTTACAGAGAGAAAGAAAGTTGCATGGCCAGAAAGTGCAGACTTAGAATGGTCATGCCACGACGCTCGAATCTCATTTTTAATCATATTTCCTCCTGTCTTTTGATATACCTTTTTGTTATCTTCATTCTTAACTCATAGATAGAGTTTGAGAAATAAGTTTTAAGGTTTTTGATAGATCAACTCACATCATCAATTATCCATTTAATTTGTTTAATTTAGAGATTGAGAATCCATTATAATTATATTTGATTTTGTAATCTCTTGATTGATTAATATGCTAATCCATCTCTCCTCACTTGTGGATGTAGGTCGATTTAACTGAACCATGTAAATATTTGTGTCCTTAATTTATCTTAGGCTTTATCAATTGATTTAATTTTGGTTTTGGTTGTAAATTATTTTTTAATCATGTAATGATCTAGATCTAATCTTTATTTGATCCGTTATGCGTTTCGTAACAAGTAGTATGAAAGCGTGTTGATTGGTATATGTTTCTGTTCTGATTTCACAATGGTAATCAAATTTGATATTGAAATATTTGATGGGTTGGTTAATTTTGGTTTGTTAAAATTAAAAATGTGAGTAATTTTGGTTCAACATACTACGCTGAAGAGAAACGTGAAGAAGCTAGTGACGATGTTAGATAAAAAATGGGATGAACTTGATTTGAAGGATTGTCAGCGATCAAGTTATACTTATCGAATGAAGTTCTCCTTGAAGTTTCTAAGGAGACAACCGATGCAGGTCTTTAACTAAAACTGGAGTCATTGTACATGATGAAGAGTGTTACAAATCACCTACTATTGAAGACTAGATTTTATGATCTTCGTCTTCGGGAAGGTAATCCTTTTAAGCCTCATTTAGATGAATTTTCATCAATTGTCATTAATTTACAGAGTATTGATGAGGATGAGAATGATGAGGATCTTGCTATTATTCTACTATGTTATTTACTGTCATTGTTTAAACACTTTTGCCAAACCATTTTATATAGTCATGATGATTTGAATCTCGATGATGTTAGAGATGCCTTAGTGCAAAGAGAATTGATTGATATGTAGTTAACATCAAAGTCTTTTAATTCTCCTAGTGATGGTTTATTTGTGTCTGGTAGAACCATGGAAAAAGCTTTAGTTTTTGGTTCAGGTGGTGTTAAGCAGAAAGATGGATCTATGTCTAGATGGAACAAAAATAATATTTTTAATTACTGTCATAAAGAGGGCCACATAAAATCTGAATGTTGGAAGCTTAAGAATAATGGAGTGATCAGAACTTTATTGAATGTCCAACAGGTTCCCAATCTCAAGAAGAATCTTATATCTTTTGGCATTCTTGATGCTAATGGGTGTAAGTTTTTAGCTATAGGTGGAGCTATGGCTATTAGTCACGACACTTTAGTCCTAATGAGGGGTAAGAAAATTGGCAGTTTATATGTTTTGTAGGCCAATACAATGATTAGCTCTACAGTTGTGTCATTATCTTCATCACTATCTAACTCGGATCTCACTAGATTATGGCATATGATACTTGGTCACATGTGAGAGAAAGGCATGGTGTCTTTAAGTAAGAGATGACTCTTATGTAGACAGGAGGTGAGCAAATTAGTATTTTGCGAGCATGAAATTTATGGAAAACACAATAGGGTCTGCTTCAATACAACAAATCATAGTAGCAAAGGATCGCTTAACTAACTTGTCGGGTCCTTCATCATTTGCTTATTATATTGGTGCTAAATACTTGCTGAAATTTATAGATGATTATTTTAGGAAAATTTTGGTCTATTTTCTCAAGCATAAAAAGGATTTATTTAATGAATTTTTTGATTGGCAGACTATGATTAATAAAAAGACTGATCGTTAGATTAAAGTTCTTCAAATTGACAATGGTTTGGAGTTTGTTGAAAAGGTGCTCAGCGAGTTTTGTAATAAGAATGTCATTGTTCATGACCACACTTGTGTTAATCAGCCACAATTAAATTGTGTTGTTGAGTGTATCAATAGAACTCTTGTTGAGAGAGATTTGTGCAAGCTATCAAATGCTATTTTGAGGAAGATTTTTTTGTGCATAAGCTATTTCTACTGCATATTCTTTGGTGAAGTGATCTCATTATTCATCCTTTAATTTGAAGATTTCTAGCAATTTATGACATGGAAAACCTTTTGATTATTCAATTTTGATAGTTTTTTGTTGGCTTGCCTAAATGTATATGAATAAAGGGAAGTTATATCATAGGGACAAGAAGTGTGTTTTCTTAGGCTATGGCTTGGGTGTTAAGATATATCGTCTTTGGGATCCTGAATCTAAGAAAATTTTATATCAAGAGATGGAATGTTTGATGAATCTGCTATGCTAACTCCTAAAGGGGAGGTTGTTATTCAAAATGATCTAGGTTTATTGTAAGGTGTTGAGAAAGAAGTGGAACATATTTTGGTTGATCCAATAGTTTCTAGTTGACTATCTCAAGTAGAGAGTTATGATGTTCCATAGGCTCAATCTCATCCAGTTCCACATTATATTGTTAGAGACAGACCAAGAAGACAGGTCAGACCACCATAGAGATTTGATAATATTGAATATATGTCTTATGATATATCTGTTGCTAGTTAGGGGGAGGGTACTGATGATCCCGTTCTATATAATGAAGCTATTTCATCCCTAGATTCTAAAAGTAGTTGATTGCAATGCAACAAGAGATGGATTCTTTACATCGTAACATGACTTGGGTTTTGGTTGATGCACCTCTGAGAAATAAGATTGTTGGGTGTAAATGGGTGTTCAAGAAGAAAGAGGGCTCTCAATGCTTCATTGATCCTTTTTATAAGGATAGAGTTGTTTCTCAAGGGTTCAGTCATATTGAAGGTATTGATTTTTATGAAGTATTTTCTCCTATTTTGAAGCACACTTTTATCCACATTCTACTAGCTATGGTGGCTCATGATGATTTGGATCTAGAATGGATTGATGTCAAGACAACCTTCCTTCATGGGGAACTTGAATAAGAGATTTACATACAGCAACCCAAGGGGTTTATAGTTGAAAGGAAGGAAGACAATATGTGTTTATTGAAGAAGTCCTTATGTAGGTTAAAATAGTTTCCTTGATAGTGATATAAACACTTTGATTCATTTATGGTTACTTATGGGTATGTTTTTAGTAACCATGATAGTTATATTTATTCCCAAAAATTATCTAATGGTTCCTTCATCTATTTGTTGTTATATATTGATAACATACTCATTTCATGCAAAAATAACTCGTAGATTTAGAAGTTGAAGACACTATTGAACAGTGAGTTTGAAATGAAGGATCTCGATGTTACATAGATGATACTTGGTATAGAGATACATAGAGTTGGACCTTCTAGGAATTTGTATCTTAGTCAAAATTGTTACGTAGAAAAGGCCTTGGTGAGTTTTGTTATGCAAGATGCAAAGCTTGTGCCTACTCCTTTGGTTACTTATTTCAAACTTTCAGCTAACTTATCATCGAATACCACTGAGGAATAACAATACATGGAAATAGTCACTTAAACAGGTGTGGTAGGTAGCATCATACATGCTATAGTTTGTAATCATTCGGATATTGATCAAGTAATTAGCATTGTTGGTAGATATATGTCTTGTCTAGGAAAGAGACATTAGGATGCTGTGAGATGGATACTTAGGTATCTATGAGGTACATCCAATGTTTTCTTAGAGTTTTAGAGGACATATGTTGGGCTTATTGTTTACTATGATTCTAATTCTTCTAGAGACCTCAACAACAAGAATTCAACTTGGGGTTATATTTTCTGTTTTGATGGAACAAATATTAGTTGGCAAGTTGTTTGCAAGATGTGATAGCGTTTTCAACCACAAAGGTAGAATACATGGCTCTTATAGAGGTTTTTAAGGAAGATAAATGGCTTAGTGGATTAGTTTGTGAACTCACATCCATTGATTATTTAGCAAATATTGTTGTGTATTATGATAATTAGAGTGCAATTCATTTAGCATGTAATGAAAGAATTTATGATAAGAGAACTAAACACATTGATGGGAAGTTTCATTTCATCCGTGATGTAGTAGCTACGGACGAAGTGTTATTAGAGAATATTGATATTGCTAAGAATGAAGATAATATGTTAACATATTTCTTTTCGTTGGCTAAGTTCGCATTTTGTGTGAACTTGGTGGGTCTTATTGGAATATGAGCTTTGTGCTCTTTTTAGAAAGAAGATATGTTGGTATTATGGATTTGGTTTTATAAGGATTTTGCTTCAAGTTGAAGGTGGAGATTGTTGTGTATGTTAACTTGAATCAAGTACATTTGATGTGCGGAGTGTGCCTATTAAGTTTGGAGGTAAAATATGCTTGGGAAGGGGCTTACATGGCCAACCACTGTAGCATTGGCCCAACTATGCAAGTGTACGCTCCTTTTACTAAGAGAAGGAAAGTTGCACGACCAGTGCAACATTGGCACGGTCATGCAAGGTTGTGATTATTTTGCCAAGAGGAAAAAAGTTGCACGGCTGTGCCATAGGACTCCAATCTCATTTTTAATCATATTTTCTTTTTTCCTTTTGATATACCTTTTATGTTAGATAGAGTTTGAAAGAGAAGTATTGGTTTTTTTGAGAGATCCACTCACACCATCAATTATTCATTTGATTTTATTAATTCAAACATTGAGAATCTATTATAATAATATTTGATGTCATAATTCCTTGATATATTAATATACCAATCCATCTCTCGTTTTCCATGGATGTAGGTGTAACACTCCATTTTTAGCACTTGAAAATTTCTTTAAAAAGAGTTGATTGTGGAAGATAAGCCAATAAAAAACATAGGGTGTTACTGCCACACTTAGTATAAGTCCGGTTCCTCTACCTTTCTTACATTAAGTGTTAAGGCTAAAATGTTTATCCACTTAAATTAAGAATAAAAATGGATAACAAGAAGAAAAAGGTTTCATTTCAATATTAAATTGTTCTGACAACAAAATATTAAACAAAAGAATTATAATTGACGAGGGAAAGAAATACATAAGGGAACATAAAAGTCTAAAAGATATCTAGGTCAAAAGATGCTGAAATGGAGACCGAATAGTCCTAACTCTCAACCCCTACCAAAAGCCATCAAGTTGTATCCTCAAAGTACTCTTGCAAGGTAAAGACTATCCATTGAATAGGTAGGGGGCCATAAAACGGAACCCATCAGTACAAGGGTATTGAGTAAACCAATATACAATACTAACCATATAAATATCACATGGAGCACATAGAAGGTAACACAAAGTATCATGTCATAACATGTTAAATAGCACATACAATAGCTAAGTGCCACATTCATACCATAACTCATATCATACCATATGCCACATGTCTATCACATTAAACTTAACCATATTAGAACTATTTTATTAATCCAATTATACCGAGGGTGTTCCATAAAAAAAAAACAAACACCAAACTATAATTAAGGCCTTTTACAATAACCACATCTATTCCACTTATAACATGATAAGGAAATCACTGAGATAATTACCAACCAATACACCAAATCTAAATAGTGCATAAATGTAACTATCAAACCAACATACCAGAACAAAGTAAGAGTACGGAGGCAACTACCAAATCGACAAATCACAACAATCCATTTAAATCCTTATACAAAAATTATTTATATTTTAATTACTCAAGGGGATACAATGATAACTAGGAGACATATAAGTACACTAGTCATACCAGTGCACTAAAGCAACAAAGTATCCTATCAACTTGTAATCTAGAGACATACAAGTACTCCAGTCATACTGGTGCAACAAAGCAACGTAATATCGTCCCATCCCAAGACACTAATCCTTAAGTATCGATACCTCATATAGGGCTTGTAGGTCACCTATATAGTAGACTAGGGCCTTAGCCAAAATGCTGAGGCATTCGACGAAACTACCATATAAAATCAAGGGCTTGTATCTCGTCTCTAGGGTAGCTAACCCTAAAGAGAAACTATTCCCAAATCTCGAGGTCTTCCACTTTAAATATTAATATCTTATTAAGGTGATAATAAAATATCACATAATGCAAAGAGATTTCAATTTTATACTTAACCATTTTTCTTTTATTTTCAATTATTCATGTCAACCATAAGGTCCAAACTAAAATCAAATTTAATACTAAGGTCAACCTAGGAATCCATTAAGGTTATCCTATTCCAATTATTCACACTTTTAGGCATAATAATTCATAAATGATCAAAATTTCCTTCTATGTTATTTAATCAATAATTTCCCACTTTAATACCAATTGTTATTAGAATTATGTGAAATTCATGGTATGACTAAATAAAATTAAAATAGGCACATTAATAAAAAATTTAAATTCTATACATTTTTAGGAGTGAAAAAAATACCATTTTGTCCCTAAAACACAATTAAGCTCATTTAGCACATAAAACCGTACTTATGCATAATTATTTTTACACAAACAACCCTATTTTAATATGCTATCATGCATATATTTAAAATACATAAATTTAAAATACCTTTGCATAAAAATACATGGTCACACACTTAGAGAAATTAATAACAATATATGGTGCATTCATAATTTTTTTTATGAGATTACAAGAAAGCATAAATTACACTTAAGTATAACATAAGAAACTCTAATCATGCTATCACATGATTTTTATATATTTAGTAGAAGCACATGGGCTACCTTTTCCCAAGAACAAATAGGAAAATAACACAAAGAACCTCCAAATGAATATCAACGCCTTCGAAAAATGGAGACACAAGAGGAGAAGACAAAGCATAACATAAGAAACTCCAAACATGCTATCACATGATTTTTATATATTTAGTAGGAGCATATGGGTTACCTCTTTCCAAGTACAAAAAGAAAAATAACACAAAGAATCTCCAAATGAATATCAACACCTTCGAAAAATGGAGACAAAGATGAGAAGATAAAAGATGACAACTTCACAATTTAACCAAAAATATAACATTCTTTACTTATTTAAAAATAAATAAAGGCTAGATAGTAGGAAATGTAGAAGTGAAAACAAGAGAATAATGAGAAATAAATGAGGACGGGTCTCAGTTATAAGCTTAACAAAGCTTAAGAATACTTAGCAAAAATAACTAAAATAAAGAGAGAGGTGGGAACAACTAAGAGGAGAAAATAAGAGAACTGCTGAATGAAAATAAAGTAAGATAAATGGGGTATAAATAGGGGATGGAGGAACCAAAAATCTGCAACCACAAGAGGGGGGAGAGGTAGCTTGTTCAATACTTGAATGATAAAGGATAAGGTGGTGGAGTATATTTACATTTAATGAAGTTATGAAAATCAATCAATCAACCAAGGGATGAGGGAGGTGATGGTGTGCAGGTCCAAGGTCAGATTTAAGCACGGAGAATGTAAGTGAAGAAGGTTGAGTGCAAGAAAAACCAAAGTGACACAACTAGCATAGGTAGAAAGTGTATGAAAGTAATTTTTGCTCAAAATTTGGTTGAATGAATAGGACAATGGTCAAATTGATACAAAATCTAATTGTGGAAGTGTAGGAAGTAATTTCGTGCATGAACAAATCTTTTAGGATTTATCGATTATTTTTAGTAGTGGAAAGATCAATATAGTAAATAAAATTAATAAAAATACCAAACAAGCTTATAAAATTACAAAATTTATAAAAACTCTTAAAATAATATTTTAAACTCACATGTAAAATTTTATGAATTTACAATAAGATTTGATATATAAAATATTGAAATGACTGTTAATTAACAAACTTACAAGGTAATTACTAACATAAATACCAAAACTATTCCTAAAATCATGAAACTTTCCAGATCACCTTATTTACTCATTTAAAACCTAAATATATTTTTCATAATTTTTAACACACATATGATATGATATTTAGCTAGCATACCTTAATTATATATTTTGCATATAAAATTCAAAAAGGATAATAAACACAAATAAAATTAAACTAAATTTTCTAGATTTACATTTAAACGCATTTAGGACCTAAATAAAATTTTATAAGAATATTTTACAAGGTTTAAACTAAGGTTTACATATATAAATAGTATTTTATATGTAAAGTGCTTCTAGCAGCAAAAATGATAATTGTTATAGAATAATCCAAAATAATCTTGAGGCTATAAAATACTCTACAATAATTTATATAATTAAGTATACATAATTAGAACTAATTAAAAATGGAATATTCTAGTAGGTTAATTTGACCAAAATATGTAGATCTTTGTGTCCTTATTTTACCTTATACTTTTTCAAATGATTTAATTTCGGGTTTGGTTGTCTATTATTTTATAATCGTCTCTGTTACTGCCCAATTAATGATGGCCGTAATATCGTCTCTGTTTCCAATAGTATTAAGCTCTGATTCCAATAGTATTAGATGTTGTAAGTATAAGCTAAGAAAGCAGAGCTACACGGGTACTCTTTCCCGCCCATTTCGGTGTGATTCGTAACTCTTCGAAGTTGAATTGCATAATTCCACATGGCAGTAGTCAGACGGCTAGCCTGGCAGCATCCAATACCCTTGCATGGTGACAATTGACTCATGAAATCTGTGTCATTAGGGCAAAATGTGGAGCGCCATACGATGAATGACCAGGCAAAGCGATAATTCCGATGGTATCACAGCCTACAACTATGAATTTGTCGTCGGTATTGAAAGGGAATTCTGGCGATGTGATTATTGGCTTGTTCATGATTTCATTCTTACAAGCAGTCAATATGGGTGTGTGGACGTATAATCTGCCATACATAGCTATTTCGCTGACTCGGAACTGATTGAAGCCATAACTAGCAGACTTCGGTGAGAAGAATAAGGTTCCTTTATGGCTACGCTTGAGGAAGAAGCCTACACTACTGTTTCAGTAACACCCTTCCTTCAACCCGAACGGCTATGGGATGTAAACATTTCTACACATATAAGGGCAGCCTGGTTTTGCGATTAGAGAAGGCCATTTTGCGGCGGTAGCAGTGCCTATTCTTCTTGTCAGAGTTTGAAGAACTAATAGGGACAAACATATCTTAAGCATCTCCTTAAGGCTCCTTTGTAATGGCATGATGCCGCCTTCAACCTGGTCTCTTCTTACGTCGTGTGGTGGTAGTGCCTTAATTATATGCAACTGGGGAAGTGGGTGCAGTTTTACATGCATTTGCTTCTATTAAATACTACTCGACGAGTTTTGAATTAGTGAATTAGCCTATTGAGAATTTTCCAAGAAAACAAATTAAATTTCATATCATCATTGTCGTCGTCGTCGCATGCATGCGTGATATATACCGCGTAGGAAATTAAAGTTGAATTTGAGCATCCGATGATATCATTAGTAACAAGGAATTCAGTGTAGTTTATTCTACGATACTCACTAAAATATATGCTGGGTAATGACTTTTCAACAAAAAAAAAGAAATAAAAATAGAAAAAGAAAAAGAAAACAAAAACATAATGAGTTGATTAAAGGTCTAATATGATAACATTGTAATCCACATGAAAGTTAGTTGCATATTTCACAATTCTATGGTTGCAAGCAACGGTTGCTTCTCTATTAAGATTATTTTTCCAGGTGGATGGAACAACCGCAACCATTACTTCCTATCCGTATATGTTTTTACTCGTAAGATAATTAGAATATATTTAGAAAATGGTAGATATCTCTCTACTAAAACAGACTCAAGCAGGTCCGGAACAACAAATATTCCACAACAAAATATAAGCACTCGATCTCCATTATGGTTAGGTGGCTTCAACAGAGACTCGTGTAGCTCAAAGTTGGACTAAATTGAGGTGTCCTCATATAGAGAGTTTAGAGAGAGAGATCCTTCATGCATGCGAGTCCACCCACGAGGCCACCCGAGAGGCCAACCTATGATTCATGTAGGTTTTGTCGAGTAGCAAGGGGATTTAGGTTTCAAACCAAGCATTCGTTATGATACAACCAATCATCCTGTTAACCATGATGCCCCTTTTGATAACCTCCCAGCCTTACGATCTCCCTTAGCACCTCTCGAGTCCCTTCCAGCCATGGTGATAATCATCTAAGGGAAGTAAGGAGAGATTTCTCAATTTCGAAGGTTCCAATACGATCGGATAGGGGGTGTTTTTCTGTGTTCGTGGACAACATTACAAGTGATGTCTCTAGAGGGGAAATCAAGGAGATGTTTGCGTGTGCAGGAAAAGTAAAGGACGTGTATATCAGTAGGAAGGTGAGAAGGGGGTCAAAGGGCTTGTTTGGTTTTGTGCGGTTCGGAGCATTAAGTTAGGCAAATGAAGCGGTAAGGAAATGTGATGGGATGCTTATGCATGGTAGCAGGCTTTTTTTGAAAATGGCTAGGTTTGGAAGACAGGGTCAGGGAGCACGTAGTGTTCTGGATGTTAGGGGAGAGTTGAGGAGAAGAATCTTGCCAACGGCTTGATCACCTGCGTGGAGGGATGGCAGGTCCTTTGCAGAAGTTACTAGAGGGGAAGGAAAAGGAACCAGAGGGGAAGGCAAGGGAAGATATATCCAGTTAAATGTGGATAAGGAGGAGGTAGAATGGTTGTAGAGGAGCGTTATTGTGGAATCTGATCACCTGTTGCTGCCTGAGCTCGTGATATAGAGGCTGATGTCTTCTTGGAGTTCCATCTGCAAGGTAAGAGATTTTGGTCCATATAAGTTCTTACTTACCTTCAATTCTATTGATTCATCTTTGGCGGCTATGGAGGAAGGCAACCTTTTATTTGAGACATTTAGAACTGTAAGGAAATGGATGGAGGGGGAGGCTTGCTGTGTGAGGAGAACCTGGGTGGAAATTCGGGGCCTTCCGATTGTGGCATGGAAGGAGGTGGTGGTGCGGCAGATTGCTTACGGTTGGGGACGGTGGGTTTTTTGGGAGGAGGATAAGGATTTTGGCGACTCTTTGGTAGCAACAAGGTTCCTTATTGATACGCACAACATGGAGGACATCAAGGAACAAGTGGTGGTTAGTATAGAAGGGAAGGAAGTGGTTGTGCATGTGTAGGAGATTAGATGTGGTTATGTCCCATGGAAAAAATCGGTGGATGGTAAGCTCACTGCCTAGCCGTGTGTGATGGATTCCGACAAGGAAGAGGGAAAGTCAGTTGATGAGCAGCTGAATAGTTTTGGGAGGAAGGAAGATGAAGAGGCATGCATTGACAGCACACAGGTGCAGTGCTTAGGGAGAGTTATCGAGGAGGTGTGGGGGCAATCAAAGAAGGTGGCAGACGTGATTGGTTGGTTCGCATGGGAGAGGGAGAAATCTAATAAGTGGGGAGAGGAGGAGTTAATGCAGGATATGTGTAGTAGCAGATCGAGAAGCGAGGAAATGATGATTTGGCCTAGGGGAGAGGTCGTGCGGCGGCTACACATGCAAGAGAATGAGGTGGCATATTGGCATCGAATTGATGAAATGTGGAAAGCTGGAGAAGAAGGGGCAGGTGAGTCATGTGGGCTGTTGTCCATCGTGGGAAATACCGAACAGGAGATTGGGTTGGCCGACAAAAGTGTGATGCGGGGATGGTACATGAAGAATAGTGAGGATGAGGTTGGTGTGGAGGCTTTGTCAGCTGGGTCGAAGAACACAGTCTTCACAGGGGTGGGCCACGCCATTGATGAGGAGAGGAGATTAATTAAATGGAGTAGAATGAAGAATGGGCTGAGGGGTAGAGTAAAGAGTTTGAGAAGGAAAATTGAAGGGGAGAGAGATGAAGAAGGGGATTTGATGGTTGATGCTTCCCCATCTAGTGTTGAAGCACCTCCACCTGGGTTTGAGGGGTTGGCTCCTATTAAAGGATCGGACGGGTCCGGAATAAAGAATCCCTAAGTAGACATTGGAGTAAATAGGGTTGAAGTAGAAGAGGAAGGATCGGAAGAAGCGGGAGAGTGTTGGCTGCTTGGGAAGAACCTTGGACTTTCATCAAAGGAAGAGAAGAAATGTGTGGAAAAATTGGTAGGCTTAAGAAGGAGTCAGAGGAAGATTAAGAAGGGGTAGGTTTAAGATGCTATGAGGAGAAGGGGGTTAAGGCGACGTCGCTATGGTTGTTATTAATTGGAATATAAGGGGGATAGGGGCACTAGGGAAGATGTCCTATTTGTAAGCTTTGATTGTGAAGGAGAAGCCTTGGGTGTGTGGCCTGGTGGAAATGAAGCATCAAGTGGTATTGGATTCTTGGAAGAATAAAGTGAGGGGGGGGGGGGACTAGGAGTCTTTGATTGGAGAGATTCCGTGGCGCAGGGTAGAAGCGATGGTTTGGTTATTGGGTGGAACACCTAGTTTTTTGATTTGAGGTGCTCTAGAAGCGGATGTAGGTGGATCTTGATCAAAGGGTGTCTTCGACCTCTTTATTTTGATTGTGGGGTTCTCTTAGTCTATGGGAACTCTATTTCGAGGAACTAGAGGGCCCTTTGGGAGGAGTTGGAGGCAGTGGGACATAGTTGTCCTAGTCCTCTGTTAGTGCTGGGTGACTTTAACGAAGTAAGGTCCTGTGAGAAAAGGAAAGATGGATGGGTGGATAGTAGGAGTGTGAAAGAGTTTAATGATTGGATTGACAAGATGGGCCTAATCGAGGTAAAACCCTCAAATTTAAAGTTTACTTGGTGCAAGGCGAGGTCGGCGAGTCTCCCGGACAGAGTGTTAATGGATCTCAGATGGTTGGTTGCTTTTCTGAGCCTTACTTGTGTGGGTTTGAGCAAATCGCTCTCGGACCACAATCCTATTCGGGTCCGCTTCACGAAATGCGAAAAAGGATCACTTCCGTTTAGATCTTGGGATATGTGGTTTTCCCACCCTAAGTTCCAAGGGTTTGTGGCCAAGTGTTGGGCTAGTTTGGAGGGGAAGCAGTGTTAGAATAGGTTGAAGGCCATGAAAGGTTTGCTCAGGAAATGGAATAAAGAGGTTTTTGGGGATATGTATCTAAAGATTAAGCTATTAGAAGACGAGTTGAGTAAAGTGGAGGGGTCAAGTGGAAGGGGTGAAAGTGAGAAGGCGGAGCTTGCTCAAAGGGCGGCGCTACAAAGTCAGTTGTGGAAGTGGCACAAGAGAAAGGAGGCTTATTGGCTTCAGGTATCTAGGGTTCAATTTTAAGGAAAAAGGATCAAAATACTAAGTACTTTTATACTATTGTAGCCGTTAGATGGAAAAAAGCTCTTATCAGCAGGCTTATTCATTGTGGCAAAGAGGTTATAGAGTCGTCAAAGATCAAGGAGATCATCGTGTCTTTCTTCAGGAATCTTTATGAGAAGCAGGATCTTCCAGATGTTGATATCAATGAGGAAGGGTTCTGTAAGCTATCACGGGAGAAGAGCTTGGCACTTGATAGTATTCCTTTAGAGGAGGATATTAAGAAGGCTGTCTGGGAGTGTGACCCTTTGAAAGCACCTGGTTATGACGGGTACTATATGGGTTTTATCTGCAAGATGTAGGGAGTGGTTGGGAAGGAGTTCTCAAAAGTTGTAATGGATTTTTTTTTTTGTCTCAATAGACTATCACCTGCAATTAATACAACATTGATAACCCTGATTCCCAAAGTGGCTCATGCAGATGAGGTGAATCAGTTCAAGCCCATTAGTTTGGTAGGGTGCATCTACAAGGTAATCTCAAAGATCCTTGCCCAGAGGCTGAAGTAGGTGATCGATGAGCTGGTTGGTGATTCACAGTCAGCTTTTATAGAAGGAAGAAGCATTCTAGATGGGGCTTTGGTAGCAAGCAAAATTGTGCAGTAGTACAGACGAAAGAAGAGTATCAAGGGAGTCATGGTCAAGCTTAATTTTTCAGAAGGCCTATGATAGTATCAAGTGGGAGTTCGTTGACAAGATGCTAAGGATTATGGGTTTTGGTGGAGTGTTCAGAGGATGGATCAAGGAGTGTATTTCAGCTGCTTCTATATTGGTGTTGGTGAATGGGTCCCTTACTCCCCCTTTCAATATGGGTAGGAGCTTAGACAGGGTGATCCTATCTCCCCCTTCTTATTCTTCTTAGCGGTGGAGGCGTTCAACCTGCTTATCAGGAGAGGTGTTGACAAGGGTTTGATTCATGGGTTAAGAATGGGGAGGCATGGGTGCAAAGTCACGCACTTGCAGTTTGCTGATGATACGATGATCTTCTGTGAGCCATCTCTAGAGAATATAAGGAATTGGAGGAGACTGATTGACTGTTTTTACTTACTATCGGGGCTCAAGGTTAATTTCGATAAAACGAAGCTCATTGGTCTTGGGGTGGACGATCAGTTTCAGAAGGAGGTAGCATCCATCTTGATCTGTGTCATTGGGTCGCTACCTACCATTTATCTTGGCCTCTCATTAGGTGCAAAGGCCGGAAACATACAGACGTGGAAACCTGTGATTGATAAGGTGAAGCCGAGGTTAGCAGGGTGGAAATCGAAGGTTCTCTCTAGAGCAGGAAGGTTGGTTATGATCAAGAGCGTTCTTAATAGTCTTTCGATGTATTACATGAGTCTCTTCAAGATTCCGAAGGGGGTTGCTAAGGAGATCATTGGCATTCAGCATAATTTCTTCTGGGGTAGTAGGGGAGACAGGAGAAATCTTCCTTTGGTGAAGTGGAGTGTAATTCAGAAGCCCAGGTCCTTGGGAAGACTTGGGGTAGGGGACCTTGTTATGAAGAATAATGCTTTATTGTTCAAATGGTGGTGGCAGTTTTTCACTATGGATGGTGCATATTGGAAGGATGTTGTCTCCTTAATCCATTATGAGGACCAGTCAGGAGGCATTCACAACTTGGGCTCTCAGCGCGGATGGACGCCGTGGGTGGATATCATTCAAATGGGCACCTTAAACCCTATCTTGAAGCAGGGATTGTCTATAGCTATAGGTGATGGGAGAAACATTAGCTTTTGGCATGATGACTGGATAAGATCAAGAGCGCTAAAGTTGGTATTTCCAAGACTTTTTTCAGCTTTAGGGCAGCAGGACAAGAAGATTGCTGGTATGGGAAGATGGGATGGGTCATAGTGGAATTGGAGTCTGTGGTGGAAGAGGTACCTCTTTGATTGGGAGGTAGCGCTAGTGGTGATTGGGAGGTAGCGCTAGTGGAGCAGTTGGAAGGCTTATCAATCAGTTTCCTTTATCCAAAGACAAGGAGGACTCGTTCAAATGAGCTTTTGAGGATAGTGGTACTTTCTCGGTTAAGTCTTTTTGTCAAGCATCTTATCAGCTTCTTGATGGAGACAGGTCTCTAAGTTTTGATCCTAGTTTGACGTGGAGCGGCTTAGCCCCCCAAGGGTTGAGCTTATGGCCTGGTTCGTGATCCAGCAAAGGCTCAACACTAGAGATAGATTGGCCAGGTTCCAAATCATTGATGCAAGGGAGGTAGGGTGCCCTTTTTGCAAGGAGGATCAAGAATAGGTGAATCATGTGTTTCTACATTGCTCTGTGACAGGGGGATTTGGTACGAGATTAGTGGTTGGCTGGATTCTACTTGGGTGATGCCAAGCTCTATTGAGGAGCATGCGGCTGCATGGATGAAAGTTAGAAGATTTGGTTTGAAGAGAGACATTTGGCGTACGACCTTTTTTGCTATTATAAGTGTTGTCTGGGAGTTTAGGAACAAATCTGTCTTCGATAAGTTCCATGTGTGTGTTAGATGGTTTATTTTACTCATTAAGGTTAAAATAGGCTCGTGGATTAAGTTTATTAGGAGGGCCTTCCCCTATAGAATAGAGGAATTGGCTCATAATGTTCAAGCTTTTTTGCAAGTGTGGCCTGATTCTTCGGAATTTGGTTGACTTATAATTATAAAAAAAAAACAAAAACAAAATATAAGTAGCCACATAGAAGAACGCAAAATCTATGATCATTTTGATTGATTTAGATATATGATATATCTACTGTCATTTTGTTTGCCAGTTCAGTCAATGATTATTGAGAAAGTTCACCCTACATCTGGAATATGAAGGTATGTCCCATCCATCGGTTTGTAACTACCACAACGTACTTTGTCCAAATTTTGTGAATTTGGGTGCAAGGAAAATGGATATATAAGCAAAAGCATCGCCCTTTAAGCTTCCACGCTACTCATAGCACATGTAGGACCTGACCTACACCCTCATACAGCTACACATGCAGGGGGTTGACTATTTGATCTAACCAGATACATGCAAGCTGGTATTCACCATTTGAGCAGGGAGGCTTACATGCAAGAAACTTTTACAAGAGGTATGAAATGACTAAGGGAATAGAAAAAGGACATATGTACCCTGTAGGGTTCTTCTCATAAGGCGAGGGGAGAGCAATGTGACCAAATAAGAACATAGCAGCTTTCTTGAGATATCTTCTTAATCTTTACAAATATGAGATCATGATTGTCAAGCCAAAAGCAGTTTTCTCGATGCTCACAGCAAGGCCAGGAGGCGAGAGCTCTCACAACGTATGCAATTGAAACCAGAAGCACTATAACTGCAATCCAACAAGCAAGCATCTTCAGTAGTTTTTGGGGTATGCATACCAGGCACTCCAACTTGCCATAAAAATCACTAAATTTACTAGAAAATTTTACAATAATGATTAGAGTGTCAAATCACTGAATTCAGATTTTCTGTGATGAATTTACATACATCTTAAACTATAAAAGATTTTCACATCAGTTAGGACTAACTAACTATGACTAGGAGACAAGAAAATGTCACATCCGAGCATATTATAATAAATACTTGAAAATATTAACTTAAAATCCTATATAATTTGAGATGATTAATGGTGTAACTGAAATATGCAAAGAACCAGGTATGGAGCCAAGTTCATGTTACACACATTCACATTACAGGAATGAGAAATGTTTGGGGGACTTGTGGTTTGTCAGCCCTCGATACACCTCAGCTAACAATCAAACATCGTTATTAAGACTCAATTAATGTTGGTTAATAAGATTCAGCTTTTAAGGAAATGATGAATAATGGTTAAGGGGTGTGAATTTGGGAACGTGGAGTTGGGAATAAATATTGTGGTTGTAGCTGTAAGATAAGATAAAATAAATACTTCCATTATAAGCATTATATGTAATGCATATTTTAATTAACAAATTAGAATGTCATTGTAAAATATGAACTAGTAGTAACAATAATTATATTATTATATTTAGAAAAATTAAACTTAAATGAAATTTTATAATCACTAAAGTAAATATATATAATAATACAGTATTGATAGGCTAATGCAAAAATCAATTAACATTTGCATTTTTCAATAAGAATTATTTATCTTTTTTTATTTACTTTTTAGTTTTTTCCTTTCTTCTTACACACACACACACACATATCCTAAATGATGTTGGGAGCTACTACCAGAATACTTTATAACAATATGTTTTACTATATATGTAGCTAGATAGATAAAAAAAAACTTATGATCCTAACTAACTAGTTGTTAAGAACATTAAATTCAAAACCCACCCAGAAAACGTCATCTGCTCCTGCATAAAGCAAATGCAAACCTAAGAAAACTTCGAACAAGAAATAATGCATCAATCCCATCCATGTCCTTGACAAGCTAAGCTTGTGATCTCCCAAGTTGCTTCATCAATTACTCCTTGACTTCTCATCCCCATATTCACACTCTGCCTCTCTCAACTCAAAGCTCACTCTTGAAATGAATTCGACTAATAGAATCGTAATTGATTCACAAAACGGAGCTGCAAGAACGTAATCGTTCTCTCTAAACCAAAAGTATTATCCATGTTTACCATCGTAATTGATAATTTTATTAGAATAATGGAGAAATCTTAGAATTCATAACACAAAAAACACAACGTACGCCTCGTATTTCCATTATATATGCTTATATAGATTTTGGGGTTAAAGTGTTTGACAAAGGGGGATAGGGGAGTCTAAAGACAACTGTAAAATGATTAATGGCCTTAGAAATTGGGAAGCAAATAATTAAGTTATTCGACTTCCAAAAATCAAAAATAGAAGAAGGGGAACATGCGAAGATGAAGGAGGATCGAAGAGGAAGATGGTGTTGTCAGAATGGAAAATGGTTTCAAGAAGATGATGCATAGGGTTATGGGAAACACACAAGATAAAAGACATAGTTGAGTAGAGAGAGGAAAAGTGGGCTAGCCTCTTTAAGGCCTAGGAAGGGTGTGTGTGATGGGGAAATGAAAACGGTATGGGCCAAGGACTAGGCGGAGTCCCTCGGTTAGTCCATGGTGCAATTTTAAAAAGTAGTTTTAGCAAAATAAGTTATTTCCCATTTAGTTTTAAGGGGAAATTTGGGTTATACCTCTATGAGCCCATAAGGATAAGATGATGGGTTGAAATTTACTATGCCCAAGACTAATGTCAACTTAAACATTATCATCATTGGCCAACTACGCACACACACATAAATACTACTAATATCTACAAATAAAAATGGGCTAGTTATAAGACCCAACTTACTTACGGTCCCATAACCCCTATTATAACTAAGATAATAAAATAATATGTGACTTTGAGCTTCCATCTTGATGCTCGTTTCTTCCCTATTTATTCCGACTCCATTTCCCAGTCTGTCTTGAACATATAAAACACAAAATTGTTAGAAGAGAGAGGAAATTATTAGAATAATTTAAAATAGGGTTAAAAATAACGTTTAATGATGGCTTCCATATCAACTCTCCCCTTTTTTACTAGTTTCCTAAACATCATACTCTTACACTAATTAATAACGGGAATAACACAAGTAACTCGAGCTTGTGCTCGTCCCTCTTGTTGGCCTCTTCATGTGTGTCCTTCACATTCCCACAACAAGATATACAATCTAATAAGGCAATATTAGGATATCAAATAGGACAATTATAAATTTGTCCTAATATATATAACCTAATAGGGTATTAAAAATTTCTCCCTTTCAATATAAATAAATGGGATAATAGAAATAGTCTCTTTATTTGATCTAATCTAATGGGGCAATAAAGAAAACCCCCTATTTGATTTCTTTTAATAGGGTAATGAAAAAAATCTCCCTATTTAATATTAACTAATACAGGATAAATATAAATCCCCTTATTTGATTCTATCTAATAGGATAATAAATAAAAAAATATTCCTTTAAAGATAATTATTTAATACTTAATGAAAAAATAATTCTTATTTAATGGGGCTATGAAGAAATCTCCCCGCTTATATCCCCTATTTGTTTATAAGGGATGAGTAAACAATTTTCTTAAAAAAATTAATTATTTAATACTTAGTACCACCTTACATTTTTACATACTTGTTCAACCTCACTTCTCCTTGCACACCTCTTTTACTAAATACATACCCATATACCCCCAATATTTTCACCATTTTTCAATTTTACCCATCTTATTTTTCCACACCTTAATTATCTCTAACACATTTTTTTCTCTTCTCTCTCTTCTCCCTCATCTCAACTCCTTTCAAATCCTTCCCAGTCTTCAATCAATTGAGAAAATTAAATTGAAATCAACAATCCAACACACTCTATATCAAAAAGGTATGTAAGATGTCATTATTTTTTTTCTTTAATTTTATCATTTTTGAATTGGTTGAAATGCAAAGTATAATTATTGCATTATTTTAAATTTGGGTGTTTTTTTAACTAAGATTAATACTTGTATACATAGATCGAACTTATATTAGTAAAATGATTGTCAATTTTTTTTGTCAAAATCCAAGCTTCAAACCATAAAAATGGAGGTTGGGGTTAAAATAGTAGTTGACGGGTGGTTCATCTATCATCCATGACCAGTAACGAGTAATTCACGCATCGAGGAAACATGTCATCAGGTACTTTAGTCGTTAGGTGTCCCAACTGGTGGGTAATTCACCCATCACATACTTCCTTCAGCGGGGATCTTACCCATCACCTATGACCACCATTGGGTAGTATACCCGTCAAGTTTGTTTCCCAACAGATAACTCACCCATTAGAACCCTCTAACCCTAAACTCTAGACCCTATAACCCAAAATCCTCTAACCCTAAACCCTAAACCATGTAAACCTAAACCCAAAATCCTTTAACTATGAACCCTAAACCTTAAACCCTAACCCTAAACTCTAAACCCTATAACCCTAACCCTAACCCTATCACTAAACCTTAACCCTCTAACCCTAACCAAAATCCCTAACCCTAACCCTAAACTATCAATCCTCTAAACCTTAACCCTATGCTTTTTAACCCTTAATCATAACCCTAAACTCTAATCACAAAATGCCTAAATATAACCCTAACACTAAACCTTAAACCTCTAACCCTAACCCTAAACCATCAACCCTCTAACCCTAAACCGCAAATCGTAAAACCTAAACCCTTTAACCCTTAACCGTAACTCTAAACAATAAATTTCTAATGAGTTAATGCATAATATTTCATAATGATTTTTTTATGTTATTACTGGCATATGGCTAGTAGAGGAGATAGAGGAAAAGATCTAAGACAAGTTACTCTTACTACCGCTAGGGTGGCAAAGAGGACCGTTATCACGAGTGCTAAAGCATGAGCTGCAAAGGAGTATGGCAAAACTCCACGCATTACATACAAAGATCATGTTCCTTTTGAAAAGGAGTATGATTATCCCCATAAAGGATATTTTACTGGCACTAACACATCTACCCACGCAATTGGTTCTATTTCCTTGTTGTCATCAAATGACTATCGAAGATTTACTAGACCTAGTGGTGGGGTCCACTCATTCCTGATATTCTAACTAGTTTTAAGGGTCATGTGGTATTCGCCATATGGAATGATGTTGAAGAAATTAATATAAGTATACATATTGGTTTCTATAATTTTACCGTGTAACATGTTATTCTAATATTGATTTTATTATAGGAATCCCGTCCTGTACTAAGGGTTTGGTCTAGGACGAAAAACTTGAGAAGACTACCCCGTGATGATGAGGGCATGGGTATTACCTATAACTATATCGACACCACAGGCCTAAAATATATACATTTGAAATACTTCCACCATCACAATGCTCCACTCATCTCCACGTTTGTTGAAAGGTGGCATCGAGAGAACAACAACTTCCACCTTCTATTTGATGAGATGACGATCACTCTACATGACGTAATTTATATTATGGATTTTACTTCTCATGGTTATGAGTGTACTAACAAGAATTTTTCTACTGATAGTGATGTGATAGAGCTTTTGTCCGAGATATGGGTTGAACCTGAGGTGTTGGTTAGGTCTATTTTTGTAAAGGGAAGCATAGTCTTGCTGGATGATATTTTTTATAAGCTTATGGTTGGTTGTGTTGAGGATGATGAGTCTTATGCCTGATTTTATATGTAGTACTTGCTATTGTGTACCCTTTTTGTTGACAAGCCCAACAACTATGCTCTATTATCAGTGCTTATATTAGTAGCTGATTTGAGTACATTAGGCAATTAAGCCCTTAAATATGGGACTTTATCCTATTTTTATATGCAACTTGGGATAACATCTAGAACCGAGTGCAAGCAAATAGGTGGTTGCATGACACTATTAGAAGTAATTATTTATTATGTTTATGTTTTTGGTTTGACAAAAGTTGTTTAATTATTAGTTTAATTGTGTTATATATGTGTTATATTTATGCATATGCATAGATTTATGAGTATTTCCTATTCTTTTAGTGGAGTTATTCTTGAATGTATAATCCTTTATGTGATGCGAGGTGGGACACATCTCTTCAGATGCTTCCCCCTAAGTCCATTGATGGCATAATTCAAGATAGGAGGCAATTGGATTCTCAAGTTCCGAGTATGAAACATCCTGAGTCGGCATACCAAGGTAGCCTATGCTTTATAGATTTGGTGGAGCCTTATATGCTAGATCAAGTTGTTCGATAGTTGGGCTACCCTTAGCTCATCATGATTTTGTTAGAGTACAAACATATGGATTTTGTTGAAGTGCAAACATTAAAAAGTATAAGACAGATTACTTCGGTTTTGCATCATTTTAGAACGCTTATCCACACCACTAACTGGCTTTTAGATCCCATTTTCATTGCTCAACATATAAGCATGATGCCTCGACTGAATACCTTCCTTGGTATTATCCTTGGACCCATCTAGTAGTCCATCCTATACTAGTAGATGAAGGGTTGAGTGATGCCCCATAAATTAGGAAAGATGTGGAGATAAATAATGAATTGATAAGTGGATTTTGCTACTGGTTCAATGAAGAAAAGAAGGGAATAATTAGTAAGAATGAAGGTTTTGATAGTGTAATACCCCAAAATGAGCGGAGTGTTATAAGGATTGATATAATTACTTATATCAACATGGTATACTATATTTTTGGTGATTCCATCCTAATAACTCCACAGTTTAGCATGCTAGCCATGGAGTAATTTTTAGGATGGGTGACCATCTTAGGAAGTTTCAGAAATTTTATAAAAATCTCTCGAAAAGTGCATGAGTGAGGACAAAGCATGCTGAAAGGACTCGTGTTGATTTATGGGGCTAGCCAATCAATCCAAAAGTTCTCTAAGGTAGCCCCATGTGGTCATATCGACTCGAGGTATAAGATATGGTATCAAAGTGAAACTACGACCGTGAGATCAACTTGGATGAACTAGTTAGCCACTTAGTGGGATGATTGTCGGGATAAACTATATTAAGATAGTTAGTGGTTGAGACACAATCAAGATGTTGCATTCTTTGAGTGGGGGTGAATGTAATATCCCAAATTGAGTACAGTGTTATAAAGAATGATATAACTATTTATATCAACATGGTATACCATCCTTTTGGTGATTTTAACCTAAGAACTCCATAGTTTACTGTGTTGGTCGTGGAGCAATTTTTAGGATGGATGACCCTCTTGGGAATTTTAAGAAATATTCTAAAAAATTCTTGGGAAGTGTGTGAGTGAGGACAAAGCACGCTGAAAGAATTTGTATTGATCTGTGGAGTTAGCCAATCAATCATGTGGTTGTATTGACTCTAGGTGTTACAGATAAGTTGAAGGAGGTGTACCTTTCCATGAACATGCTCAAATTATCCTCAGCATGCCGTGTTCACTTTCCACCCTACAAATATAATTAAAAAAATAAGTAGTAGTTAATTATTTCACACCTAATAAGTTAAAAGACATTAAATATTTACAACAAATATATTATACTTGTTGGTCGTATGAATGCCAAAGTGAATGATTTAGTCAACCCACACTAAAACAAACCTTTCCTTATATGGATTCAACCAGGTCTCGTACACATATTATAAAAGATATGGAAATCTGCCTCATTTATCACTCATCAATAGAAGCTCATTCTCACATGTCTCAATTGTAGCAGCTTGAACAATCTTCCTCCAACCTTCTAGAAAGCTTTCTCCCGCTACTATACTTCCTAACTTTTTATACCATATGAGAGAACATTCTTACTAATATGCCATCTACACAAGAAGGGTGTTGCATTAGGAAATACCATTGGCACTGTTTGTGTTAGTCCCAGTTCTTTATCAGTGATCATCACATTTGGTTCACAGAGCTTCATCAATCTCTTTACCTTATCAAGCACCTATTCGTAGTTATCTTCATTTTTCTTCATTATGTATACCAAGGTAATTGTACAATTCTTACTATTAAACCAACATTGTACTTATTAGTTTTGTATGTGCAATCCAAAAAAAATGACATATGAAAATTCATGCAACAAAGCAATAGAATCTTAGTGTGCAAATACAATATCACTAACCACATCAAAGTTAGGCAACCAACGATGCCATGAATGGTATTCATTTGTTTCTATGAAGTGCAATAACTATTGCATGACTATACATTCCATCAAGCTCTATACCTTGAACTTATACCTAAGATTGTATATTGTCCTAAGTGTTGTAGTATTATCACCATCACCTCGTTTCAACTTGTCCATAATCACCCTTAGTTTGACTTTTACTTGTGTTAGTTCAACCACCAACTTGAGTTCTTCTAGAGATAATCAACAAGCAAATGAATGCCACTACAAATACTTAACCAACCTATGATTATGCATTCCACATTCTACCAATAGTCTCCAACCACTGCAAGCATTGTCCCTTCCACAAAACTTGAATTCACAACCACACTTTTTGATCCCAGTAGATCAAACACTTCTTGAATTCACTAAAGGCTGTCTTCTATAAGCATCTCCTCTTTCACAATGTATCAATACCCTACTTTTTTTGACCTCTTGATACTGAAAACTATATTTATGGCCTTTTAATTTCTTTAACCCAACTAATTAATGACTTCCTATCATTAATAATTTCATTCGTTGCAAATAATAAGCTCCAATAAGTATTAATTAACTTTTGATTCTGTAAATAATATTCAAATTATGACATTCTTAAGAATACATAAGTATAAAAATAAATAATAAAAATTTATGAAAAAATGTAAGTTGATGGGTGGGTTGTCCGTCAAATATGACATTAAATGGGTGCATTGCCCATCATATAACGGGTGAATTCCCATTTAAATGACCTTATGATGGGTGATTTACCCGTTAAAAAAATTGGTTGGTGGGTTTTTTGCCCGTCATGTGTGAAATATGATGGGCCATTTACCCGTTAAAAGCAAAAATTTTGGGAAAAAAAATTAGTTTACCATTATTTCATCAAGTTCATTTTTGCTAAAAAAATTATTTGAATCATAATCTTCATCTACACTCATTGCATTCAATTTTGTAAAAGTTAAATTTTGTGTAATTATTTGAGGAGAAGATAGATAGATAGATAGATAGATAGATAGATAGATAGATAGATAGATAGATAGATAGATAGATAGATAGATAGATAGATAGATAGATAGATAGATAGATAGATAGATAGAGAGAGAGAGAGAGAGAGAGAGAGAGAGAGAGAGAGAGAGAGAGAATTTAGTTTTATACTTTAGTGAAGTGCACAAGTGAAAGGGGTAAAATGGTCAAAAATAAAATTAAATCCCTTCTGAGGGGTGTCAACTTAGCATTTTGGGTGTGTAGCTAACATCACCCTTTGTTCAATATCAAATTTCACCCTCCTTTCAAAATTATAATAAAAAAAATTCTAGAACCTCTATTCACTACTTTCTTTCTTTTGTATCCTCACATGTTTGGTCTTCCATCTCCCTCAATCCCCTGCCCACATCACCTCTCCTTCGTCTGAAAATCTCTGCCTCCTCCTCTTCTTCTTCAACTCACCATAGTTTCTTCTTTGTTCCTGATCGGTGATGTAATAGGGGAAATATGTAAGCATATGGATTCGTTGTAGCTATCAAGGTCGATTCCATAGAGACTAGAGGTTAATTACCAAAATTTACACATTTTCGACAAGTTAAAATAATGAGTAAGGTAAAAGAGAATAAAATGATAAGATCAAATAGTAGAAATAATATAAATAGTTAATCAGGCGAAATTTAATGTAATGAAGGGCCATAATTGAATTTTCACCACAACATTAGTATTTAAAGATAAATTATTTTAACTCTCTATGTTAGTTTAAAGTAAAAATAGTGAATTAGCCTAAATTAATCTAAAGCATCTTTCAAGGCTAAAGATCATGTCTAATTAAATTCATTTACCTAATTTATTAAAATTAAGATTAAGTTAAATCCATTAAACTTCTTACTAATCTAATATAATTCTTAATGAATCTAACCTAAATTTTTTTATTTAATTTTTAGAGGTATATGTTACTTAATTTCTTAATTTGAGATTGTTTAGTGGTGGTTGTAGCAGTGCCTATCCTTGCTTTCATAGTTAGTTTGAAGAACTAATAGAGTTTGAAGAACTAATAGAGACAAACAGAGCTTCCAGTGTAATGGCATGATGCCGCCTTCAACCTTTTTTTTTCTACTTTTCCGTTGTGCTCTATTTTTCGTAACACTAGTAGAGCTGACAATCAAACGGGTTGGGTCACTATCGGATCAGGTTACATGATAATTGGGTCATATCAGTTTCAGATAATTTTAGATTTTTTTTGTCGGGTCGGGCTGGGTCGGGTTTGATTCGGATCAACTCAGTATCAGATAATCTTGGGTCATTCTAAGTTCTCGGATCGAGTTTGGTTGAGATTGGATGGACTCGGATTCGGGTAAATTTGGGTTGTTCTAATTTCAGTTCTGGTTCGGATCGGACTCGAGTGAGTTTAAAGTATTATATTTTCAGGATGAATTTAGATTGGATTTAGGTCATTTCATATTTGAATCATGCTTGTGTCATTTTATTTCTTTTTTTATTCCAAGATATTATTAAAAGCTAATTATTTTGAGATAATTTATTTTAATTTATCTTATTCAATTAAAAGTGAATTATTATATGAATTGTTTTGGTGCCTTATAATTTTTTGTCATTATTTCATCTTTGGAGATGTATTTGACGTTTTAAGTTTAAAAGTTTTCAAACCGTATTACTTTTCTTTCTATGTTATGGTATAGCTTATAGTTCAACTCCATTATTAGCTTGGTCATATTGAGTTCAAGTATTATTTTAAGTTTATATTATATTTATATCTTATATGCTCCTTACATAATATTAACTTATAATAATCATTGATAATTGATAACAAATTAAGGCTTCTGAAGTTGTACTTCTTTTATTATTTTTATGAGAGATTGATCACATCATATCAACATAATTTTAATAAATATAATAATAATAATAATAATAATAATAATAATAATAATAATACAAAATTAATGATTACAATAATAATAGTAATTAATGAGTATCAATTATGGAAAAAATAATAATAACAACACAGTTTTTTTATTATATATTTTGATTAGATCATGTCAAACTAAATAAGATAAAAATTAGATAAAGTAAGGAGTAATGACTATTATTGACAAAAGACCAACTAATATTAACTTCTTACTATTTAACACTGTTGATGTAATAAAAAAAATATTAATATTCAATTTTCATAATGAATAAATAACATTCTCACTCTAGATTTTGCCTACTTTCCTATGATGTTGTAGGTACTATATTGCAAGGTATAACCATATAGATACTAACATATAGTGTTCAAGGCTGGTACTAGATGGAATCATGGAAGTGAATAATATTTAGATGGCATAGTAGAGTTTTCCTTTTTTTTTCCTCTACTTTTATTTCTATACATTGATATTATATTTGTATATATATATATAAGTGATATAAATTTTATGAAAATATATTGTTTCTAGATTTTGATGTAAGTGCTAGTATGAATTAGTTGCACATCTATATTATTTCATATTTTATGAAGTTTTGAAAAATTTGAATTATATGTTAATGTTAATTTTCAGATAGTACCAAATTGAATATTTATAGATTTATAATGTTTCGGATAATATTGAATCTCGGATAAATAATGGATTAGATTGGATTATTTCAGATTTATAGTTTTTTCGGGTCATTTTGGATTTCGGGTGAGTAGCGGGTCGGATCGGATTTATTTCGGGCTTACGATATTTCGGATTATATCAGATATCAGATATGTATTGGATTGGATCGGATAGATTTCGTACTTTTAATTACTCGAATAAAATCGGATTTAATTTCGGATAGATTGAGTCGGTATTCGTCGGATCAACTTTTGCTAGCTTTAAATAGCGGTGGTGGTAGTGATGGTCGGAAATGATTCCTCTAATTATTTGGACGAGGGAGGGAATAAGTAAGGTAGCCAAAGGGTGCACGACTAGTTGACAGCAAAGTAAACGGATTTGTCACAATAATGTAGCAGTTGGATATGCGAGTCTACTAATAATTTGTCAAGAAAGCAAATTTAGATTCATATCACCGACGCCATCAGACGGATGTGTGACATGCGTGGCCTAAAGCCGTTGCAGGTCGGGAAGGTTATCCCAAGTTATTTACGTCAAAAACTTTCGAATAGTCAAAAATGGCTTCTCATTCACTCCCGCGTGTTAATTCACCGAACGTACGCAGCTCGCCTAGGTTATTTGTCGGTGCCCGTGGAATCAACGAATGGAACAATCGTACATGAGAAAAAATATTCTCAAAGACTCAGCATACGGTCCATACGCGTTTCTTAGATAATAATAAAGTTGGAGTCATCTATACAAACAAGACCTCGTTTAGAATTATATGAAAAATAGTTTCAGCCATAAAAAAAAAAATTTATATTAAAAAAAATAAACTAAAAGCTTTGAAATGATAATTTAATTGGAAACATATTTTTACAAGCAACTCAAAGTTCCAAACTGACTGCAGTCTATAATAGGCTCATCCACCGAATTCCCTTACAAAATTGCAGTGTCATTCTGCGATGCAATCTTCTCTTGAAACACACGACACGAGTATTGTTCCAGCGCATGGAGTTAAAATTAAGATGTACTTACTGCTAGTAGTAGTGTTTTTTTTCAATAAAAAAATAAAGTCATCTTAAAGTCCATTTTATTAAATTTTTTCCAATGCTCTAGTAGTTTAAGATTATACGATTGAAAATTTTGATTGAAGGAAATCTAACAATTCAAAAATCTGAATTTACTGATTTCTTAACATGGTATTGAATTCACAATGATCAAACCCAGATTGACATAACCTAAAAAGAAGAGGGACATTTTTTTTAATCAAATATTGATTAGTCTTGATACAATAAGCTCTACGAATCAAGTTTAGATACTTTTTCGAGCCGGTTTTAGGCTTCATTTGGCTCTTCAAAAGTTACATGGAAAAGGAAAAATAAGAATACAACATAAAAAATAAAAAAAATTACTTTCTTATATTTGGTTTGCCTAAGAAAATAAGAAGGAATAGCAATAATGTACTAAAACGTCGACAAAAAGCTATTCCACAGAAAAAAAAAATATGAGAACCATTATTGTTATCGGACAAAACTCAAATTACCCTAATAAACGTACATTTGCCTTAGAATAAAAATAAGACGTATTTAGTGGTAGATATAAAATTAATAATTAGCATTACTTTATTATAACTCAATTGTCACTTGATTCAAGATATATATAATTAAAAAATAACATAAAATTATCATGTGTGCTTTTTTTTTTAACTGATTTAGGATTTTTCAATAAATCTCTAATTTATTGGCTATATTTATTGACTTTTGGCAATAATTTTCAATATCGGATATATCGGCAATACATTTGAGAAATTTTGCATCCATCGCACATCAAAAAATTCGCTTACTGGCTAACCCAAATTTCACTACGTAGTGATCGATATGGCAAAAGCACTATTTAACTGTATCGTTAAATCATCAAACATAGTTAGCCAAGATTATTTGTTGGTGTCTGTCAACTAGGGCTATGTAAAAAATTAGGGATCAAAAAATCTAATCTAATATTCAAAAAAATTGATTTGACATTTTGGATATTTAATCTGGTTTTAGTCAAAATAATATCTGACATTTTGAATATCTAATTTTTTTAGTCACCGGCTATAATAGTGGTTAGGTGCATTTTGCCCTATGAAATGTTTTAGGTCCACCGACTATAATAGTGGGGGATTAAACCAAATTTTACATGGTAATAAGACATGGAAAGATACTAATTACTTACTGTGGAACACCTCGTGAGTTGGGATCAGTGAGATTGATTTTTCGATCCATCGAATATAACAGTGGTTAGGTGCGTTTTGCCCTGTGGAGTGATTCCGGTCCACCAGCTATAATAGCAGTCAGGTGTGTTTTTCCCTCTGGAGTGTTTCCAATCCATAGGCTATAATAGTGGGGTCCTCATAATCATGTAGAATTAATATGAAAAATGTGAAAGACAGAAATATTAGTCTAAGTCTAACCTGATGATATGAACTTAAATTATACATTGTATGCCTTATTTGTCTACTTTCTTGCATGGCCATACTTATATGGTTACCTTACTCAGTACATAGCGTACTGACCACCGTTTTATGAGTGTTGCTCATTCCCACAAACAGAGGCCCCTTTTAAATTTGTGCAAGTAGGAGGTACCATGTTCGATGCTTATGACGTATTGGAAACGTAGAGTAAGGATGTGTGATGACCGTTTAACTTACTTGGGTCTAAGAACAAGTGTCAACCGAACTCTCCACTTTTTTTTTTAGTTTTACTTTATCATTGTGTCACTTTTTTCCCTTGAGGGCTTGACATCGTATCTGTTTTTAATTCTATATTTACGCTTTAATTTCGCACTCTGATTCTTTCTTTATGAGTATTTCAAATTTCTATGTTTCTCTACCTTAAGTGTGTTTAATGATTTATGAAATTATCCTTAGCCTTGTAATTAGTGCAAGACTGACCAAGGGTAGAACTTGTACTAATCACGGCGGTAGCACCCCGTGCTTGTATTTTTTTTAATTAAATAAAAAATTCAACTATGATTTTTGGGAGTGTTACATAACCGTTGTTGCATGTCCTGGTCATGCAACATTTTGGCTCTTGAATTGGTGTGTACAGCTTCCTCACGGTCGTGTAAGATCTGCACAGCTTGGTTGTGCAGCATCCTCAGCTTCGACCTAATTGGCTTAGCTCCCACATAACTATGTAAGATCTATATAGCTTAGCCGTTTGGCATCCTCTACTTCGACCTGACTACATCAATGCGGTATAGCTGTGCAGGTGGGTGTGCAAATGGCTGTGAAACACCATGTCCTTGCCTCTTTTGACCTTCTTGGCTTATTATCAGCTATTTTACTTTCTAGACTCCTCTATAAAGATACTAGGTTGATTTATCTTCCCTCAATACCTCTCATATTGGGTCTTTTTGCTTCGAAAACATGCACTACTTCCTCAGATTTGTGTGTTCTTATGCAAGTCTCTGAAAAACAAATACCAAGAGAGCGACAATGCGAACAATAGACTTGAACCATAGTAAAATATGTATTATAGACCAAATAAAGTCGTAAAATAAAGGAAAAGTAAGGCAAAAATAGAAAAAATATTCACTTTATTAATAGCATTTGTTCTACTAAATTGGTTATAAGTTTTTGTCTGATGAGCTTGGGAAGATGAACTCTACTAGTGGAATTGTGAGACTCAACCTTCAAGAATGTTTGATTGTAAAGCTAATTGAGGGCCTATCTCTTTGTCAGGCTGTACTAATTAATATGATCTTTTAATATTTTATCTGATATGAAAAAAATTAAAATTCTTTATTATTATTATTATTATTATTATTATTATTATTTGATATATGATCATATTTTTGCTATGGTTCTAATTAAGAAAAAGGTCACCATATCGCGTAATTAATGAAAAGATGATAATTTTTGTGAATGATGTTCTTTGATAAGCAATGTATGGGGTGTGATAGAAGAAGGAAATACCATTTTTCTTCCATATAGGATTTTGCATTTAGCAAGATTGCCAACCTACAATATAGTTTGCATGTGTCAATCTCTTCAGATAAATGCAAAATCAACAAATTTAAATCTGAATTTTTAGCTCACTCATTGGTATGTTGGTTGTTTCGTACTAGCTCCATATTACTATAATTTAATTGAATAGATAATACCCAATTATCATGTTAACCGAATGGGTCGGACTCCATGAAAATTTTATGTCCGACCGACGACCCCCTTTGGTAGCTGATCTTCCAAACCATTTTTGAATTTTAACCAATACCCTTTGAACGCACACAGCTGTAATCAAAGGACATCGTAGCGGGGCTAATCAAAAGGCCTTTTGCCAGGATTTTTTTTATGTTATATATTATAATATTATTTCTATATAAAACAATAAATTCTTTTATACCCAAATTTTTATATAAAAAATTACTTTAAAAAGTTAAATTTTATTTTTTATTTTTATACTCTCCTTTTTTTTCCATTCATTATCTATACATTAAATAATTTGTTATACTCTAATAAAAGGTGTATGTAAAATTTTAAAACTATTAATTCTTAAAAAATGTATAGATTATTAGAATAACTTTGTTTTTTTATACAAATAGAATATTATTTAAAATTGTGAAAGTAAACCCGCTAAACTCATGATTTTCAAAAAAAAAATTAAAAAAAATCTCTTTTTCACCAAATACATCGGTGGAGGAGGAAGATAAAAAAGATGGAATCGATTCCAGGTCAGACGGATATATAGTATCAAAATAAATATAAGGTACCTGATTTAATTGAAAATAAATGAAAGGTTTCCATCTTGTTTTTCATGCTACCAATTGTTATCTACTGTTTGGGAAACGACCATGTTCTTTCTGATAAGAGCAATAAGCCTCTAATCAATATTGATATAGCTAAAACGACAACGACGACGACGGTATGAAATTTAAATTGTTTTCTTGGTTAACTAATACTGCAGCCGCTTCCACAACGGAGCTTATTTGCTCCGTTGACAGACTAAGAAGCACTAGTGGCAGCCCTGATTACCACCACCGCCACTGTTACAAAAAATTAAAATGAAAAAATAAACACAACCCAACATATTATAATTATAAGGAAAACCTCCGTCGTTTATAATTATAAACAACAAGAACAGGCACTTCTACGGTCGCAGCTGAGCAGTCTCGAATTGCCAAACCAGGCCGCCCAGATAAATGTTCTGGATACTTTTTATTAGGGAGGAAGGATTTAATACGTACATCATAGATTTTAAATCTATTTTATGATTTCACGTTGAATTTATAGGATATGATATCTCATATTTTTAATACTAGAATTTTTATGAAATATTACTTTTATAAGATATTAATCAACTTTATAAAAATATTTTAGCTCATATGATATTACCATTTAACATAATATACTTTTTATGAGATATCATAAAAGTTATTTTGAGTACTATATTCCTTGCATGATATTGTTGTCTTAAAATGATACGTAGTTTTTTTATGGTGCTCATAAATTATTGCATTTTGCATAATGTAACTGCTATCCTCTGGTATCTTATATTGCTTGGCTCATGAAATCTATTAATCAATTATCATCCTTTTAATCTAATGACCATATTTCCAAAATTATTATTGGGTCGATATAGTATTCTCAAATTATTATTTTCCAAATGTTATAATTGTTGTCGGTTTTCCATAGTGAATATCAAAAGGAAGAAGAAATACTTGATAATAATAATAATAATATTATTATTATTATTATATGAAACATTTTTTGATAAATAATTATATCAATAAATAATAATAATAATGTTATTATTATTATTATTAATATATGATACATTTTCCATAGTGAAGATCAAAAGGAAGAAGAAATACTTAATATTATTATTATTATTATTATTATTATTATTATATGATACATTTTTTGATAAATAATTATATCAGTAGATAATATTTGGTTGGTAAGATTTGACTAACTTACTACGATTTTACCCTCAGTAACTTGTGGATAATTATGTATTTGTAAAATATGACATTATTTATAGTTGGCAAATTATACATCGAAATGAGATAAATTGATAATTAGCTTCGATACCCTGATAACCTATACAAATTTTTAATACCCTGTAACTTCTTAAAGCCGGACTCACGACCAAGGGAAAAGAGTTAGGGTTGCCGTAGCAATCAATAAAGCAGTGAGCTTTCAGACTAATTTTTTTTTTTAAATAATTAAAATAAAATTATATATAAGCGAGTGTCCATTGATACATAAAAAATGATTGATTTATAACGTTTTGAATTTTTGAAAATATCTCCCTACATTAATATCTTTTAATATATTCAAAAATAAAAAAATTATATAAATACTAAAAAGATATTATATAACCATATATATACACACACCATTATTTTATCATTTCTTTCCATCTCTATTTTCTAACAGATTTTCCTCCCCTCCCTGTTCACGTACATCACCGACTTGCTTGCTGCTAATAATACATATGGTGGGTAAGCAAGCTTTAAATGCGTGGAAAACGGTTACTGGTCACACTTACGGCTACCTCAGAGTCTTCGTTTCCCATAGCCAAGATTTGACGTTCCACTTTTTTCAACGATTCCCCGCTGGCCCGAAAAAATTTGGGCTCACCGCTTTATTGATTGCTACGACTGAGGTATTATCTTCTTTCACAAACCGGCATGATGGAACCTATTAACTTAATCAATACGAATCATACATTGTATGCAGGCATGTTTCAGTGGTCTAACTTTGCCGTAGATAAAGTAGACAATTAATCTTTGTTTTTTTTTTTCATAATTGCATCGGTTGCGCAATAGATAAAGTAACGTTTAATGGGTTAGGATTTATGTATGCATTCACCTCTCCACACGCCATAACATCGATTCAATCTAACTTTGGCATGTTAAGTTTCTAATCTATTGATCCTACTTTTACATAAGGATCCATGTCAAGACATGGTAAGTTTACTAATGCATTATACTTCCGAACATCTTAAGCCACGCTTCTAGTATTCGGGAGTTTTAAATTGGTTATTTATTGAATTAGTACTACAGTTTAAATATATTGGCACAAATTATATTTAATCTACACCGTAACATAATGGGTTAAGTTTGCTGCATAATTTTTTTTATCAAACTAATGTGTACATAATGTGTAGATTTATTTAACTAAAATATCTATTAATATTGATTGTCATTTGCTATTAATGTGTAGGACCTTTATCTAATAACACTACAGGAAAAGTGGTCAATACTGACAATTTATATCATCGGTATATTAAAAACATATTCATTGGTAATACATATTACAAACGATCATTCATCAGTATTAAATCATCGGTACAAGTGGGTCTGTAATAAGCTTATTATCGATGATAAAATTCTCATTAGTATTAAGGTGTAATACCACCAATTTATTCGCGGGAGTTAGACATAATATCAATGATCAAATATAACTGGAAAATTTTGTCTGCCTTTAATATCAAAGATACTAAATTTTAATTTGAAAAAAAAAAATTATCTAAACCTTATTACCACAAAGTTTTCTTAATATCGATGATATTTCTTCCTTAATACCAACAATAATAAATTTTTTATTTGAGCTATATTTACTATTAAAATACTCATTACAGATAATTTATCTTATATAAACATAATTACAATAATATTTACTAAATAATGGATTTTAAAGACAAATATTATTATATCAACATGTTCTACAAAACAAACATATTATTATTACATTTGGCGTGTCAATAGTATCATAAAACCTAAAAATCATCTTCATCTTCATCCTTATTAGATGTCTCTGGAGGTGGATAACCTTGAGCCAATGTAGCCATAAAAACTCTCATTTGTCTAAATTCTTCCTTTTGATGCTCAAATGCTGCTTTTTAGCAGACTATTATCTCACTCATTTATTTTTGATTTTGTTCTATTTGATATTTTTGTTGTTGTTCTTGAACAAAATTAGCATGCATCCAACTCGTGCTAGAAGCAGCACGACTTAAGCCTTCCCCTGCAAATCTTCATCCTACACTTTTTCTATGCCCTAGAAGACTATCGAAGATGTCCTTAAATATTGGTTCTTCATCAATTTTAGGAGGTGTAGGATCATCAGAGCTAAAAGAAGCCATATGCAGCAAGGTCGCCTCTTGTCTTCGTAACATGTTCCTCTACACATATAAGTAAAAGTTAGACATATTATAAGAAATGTTAATAATATATGTTATAATTAATTACATATAACTAACTTACAAAATTCTCTTTACCTTGGGGAGTGACCCATTTGTTATTCTTGAAATTTATTTCTCTGTAGGTCTCCACAGCATGTAACAATTTATTTGTCTCTAGATTAGCCTGTACATAAAAGAAAAATTAATATGTTACACAACATTACATGATAAAAAAAAAAAGAATAAAAAACCAAAAAATACCTTATTGTAGCAAATTCTGACAATGATTGCGTACCAAGACAACATGGAGTGGTTTGTTTTGCCGTATTAGTAGCTTTTTTTTTCTACCAAAGCCTTCATGAACAAAATAATAATTTGGTCATGTTCTTTATAGGTAATTTTATTCAATTTGTATACCAAAATTTAAGATTACCTTTACATCCTCTGAAGTCCATAGATCAATAAACCTTCGCCACACATTTTTATCAAAAATAGAAGGCCTGTAATTGTTGTCTTTCTCTCAATCTTTCTTATGACTGCATTTTCAATCTTCATATCAATCAGCCACCATTTGATCAATACCTAATTCAATTCTAGGTGATGAAGGATTTGTCCTCCATGGAGCTAAATCACAATAATTCTACATATATATAAAACCATAAGTTAGAAATTATATAATTTTTATTTTATAATTTACTTAAAAAAATAAAATTTACCTCAACTTCTAGGAGGATCTTCACCTTATCCTCTAGAGGGACATGTGATCACCTCTTACAACACGGCGGTATCTTTATCCCAATTTTATTCCCGAAACATTTGATTAACCATTTACTATGTGGACCTATCACATTTAAAGTGTTTGCTTGAAAATCAAAGTCCACCTCAAACTTTTTTTGGCCTCTTCTCTCAAATGCCTCCAATATCATCCTATCCCTATTTCTTTCTCTAGGCCTCCTCCTAGGGCATGAAACATGCATATATAATATTATCATTGAAATAATAAAATTCTTAAAGTAATAGTGATGGAATCAAATGTAATGAACCAAATTTTATACCTTCTAATTTCCGAAACCCAGAGCATAAGAGGACACTATAGATCACGTCCATCTCCATCGCCACCATGACCTCTGGTGACAACATCTGCCATATAGAAACTATAGAAACTATATATTATGTTGATATATAGAAAAAATACATTATAATGATACACATAAATAAACAAAATGCATAAAGATGATACACCTACAATTAGGGCCAAATGGGCTATAAAGCATGCAGATAATGACTCAAATAGAACTGTTGATGAAGATGAATTGGAAGAACTTGTTACTTACCTTACTAATTATTATTATGCAAATTTGTTAAGTCATAACCTAGTGATTGAAATTTGGATCCTGAGTATGATAGGATTCATATTCAAAAGTCTTATCAATCATATTTTTATTATAATTATGATCTTCTATATAGCGATTCCTACTAATATTAGAAGTTTCCAATAAAGTAAATGAACTATTATCATTAACTAAATTTCTGATTGCTCTGTATCATATAGTTTTTTTTTGTCGATGTAAGATCAATTAATTTTTAATTTAATTCAACTGGATAAAATATATAGTGCTAGACTACAAGTTTATATAAATGATAATTCTTTGTATTGTTCTGCATATTTCCTCCTATCATTCATGTTTATGATAGGCCAAAACCAACGCTGTCATTTGCTTTAAATTTATCCTAAAAATGGTATCTCTCCTTAGATTATTATGTATGAGTGCTCGTCTAGCCTATATTATTCAAACTCATGAAATATTTCTACGTAAAACTGATATTTCTCCTATAATATTCATTTCACTCTTTTCTACATACTAAATATAATGAGTTGCAAGAATCTCATTACCCTAACCTCGAGATGCTATTTTTCTCATGTAACTTTGCATATGATAATGCAAAGATATTATATGCATTGATTGGTATCATAATTAAAATATTCATAATATTATAGTGTATCATCATTTAGGAGAGTGGTATCATAATTAAAAATTTCCTCCTACCATTCTACCTTTTCTATTCTAATATTTATAATTAAAAATAGAGACAATTAACTGTTAGTATTAAGCATTTTCCTACCTTTTTCTAATAAAAAAGTTGTCATCGCCTGATCTAATAGAAATGATTAATTGTTGATATTAAGATCTAACACCGACGATAAATTATCATTGGTATTAATATCGTCGGTGTTAGGCCTCTTTCTTGTAGTGTAAGCATTTGTTGATCGGATTTTACTCTAGGTTTTCTAACTACTCATAGATAAATTACCAACTATATGTTAATATACATGGTATTTTTTTATATGATTTAAGGTGTTTTAAAATGTATATAAATGGTGACCCTTATTTTATAAAACATTTACATTTTGTTCACAAGGCTCTAAATTTTATTTAAAATTATGAATTTTTCAAAAATAAGTTTATCATTACATGTTTTATAAATTTCTTTGGATTTTATTTGGAGTGGTGTATAATGGTCACATGACTTTATGGATTATTGGTGATCCCATACAATTTGTGGTACATGTTGTATTATGATATTATTATTATTACACATATATGATCTTTGTTCCTAATTGGTATTGAATTATGGTGATGGTTGGAGCTCTATATATTAGTCAAGTACTTAAATTGAGATTTTTTTTGTAGGGTATTTATGTGGTTATTGATCAAAGAGGATTTATAAATGGTGAACTAATATTTCTCTTAACATTTGACTCATATGTTATTTTGTTTGATGTACTATAGTGATGTTATAAATTATGATCTTTTCCTTCTAAATTATGGGTTACTTAGTTATTCCCCTATCTAACTTGTTATTGTTTTAAATGGTGATACGATGATTCATGATGTAGATGGAAAGCAAATAGTCTTGTGTAGGTAGATTGTGACTATGCTTGTGGATGGATGGACACATGTTTGAGGGACAAATTGAGAGAATAGTTTGGCTTTTGGAGTTTTATCTTTTGATAGTGTTTTGATTTCAATGGGTTTTAAATGTACTAGAGTTATTTAATTCATTGATATGTCATTAACCACTTTTGACGTTAATATTTGACTTTATTATGGTGTCCTATTAAATTAAGAATGTTGTGGAATTTTATTTTGATTTTAAAATTAAAGTTTCAGTCCTAGCATCTAGTGTAAGCGGAACAATGGTGTCTACTAGCACTAGATGTGGTGGTAACACCTTAATACACATTATAAACATTAAATATAAGAATTCAATTATATAATGTTTACTATAAATCTTTTGAAATGAACTTTCTGTTATTGACGAGATTATGTACTAAACATTTAATTTGTGATCTTCAAAGTGAAATTGTGCGGTCCACTCCCTCTTTCCTCAAACCTGATGGTGCGTATTTATTACAAGGAATGAGAATAGCGACCTCCCTTAAATTTAGTCTTCTTCAATTTCACACATGAATTACGAAGAAAATTTAAGAAGAGGCCACTTCCTTTTCTCTCTAATGGATGTAAGGTACTTTTGTTTTCTATAGAAAAAAAAAGAAAAAAATAATATGCACCATCCCCTTACGTACATTAAAAGTGGCATGCAAAGGGTGTGAAATTGGTTATTATAACCAACTTTTCATTTTCCTCCTAATTTCAACATTCAGAATATAAGATAATAAATTAATGCATTAAATTATTATCGCCTTTATTCTTTTATCATATGATGTACACATGTTTTCATCCATACTTACTTAATTCTAATTCCACCATCAAGAATTAGATAGTGAGATATAAGGTTAGGCTTAAATACTAACATATTACCATGCAATATCAACTTTATAACCAAAATTTACATCTACTTTAATATGGACCACACCAAGGGTTAATATATATATAAAAATATAAAATACTTTATTTATAAAATAATGACAATAATTTTATAAAACAAAAATATATATTAACAAATAAACCAAGTCCCTTGCATATAAGATAACCGAGTTACATTAATAGACCACAGTAAATTTTGAGATGATGTTTAGGATAACATTATGAGCACTCCAACCATAATTAAATGTTTTATTAATACACTTGCTTTTTCCTTGACTGCACCATTTTTCTTCCCACATAATTAGCATTGTTTTTTGTTTGTAAATACTAACCTATGGTTGAGATTGATTATTGTGATCTAAGTGCTTGCATATTCTTCATTCTTCTACTCATGGGAAGCTATATTATGTACATATACATGAGGAAAAGAATATTGTGAGTGAATAATTTTGAATTTTCAATGAAAGATAACAATGTATTTGGAATGATAGACTAATATATTGTGAGTGAAGAAAATGTTAGGGAAATTATGGAAGTTGGAGATGTAGCAAATATGTGCTTGAGAGTTAAAGTGGAAGAGAGGCTTTCTATGGTTGAAGTTGCGGTACAAGTGAAAGGACTATGGGTGGAAGTCAAGCATAATTGGAGTGTTGTTGGGGTTGTTAACCTTGAAGAAAATAATAATTTGATCCCATGGGACTTCCAGATACCCACAACCTTGAAGAAAATAATAATTTGATCCCATGAGACTTTCAGATACCCACACCATAATATTAAATGGTAGTTCTATACTGGGATCCATCAAATTGGAGATGCATACTTTTTTCATAGTGTTTAACTAAAGGAAGATGATTGTATTAACTATTTGAAGCTGTTAGTTTGGTCACATCACATCTAAAAATTTCATAAATCAAATTGGTTTGATTTGTATTATAATTGAAATAATTACTATTTGATTTAGGCTACTTGGAATGGAAAAACTGTTTCACTTGCAACTAATATTTTCGGACATTTTCATGCAAATAGAAAATACTATTAAGTTCAAATTAGCTAATATGCTATATTTATGTGAGAACAAAAGGTTCCTGATTAACTTTGAATTCATGAAAACTTCTTCATCAACCTCAATTGAACACTCTTAAAAAGACAAGCAAAGCCACGTTACAAATTTGTATAATACATTTGATGGGGCTGTGGAAAAAGTTCTTATAGCTAGATCGATGCTCACATTCATTTATGTAATATAGTAGAGTAATTTAAAAGAAAATGAAAGAGTCCAATGATATCTGAGGATTTTCAATGTCATCCAAAGTCATCGAGTCCATTTCTTTAGGAATAGGATGATTCACATTTAAGTCCACTTTACCACCTTCAACTTCATGAGTACTAAAACTTTGAGCTGGAGTACTAGCGGAAGAACCGACACTCATTGTAATGCTCATCTCTTCTTTCTCTCTGGTATTACCATTGATCGTTAATCTTCTGCTTCCAAACCCTTTTGAATCATTAGAGGCCTAACAACCAAGTGTTATTACTTTCGATAATTATTAGTAGATTTAGATGATGGCTTCACAGTACCAGAAGCAGCATTAACATAAATATTACTACTACCCTTAAAATTACCAACCACTTTCCCACTATATCTTTTGCTGGTATTGTGTTTCATCTTTAGGAGAATTGATGTGTGTTTGATGATAAGCCTCCACCACTAAACCATCTACTTAAATACTGTAATCCCTAATTCTTAGTCAACAACCAGTGTGCTGAATTAGGTCTCTTTATGTATCCCTTCTAAAGCTCCTTTATCACATTAGTTGACTTGGAGACAGCGAGGGAGAATAACATACAATGTTACTGAGTATAACATGAACTTGGTTCATTACTTACTATTGTTCAGTTGACACTTTAATTATAGCTGTAAATTTTGCTAGTAAATTTGGTGATTTTTAAGGCATGTTGAAGATGCTTTTTAGATTATAGTTATGATGTTGTCATGTGTAGTTGCATACGTTTTGGGTGCCCCCGCCTCCTGGCCTTATTGTGAAGGTTGATCAAACAACTTGTTTTGGCTTAATAGTCATGATATCATCTTTGTTGTGAAATTTTGTTGATAATAAACTCATGTTTATGTTTGGTGACATAGCTCTCCACTCGCCTTGTATGAAGAACCCTACAGAATATGTGTTTCTACTGTCTACATATGTCCTTTCTCTATTCCCTTGGTCAATTTATACCTATTTTTAAAACTTTCTTGCATATAAGCCTTACAACTCAAATGATGAGTACTATACCAAAATCCTAGCTTTTAGGAAGATACCACTTTAGGGACATCTCAGCAGCAATCAACCTCCAAGTCCTTAGTTGATGAATTGAATACTGAGTCAAAGGTAACCCAATGCACGACATGTTGTAGTATAGGATGTTAGTTTAGCTCTATACTATATGAAGACATAGCATATTCTATCTTATAGGATGTTAGTTGAGTGAAAAATTCTTATATATATATATATATATATATATATATAAACGAGCCTAAAATGGTGTTTGGGTTTGGCTCGTTTAACTAAACAAACGAGCCGAATCGAGCTTTTAACGAGCCGAGTCGAGCCAAGCTCACGAGCCAAAGCCAAAAATGAACCGAGTCGAGCTTTTTCGATCTCGGGCTCGGCTTGTTTAATAAACGAGCCGAACCTGAGCCTCACTTTTAAGCTCATTTAACTAAACGAACGAGCCGAACAGAGCTTTTAACGAGCCGAGCCGAGTCGAATACCGAATTGGCTCAGCTCATTTACAGCCCTACCTGCCAATGTAAAATGACACGAACCTAAACCAGCTTGATTAAGATGGAACAATTCCGCTCAATTTATTTATTTATTTATTTTCAGTCCAAAAAGGTTAGTTAGGAAAAGATACAAAGTTATGTAGGTGTAGGAATTCAAAATAGCAGGTATGTACAACTAAAGGGCAGGTGCTATTGCTTGGCAAACAATGCCCAACGGGAATGGTGCCATGTGAACAACCACCATTTTGGCTTATACTATGGTTCTACTTTCTTCCCTGCAAGTGCTAATAAAATAAGAGAGATGAATTCTGCTTTTATTTAACCATGCAAAACTAGATCGGATTTGGAGGTTGTAACTTACTATACAACTATACATAAGACACTAGACGAATAAAATCCATTCCGTTGCCAATAAACCTGCAAGTAACAAGCCCTCTACTAGTGTAGAACCTCCCGATTTCAAACCACCAGTTTTTGGTAGACATTGTCATATGCAATTATTAATTTAAAACAAATGTGTGATTTCGATAGTAAAGTGTTGGAAGTTTCACCATCGGACAAGATGATTTAGAAACTTGAAATGGATGAATTGATTATTAATCTTATGCAAATTTTTGAAAGGCTATAACGGTGCAAAATAGGATGCAAATTGCGTAGCTCTGGACTCCCTCCGGCACTTGCCCCCCTGTATTTCCCTGCTTGCCTTGTTTATTTATTTATTTATTTTGATAGAGCCCTTGCCTCACTTCTAAATAAAAAAAAAAGAATTCTAATTCCAATACTCCAACAAAAACGACCCAACAATCCAAAATATTTATATTCTCTCCTTGCCTCACTTCTATAAAAAAGAAAAAAAAAGAGTTCTAATTCCAATACTCCAACAAAAACAACCGAACAATCCAAAATACTTATATTCTCTCTCTTTCTGTCTTTGCCCGCTCACTCCACCACTCTAGTACCCTACCCCTACAAAAGCCCCTCCTTTCATTGGTAGTCAATGTGCAATGAACTTTCGTGTATATTTACAATGTTATCATATTAGACCTTTAATCAATTCATTCCACCTTTCTTTTTCTTTTTCTTTTTCTATTTCTTTATTTATTTACCTTTTTGTGTTTGTGGAAAAGTGATTATCATGGAATAAACGCTGAATTTGCTTGATACTAGTGATAGCTATGAAATGGTACCACATTTTTGTTTGAGAATTCGACTGCTTAGCTTATAATTTAGACTAGAGTCTATCATCTTACTCAGGCGAACAAGTCTATATTATTGTTGGACCTAGCACATATATTCACATTGATTATTGTGATTGACTAACATCTTGTTTGGAGCTGTAGGAAATATTTATATAATTAAACTATTTTTTTAAATTTAGTTTAATTCTTTTTATTTAAAAATTTTAAGGTGGATAAATCTATTTTTTTTAAATAGTTTTAAATGGGAGGTCTTGTTCAGACTTTATTATTATCTACGAAATTGACAAGTATACTAATCAATTATTGTTTTCAAACACATATTGACAACCTGTTCAGTCTTTATGAAAGTTTTTCCTCATGTATGATGGTTCCTTCGAAGTGTTAACTCTACAGGCACCTATTTCGAGGACATTGACAAATAACCTAGGCAAGGTATGCATGTTCGGTGGATTAACATGCAGAATTGAAAATAGTGACAAAACATTTTTTTTGATTTATTATTTTAGTCTCAAAAATATGTTTATTTATTTTTGTATCTTTATGTTTTTAAAAATATACATTTATTATTTAAATGTCTTATTTTAAATATTGTTATAATATATCTTGATTAGTCTCTTTCATAGATTTTTTTTAGTTATTGTAATATGTTACTTTGATTTATAAAAATTAAATTAAAAAAATATAATATATTAAATTTTGATTTATGTGATAAATAATTATTTATATTTTATATCTAATAAAAATATTACTAATTTTTCATGCTAACGAAGTAAAAAAAAAATATTATTCTAACATAAGTTATTCCTCCCAAATCAAATATAAGAAAAATATTTCCAAAAATAATTTATCCTTATATATCAAACAAGAAAGATAGATAAATTTTCTCTCTTAATTATTATCCCCTTAATCATTTTTTTTTTAATCATTCATCCTTAATCCATTTTCCTCGTCCCAAGCAGGGAAATCAGTTCCAGCCATCATTACCACCACTAGTGTTAACGAAAAATAAAGTAGCCCGCACGGGCATAGCCTAGTGGTTTCAGGCGTGGTATGTGGTGAAGATGGTACCGGGTTCGATCCCGTCGGAGGACAAGCTGCAGTGTGGGAGTTTCAACCCTCCGTTTGTGGGGGTGGCTCCTTGTGGGCGCTCTGGCTTCCGGACCTGCCACGACCTGGCGCTGGGTCACCGTGATTTACCTCCCTCGTGATGGCTGTCGGGCCGGCTGGCGGGGGCCCCTGGGGGCGTGGGGAATTACGCCTTTTGGTGAAGAAGGTGAAGAAAAATAAAGCACACCTGAAAAGTAGGAAAAAAAGAAGAAAAGAAAACAGGTTGAGGCGGCATCATGCCATCACACAGGAGCCTTAAGGCAATGCTTAAGCTCTGTTTGTCCGTATTAGTTCTTCAAACTCTGACTAGAAGAATAGGCACTGCTACAGCCGCAGCTTTACAATCTCGAATTGCAAAACCAGGGTGTCCAGATAAATGTGGAAACGTTTCTGTCCGTACTCGTTTGGGTTGAAGGAAGGGTGTTACTTGAACAGTAGTACGAGTTTCTTCCTCAACTGTAGCCATAATGAAACCTTATTCTTCTCACCGAATTCCGCTAGCTATGGCTCCCATCAGTTCCGAGTAACCAAAATATTCATGTATGCCCATTTATACGTCCACACACCCGTATTGACTGCGTACTAGATAGATATTTTCTCTTCAGAGTTCCAAGAAAACTGAAGTGCATTCCTGAATCCTTGTTAAGCACCAAATTCTTTTTTTTTTTCCCTTTTTCCGTGGAAAATTTAAGGATCTAATTTTTAATACCCTCCAGTGCAATGTTATGATATTAGACCTTTAATCAACTCATTCCCCCCCCCCCCCCCCCCCCGGTTTTTTTTTCCTTCCTCCAATTGGAACGTTTTTATTAAATGGTACAGTTAGTAATCAGGAAAATGAGAGCCAAACGGTTTTTTTTAATGTAATTTTTATAAAGATGTACTACTCTCTTCGATCCGTCCTTAATAATATATAAAGTATATTCCATGCTTTTCATAAAATTAGAAATTTTGGACTTTTATTTTGTAATATTAGCATTAAAATAATTGTACGTTAAGATAGAATTATTTTATTATAATCTAAATAACTTAACTCGAGTAAGAGGTTATTCTTTATTATAATATATTATTAGTTCCATAGGACAACGATAGATGGCTGAAAATTTCCGACTTACAGAATTTCTTTACCTATAAATAAAAGATATATGATTCATTTGTATCCAAGTCTTTGTGTTTTACTAAGACCATAATCGTTAAATAGACATCGGTGACTTAGTGCAGTCTACATTGCATAATTTTATAAATAATTTCTACACATGCCACAAATTCATTGACTACATTATATTATTATATTGTATTCATTTTCCTTCTTCCTAGGGCAGCTGGTGTGGATATCTAGAAAGTTAAGTTCCGTCCATGTACGTCCTTCGTTGGTGTTTCCAATCTGTTCTCCGTTCGCTTCTTTTTCTACTTAACCCTGTCTTGATCGGATCCTGTTTAAACTTTTGTTTTGAAACTTTTAGTTAATTCTTTTTATTTAGAAAATTTAAGATGGATAAAAATAATTTTAAACGAGGTGTTGCTCCTATACGTATTATTATCTACAAAATTGACGAGAGTACTCTCAAAAAATTATTTTCATACGTATTGACGACGTGCCGAGTCTTCGGAAATATTTTCCTCGCCTCAGGTTCCATTCGAAGGGTCGATTTTTTACTATTCAAAATACTTAATTTTGGCGTAATTAACTTGGGATAAGCTTCCCGGTCTGCAATGGCTCTATGCCACACATGTCAGCCATCCATCTGAGGGTGACGGTGATAAGAATCTAAATTTGTTTTGTTGACAAATTCTTAGTAGACTCGCTTCCGTTTACTTAGCAGTCAACTAGTCCAACACCTCTTACCCCCCACCCCCACCTGTATATAAAGCTGTATATAAATATAATCATGCACCCTCTAGCTTACTCATTCTCTCCCACGTCCAAATAATTAAGAGAAATCAGTTCCAACCATCATTACCATCATGCCATTACGCCGGAGCCTTAAGGCGATGCTTAAGCTCTGTTTGTACCTATTAGTTCTTCAAAGATTGACGACAAGACCAGGATGTCCAGATAAGTGCGGAAACGTTTCCGTCCCGTACCCGTTTGGGTTGAAGGAAGGGTGTTACTTGAACAGTAGTACGAGCTTCTTCCTCAACTGTAGCCATAATGAAACCTTATTCTTCTCACCGAATTCCGCTACCTATGGCTCCCATCAGTTCCGAGTCACGTATATAACCATGTATGGCAGATTATACGTCCACACACCCATATTGACTGCTTGTAACAATGAAATAATCATAACCAAGCCAATAATCACATCGCCAGAATTCCCATTCTCCAGCAACAACAACTTCGTAGTTGTGGGATGTGATACCTTCGGAATCATCGCTACATCTGGTTATTCATCTGGGTGCTCCACATTTTGCACTCATGACACAGATTTCATCAGTCAAGTGTCACCATGCACTGGTACCGGATGTTGCCGGGCTCCCAATATCACTGGTGAAAGTGCCATGTGGTCCATGTGGAATTATACAATTCAACTTCGAAGAGTTACGAACCACACCGAAATGGGCGGGAAAGAGTACCCGTGTAGCTCTGCTTTCTTAGCTTATTCTTACAACATGTCAAAGGAATCACAGCTTAATACTATTGGAAACAGAGACAATATTACAGCCATCATTAATTGGGCGGTCGGTAATGAGAGTTGCAGCGAAGCAAAATCCAAGGTTAGTTATGCCTGTAAAGCAAAGCATAGTCGTTGTGAAGACACTCAAAATCCTACTGGCTATCTCTGCTTTTGCAAATATGGAGTTGAATACGACTACCACAGCCCATACTTTGAGGATGGCTGTCCAGGTACAAATAATAATATATATTGCCCTGCTTATAAATTATAATTTGAATTCTGTCGTGTGCGCGTGCGCAATTAACTATTATGTCTCCTCATGTTAATTTTCTTCTTTCGTTCTACCAGGTCTTTGGGATTTTATTCTCAGCATTATCGATGAGAGTTTAGGGACAGGTATCGTTGTTTGCTTATGTTTCGACATGTTAAAATTATATTCGTGGATCTACAAAATACTTTGACCAACAAAAGAAATAAGTTCAAATTACACTTGACTAAATAAGTTTGATTATCCTAATTATCTAATTAAAATTTAATTTTAAATCAAACTTAATTAAAACTTACTAAATTTAAAAAGACAACCCGTCCGTCTAGTTACTTTTCTTCCGTTCTTTCTACTGCCTTGCCTCTAGTAGTTACTCATAATGTTGGTGTCTTGGGCTTCGCGTATCTGATTGGGGACTTTGTCACCTGAGTTGAGGCCTTTATAATGTTGAACTAAAAGCCTAAGAAAAGTGGATTATGGTAGGATAGAAATGAAGGGACCGTTTTCGTGGTTTTTTTTTTTTTTTTCTTTTAGTCTCATTTCATCTTATTGAGAATTAATGTTATTTCTACCTTTTTACTTCCATATAAAATGTGTTGAACCATAAAAGGCCACCACAATCATTGTGCTCCACACACTACTAGTAGTATGATTAAACGATTAAGGATGTCAAAGAAAGTCAATTATAGATTTAGAGGCTAATTTGAATAAAAATAAATCTATAGAGGCTTAAATGGATTTTTTTTTCTTCAGGAACCAAAATAAGGAAAGTTATATTATAGAATGACCGAAAAAATATGTAATTATTTTTTCATCTTAATAATAATAATTTTTTTTATCAATAACTTATCATAATATAATGTTATTAGAGAATATTAATAATATATAATTATAAATATTAATAATATTATTATAATTAACAATATTCAAATTACTTAATCATCAAACCATTAATCAAAAATATTATTTATAATTACTAATTTACTATTATTATTACTATTACTATTATTACATTATCTTAATAATATAATAATATTTTTATGACTTACTTTCAATGTTAATGAAAAATAACAATATTAGCTTGATTATTTATTATTATTGATTTATTAGGATGATGATAATGTAAGAATAAAAAAACATTATTACCAATATCTTATAGTAATACATTATTATAACTATTAATAATAAATGTATAGGTAAAAATATTTTAATTAGTTGATTGTCCATAATTTATTAATAATATTATTTATAATTATTATTAGATTATCTTAATAATAATGATAATGAAATATATTATCAATAACGATCAGTAATGTATTATTATCACTATAAATATTAAAAGTATAATTAAAAATATTCTAAATACTTAATAATCAAATGATTACTCAATAACATTATTTCCAATTAATGATTAATAATTATTATTATATAATAATAATAATAATAATAATAATAATTAATTATTATGATAAAATAAAAATAATAATATAATAGTAAGTAAATGGTGTTATCAATAGCTAAAACGAAGAATGATAGTAAGTAAATGGTGTTATCAATAGCTAAAACGAAGAATGATAATAAAATATTACTATTAATAACTAATAATAATATATTGCTACACTTATTATAAAAGTTTAAATATCAATATTCTAATTGCTTAATAATCACTAAGTATAGTTTATATTATTCTTATAATTTATTTATTAATAATTGTATATGATTATTTAAAATTAGTATGATCTAGTTATTATGTAAGAATAAGTTGTAGATATTTAAATTATAAAAATTTTATAATAATAAGTTAAAACAAACGATCTGAAATTTATATTATTAGATAATAAAAAATAATAACTTTACTAAACATAATTCTTGTGCTCCAGTTATAGGTATGGTCGTGGTATGTCGGATATTGCTAGGAATCCTCTTTTGTGCAGTATGCATTCCAAGGATGGGCATAAGGAAGAAAATGTTGAAAAAGCGTAAAGAAAAATTATTCAGGCGAAATGGTGGCCACTTACTACAGGATAGTTTACCTATATTTCAAGGAGCTACCAATCCCATTAGAATGTTCACAGCACAAGAGATGGAGATGGCCACATACAATTTTGATGAGAAAAACATTATCGGCCATGGAGGTTTTGGTATTGTATACAAGGGCTATTTACCGGAGGTTGGAGCTCTAGCTATCAAGAAATCAAAGATGTTTGACCAAATGGAAATCAAGCAATTCATTAATGAAGTTGTACTTCTTTCAAAAATCCACCATAAAAATGTAGTTACTTTCTTAGGGTGTTGCTTGGAGATGGATGTTCCATTACTAGTTTACGAATTTGTCAGTAATGGAACCCTAAAGACCCATTTACATGGTGGAAAAAACCAAGAGATATTGCCATGGACAACTCGACTTAAAATAGCAGTAGAAACTACAGGAGTATTAGCTTATCTGCAGAATAACCATCATCCGCCGATCATTCATAGAGACGTCAAGCCAGACAATATACTTTTGGATGAAAATTTTAATGTTAAAGTATCAGACTTTGGCTTATCACGGCTAGTGTCACAAAATGAATCGCACATGCATACAAAGGTACAGGGCACATTTGGTTATTTAGATCCAGAATACTTTCGCACATCTGAACTGACAGAGAAGAGTGATGTCTATAGCCTTGGGGTCGTCCTTTTAGAACTTATTACCAGGAAGAAATTGTTGACCGACGAGTATAGCATTTTAGTGGATACATTTGGATCTTTAATGAGAGATAACAATGTGTATGGAATTATAGACCAAGATATTGTGAATGAAGAAAACGTTGGGGAAATTATGGAAGTTGCAGAGCTAGCAAATATATGCTTGAGATATAAAGGGGAAGAGAGGCCTACAATGGATGAAGTTGCTGTACACTTGAAAAGCCTGTGGACAAAAGTTGAGCATAAGCATACTGCACCTAATTCTTACAATGTGGAAGAAAAAGAGGATTTGATATCAAAGGGACGTCCGAATACTCATGTTGCAAGGCCAACTAGTGTAGGGTCTCATATGCCATCGTGGTATTTATCTGGAGGAAGATGAAGCTAGCTACCATTATGGTAGATTTTCTCAATACTAGTTGCATTGGCTATTGGTGTTCGTATGCTATAAGAGTGTGTCTGTTGTCCTTTTTTGTTTCTCTCTCTTCTCTTCTCTCTCTCTCTCTCTCTCTCTTGTAGCTTTTGTCTAATAAAAACACACATTTTTATGGTATTAGAACATGATGTGATAACACAACTATGATAATAGCATAATAAATAATATAAATATATAATTACGTTTACAATAGAATTTTCTTTAAATTAATTGATTAGTAAGATTTTATCTATTTTTCAATCAGATGTAATTTCTAAAGTAATATCTACTAATTATTACTATGATTATGATATAAAATATTTTATAAATTTAATTTTGCTCATTAATGTATTATAATGTATTTTAGAATTTTATTTTTATTCATTGGTATAAAATAATATTTAAAATATTATATGGATCTATTTTTTATTTGCTTGTATATTATGATAAACAAAATATTTTATGAAATTATTTTTAATCGTTAGTATATTATAATATATTTTATAAAGCCATTTTTACTCCTTGGTATATTATACAATATAAAATGTTTTATAAATTTATTTTTATCATTAAAGAATTATAACATATAAAATATTTTATAATTTTTTTTAATATGATATAAGATATTTAGGAAGTTTACATTTATTTTTTAGTATATCATAACATATATATGTATATGTATATAGACACACATGCATGCACGCACTTTCACATAAATATATACATAGTATTGTATATATTTATTTTTATATGTTGGTATTTTGTAATATATAAAACCCAAGTATAACATTGATTAACTTCAAGCCCCAAAAAATTATCTCAACCAAGAAGCAAAAGTATACCCAACTCAACTTAATACTTTAAACCCTAAGCTTGGTAGAGAAACTATTTCATTTCATCTTATCCATTAAAAAAATGAGTTTTGTTTTATAATCCTTACTTAAGATTCAAATACTTTAATATATCATATTATTTGAAAGTTAAATTCTTTAGATTATTCATTTATAAATATAAAGAAAATTGGAGTACAAAATGAAAAAAAAATGAATTTATGAATTTGAAAAAGTAGCTATTTTGAATAATGGAAAATAATTTTGATTGAAAAAATATTTGGTCCATGCACTTTGGTTCACAACTGAAGGGTATGCTCTCACTACAAAGTAATATAGGCTCTGTAAGTAAGAACATCAAATCATGGTCTCCTGCTCCACTACTTCTATCAACATTTTGACTAATATAAAGAACAGTCCAACTATTCTTTTTGATCAATCCCACCTTCAGCATAAATAAATCACATTTCTTGATTTCAAAATAAATTAATCCTTGCCACTAATTTATTTAGGAATTATAGAATAGTTACTTCCTTTGTATAAAATAATCATAGTTGCCTTGAAATTTGATATCAAAGTTATGGATCTTTGACAGTTAATTTGTTTAGAAATGCCTCAATTGTGATAAATATAAATATTTTCATTTAATTTATGGTTGTGAATATTTTTAAATATTCTTAGGTATTACTTTTTCCAAAAATGTAATTATAGAATTAAATGGTTATATTTTGCCATTCTGGACCAAAAAAAGTCAAAAAGACTAAAATATTCGAACAAAGATAATATATAATATAAAATAATAATTATTAAATATACTTTTTTTAAATTGTTTTAAATTATTTTTCTAAGAACAACAATTTTCCTTTATTTTTTTTAAAAAAAAAATAAACTTTAAGTAAAATAGATACTACGGAGAGTTGAATTGAAAATCAAACTAACACTTTACACTGTAAAAAATAAAATATCCATAAGTTGATAAAGAAAGAAATATATAAAATCTGATTATAATAAAAAGGATTATATTAATGGATTACTTAGAACATGTTTGAAGAAAAATTAACGTATCGTGTATGTGCGCGCGTGTGTGTTATTTTTTTAGTATAGCTACATTTTTTCTAATTATAATATTTTTTATTTGGGATTTTATTTTTGTTGAAAGATTTAAATTTAGTTTTTGAGCAATAATTTTTTTTTATTATAAGTTAGTATAAAAATTCAAAAAGAGTTATAATTTTAAATATTATGATTTATATATTTATGTTATTATAGAATTAAATATAAAAAAATACAAATTAAGTAAATAGATTTCAGAGAGCCTAGCCTATCACAAAAAAAATATATTAATACATTCTTTTAATACAATATGTGCTATTATGTTTGATATCAATTCTAATTATAATATTGTAGTTCTAAAAAAATAGTTTTCTCAATATTATTTAATAGATATTAGTCATTGGTTTTCCAATTAAACATTGCCACCTCATGATCTACCTTGGAACATAGACAGTACATGTGTATTATTTCAAATAGAATATGGAGTAGTAACTTATATCCATCCTTAATTGCTACCGCTGATTTCATAATAAAGAGATCCACATCTTCTACTTTCGTCAACATAAAAATCAATATCACCCATTATTTTACCACTAATTGTGATTGTCCCTTGCCATCAAACTTTACTTAACATTTCCTTCTCTATTTAACAATGCTCTAAGTTTTAAAGAATGGACCCTTATTACGATCACAAAATGTTTCCAACTCTAACATTATACCTCTACTTCCCAATTCCTATATTCGACCCTCGTTTGTTCTTGTAATTCGTTTCATGTTTTGATTTATTCAAAAACATTATATTTCTTGCTATAATTATCTCAACTTATGCTAAGAGTTAAATACCTATGCTTACTCTGGGATTGTACGCTCCCTTGCGGCATAACCACACAACCATAAGGTATTATTGTAGTTACTATATGATTATTTTTTCCCTACAACTTATTGATAATACTTAGGGAATATAATTTAATAATAATAATAATAATAATAATAATAATAATAATAATAATAATAATAATAATAATAATAAGAAACTAATTGGAAGATGCTCATATAGAATTACTCAATATTACAATGCGAGGGCTACCCTAAAGCACTTTTTGGATTGATCGACTAGCCTCACATATCAACACAAGTCCTTTCAGCACGCTTTGTCCTCACTCACGCACTTCTCGAGAAATTTTTAAAATTTTTTTGAAAATTCCCAAGAGGATCACCCATTCTAAAAATTATTCCACGGCTAGCACGCTTAACTATGGAGTTCTTAGGATGGAATCATCAAAATGATGATATACCATGTTGATATAAGTATCCAGATCAATCCTTATAACACTATGCTCAAATTAACATTAATTTTGGTTTTTGATACAAATTTAAAATTTTGAAGTGTATTTTCAAATGGCTTCATGTACAAATTTCCCCTTTCAAATTTTTGTTGAATCCCTTAGTTTTTTTTGTCTATCATCTAGCTTTAATTAAGCTTTATACACTTATCTAGACTAAGTTTCTTTGATATAGGCACAATATGCCCTTTTCTACATATGTGTTTCTTATTTTGTTACAATAATTTCATCATTAATCATTAGAACAATATGTCATCTATAGGATCTTCAGTTTTTCACTATTAAAATATTTGATAAGGATTCTTTTATTATTATTGTTGTTGTTGTTGTTAAATTTTGCACTTTCTATGTCATTTTTTGGACACTTGACCATGTTATATGTATTAATAAATGTAGTGTTGATTTAATATCTCTATCTTATAGAAGAAGTGCCACTGTTTAAAAAGTCGACTCCACAAAGTGTATCTCTACACTTGCATTTGTTGGCATATGCTACAACATCAACATGTTTCTCTTTTTTCCTAGCTAGTTAAACCTGTCTTTCATAAGCTTTAGAGCAATTGTGGTTAATATGTGACAACTTCCCAATCTTGAATATTAACCAATATGTAACTGAATGAATCCAAATTGCATTGATCTTTTGATTTAGAGCTCTAGGAATTTTGGGCAATCTGTCCAATAAGAATTGTACATAGTAGCATACATGAAGCTCTTGTCTTGTAGAATTGTTCACAACAATTATTTGTCCATATTAAGACAATAGTTGAATTGTTCCCTACAAATATGTGAACATGCATGATTAATATTTTTTGATTTAATCGATTATTTTACTTGAATTCTAACTTAATTTAATTGAATGTGTTGAGAAATATGTACCTGGTTGTCATGATGTACACTTTGTAGGGTAGATGTTTCAGATCTGTAGTGAAAACATGTAATAATCAAACAAAACTTCATTACCCAACCAGTTTTGGATGGGCAGCCATCATTGCTGGTAGCATATAATAGTGGCATATTTACCTTCCTACACTAGTATAAGGCGTTAAGAACCACATATATCTTGTCACAGTAATGAGGAAATTAGTTACTTCAATCAGCCAATGTACCACATGATTGCATTGAGAACAATCACCAAATCCATAAAAATTACATAATACTTTATCGTTACTGTAGATAGTAGCAACATGAATTTTGGATGCATACTTTGGTGATACAACATGTTTCTTGCACAATCACTTTAATACAAATGGGCACTTCTTAGTAAATTCTTCCTGCAATCACGCATTTTGTGATAGATTTCTTTGTAGTAACTTATATTAGATGACAGGAAAACCTATATTCAATTTCAATACGTCAAGAGAGGGAGTAAATTATCCCGACTTGTGAAGAATCTGAGTGTAAGGATGTCAATGGAAGAGATACTTCATAACATTGAACAAATTAGTTCCTCATTTAAACTTGAATAAATTATTTATTTACTTAAATTTGAAAAGATCTTGTTACGAGCCTTAACACTGGGTTGCCTTGCCTACTACAACCCTTGGCCTAATCCCCGTAAAAAAAAAAGAAAAAAGAAAAAAGAATGATGTTGGGGGTCTTAATTAGAATCGGCAAAAGTTAACCCAATTCGTCTAATCCGACAGGCACAAAACCTGACCCTACTTAACCTAAGAGATTCATCAACCCGACCTGACCCCAACTCGTAGCCTAACATCAACTTGATCCGCTACCAACGCTACCCGTGCATCAACCTGACTCGATCTAACCAAACTGAATTTAATATTAAATACATGTCTTATTATTTATTTAAAACTTTTAAAAATATATTGATATTGAAATTTCATATATTTTTCCTACTTTTATTGTGAATTTACTTATTCACCAATGACATTCAAAATTTATCGATTTTCTCATGTAAAAATAAAACATTAAAAAGTCATAATAATAATTAATAACACATTATTGATCACATGCTTACATGAAGTTAAACTTATTATTTGCTTATAAGAGTAATGAGTTACATTAATTTTGGTGGTGAATGTCCGATTTGATCCAAATCTAAAGTGATTCAATCCTGGATTAGCTCAATCCAAACTCGATCCGACCCGATAAAGTAACCCGAAATAATTGAACCCAACCCGACTTGAACCTAACCCAAACTATCTCAACCTAAACCCGACTTGACCTAGTTAATTAACCCGATATAACCAAATTTGTAACAATCTGAACTTGAACCCGACCTAAACAATAAGGTGACTTGAATCCGAAATGATCTGATCTGACCCACAACCTCCACAAACAACCTGATTTAACCCGCCCAACTTGGTAATAGACTTAGCCAATCATAAAGTCGGTCTACTTGTAACTATACTTCATAGACCAGATTCATATATACTATCTTACTCTTGTTGATCACATACTATAATGTATAGGACAATACCACCTACCATTTAAAGAGGATCATTTTTTCTTTTTATTTATTTATTTAAAGAGGATCTAACAATGAGTCAGATCTAGATTTGGTCTGAGTAGATCCAGACTCAAATCCAAACAAAACATCTATAATTTGATGCTTACATTCTAATTTGTTAATTAGAACATGCAAAATTTTTTGATATGCTTTACATACGTGATGCTTATAATGGAAGTAATTATTTTATTTTATTTAATCTTATAGCTACAACCACGACATTTATTCCCAACTCAATGTTCCCAAACTCTCACCCCATACCCCTTATTCATTGTTTCCTTAAAAGCTTAATTAATGTTATTAACCAGCATCAATTGAGTCTTAGTAATGAAGTTTGATTGTTAGTTGAGGTGTATTGTGGTTTGACAAACCACAAGGTGGCCCAAACATTTCCCATTCCTCTAATGTCAGCGAGACCTTTAATCAACTCAAAATATGTAGGATTTGAAGTTAGTATTTCAAGTCTTTACTATAATCTGCACGGATGCGACATTTTCTTGTCTCCTAGTCCTAACTGATGTGACAATCTTTTATCATTTACGATGCATGTAAATTCAGCCCAGAAAACCTGCATTATTTATGCATGCAACCTTAGCCATGTCGAATGTTCCTCACTACTCTTTATTAGTACGTAATTCATTTCCTACTTTCAAGAGCTGCACGTCATCTTCAAGACATATAGTACGTAAACAATATAACGCTTGTGAGAAAGCTTCGTAATAGGATCACGCATCCATGCGATCACCACCTAGTAATGTACATGCAATGTTTACTTGGGATAAATGAAAACCCCATATTTTCGAATTCAACATGCCTATCGGGCCATATATATCACGCATCCATGCGGCGGCCACCGCGGCGACGACAATATAAACTTTGATTTCTTTTCTTGAAAATTTCATAATAGACTAATTCACTAACTCAAAGCATGTTAAGTATTTTTATTGCAACAAACGCATATAATTGGCGGCCAACTAATAGTGCACCCACTTCCCCATAGTTACATGTGTAGGCACTGCCATCGATCATTACTACTACCACCACAATAAGATTAAAGATTATATATATATAGGATTAAGATCATATACAAACTCTAACATAAAATACAAATGTAGAAACTAATTATATCCATTAGATTATTTATATTAACTAACGAAAAGTAGATATAGATCATTAATATAAATAATCTAATGAATATGATTAGTTCTTACATTTATATTTTAGGTTAGAATTTGTACATAATCCTAATCCTATATATATATATATATATATATATAGACACACACACATATATATATATAAGCACACCATAACATAAGATTAAGGCCAAATTATTATTATTATTATTATTTTAAATAGTCCTAAACAAGCACTTGTTCCTATAGATGACTCGTAATTCCTAGCATTATCTATGAAATTGACAAGAATACTATCGCAAAAAAATTTTCAAAATATTTTGACGACATGCTGAACCTTTGTGAATATTTTCCACACGCATGGTACCTTTTGAAGCCATGATTCCATTGGGCACATATCCCGAGGACGGCAACAAATAATCTAGGCGGGTTGTGTTTGGTTATTGAATTGAGGATTGGTTAATTAACTGTTGTGACACGTAACGTGGAATAAGCTTGCCGACGTGCAATCTCCTGGGCAGACCGTGGCTTTACTATCACACATATCACACATCCATCTGAGGATGATGATGACATAAATTTAAATTTTTTTTTCTTGACAAATTCGTAGTAGACTAGCACTGCACCTGTTCCCCCAGCTATACATTGAGACATACACACAACACACAAAACCTTTAGCTTCTTCTCTCCCTCGTCCAAATAATAGGAACCAGTGCCAGCCGTCGTCACCACCACCGATTCCGCAGAAAACCAGGTTGAAGGTCTCATGCCTTGACATTGGAGCCTTAAGGCCATCCTCAGCTTCTGTTTGTCCCTATTAGTTCTACGAACTTTGGCACCAAGAATCAGCACTGCTATATACGGCCACAGCTGGACTATCTCGAGTTGCAAAACCAGGCTGCCCGGATAAGCGTGGGATGAAAAAAGGCTGTTAAACAGTAGTGCGGGCTTCTTTGTCAATTCTATCCATAAGGCAAGAAACCTTATTCTTCTCACCAAATTCTTCTAGTTATGATTCCTATCAGTTCCGCGTCAGCAAAATATCCTTTGATGTTATGCCCATAGTGAAGGCTTGTAACAATGATAGATGTCATAAGCAAAGTCGATTCTCACATCACCTGAATTCCTTCTCTCCAACTGAAACAAATTCACAGCTGTAGGTTGTGATGCCTTAGGATTCATTGGTAAGTCTGGTAACATAGCTGGGTGCTCCTTGTTTTGTACCAATGAGATAGATTTCAGTTAAGTATCATCACGTGCGGGTATTGGATGTTGTCAGACTTCTAATATCACTCACTCCTGGGTTGTGGAATTATACCGGAAGTATTCTGAACCACGCCCTATTGGGCGGAAAAGAGTACTCCTGTGTTAAATATGCTTCAAACTAAGTAGTAGGTAGTTGCTACTTGATTCTTAGTTTTTCTATGTGAGTCACTATTTTGTAGTTTATTACTAAGTGGTTATGACTTAGTCTAGGTGTCATACTTAGCGGTTTATTTTCGGTTAATAGCTTGTGTGTTAGTGGGACATGATCACCCACTTAGTAAGATAGTGGTGGCCTATTTTCAGCTTTGTTAGTTATGTGTTTAGCTTATTTAAAGGTACCTAATGTAGTTGATTTTATGTAAGCAGTGAATAAATTACTTCCCTTCACTAACTTCCTTTTATATTTTAAATCCACAACAAATTCTTGGTATAAGAGTTGGCAAAAAAGAAGACAATAGCAAAGTCTTTCTTTTTATTTTTTCTCATCAGGTGAGGTTTTTTTCTTTAAAAAATAAAAAAAAAGGAAAAATCAAACAACAAAATTAAATTGGTAAAGTTAGAGAGAGAAATACAAAGAGTTGAGTGAAACACAAAAGCACTGAAACACATACCGAAGAGCACAAACAAAAATCATCTATGGCTAGCAATGGCATCAACCCATCATCTCAGCCCCTAATTCCAATTTTTAAGGGCGGAAAATACCACTTATGGAGTCCTAAGATGAAGACCCTATTCAAGTCTCAAGAGCTATGGGACATGGTGGAGCATGGGTATGAGAAACCCACGGAGGCCTAGCAGAACCCGATCAATAGTTACAAGAGAATCGGAAGAAAGAATCTAAGGCTTTGCTCTTCATCCATTCAGCACTGGATGAAAAAATATTTCCATGAACTGTAGTAGCATCAACCTTAAAGCAAGCCTGGAATATACTCAAGGCTGAATTTTTTGGCAACAAGAAGGTAATTGGTGTCAAATTATAGACTCTCCATTCTAAATTTGCTAATTTGGCCATGAAAGATAAATAACCTATATAAGGATTCTTATCTAGAGTCTCTAGGGTTGTCAGTCATATGAGAACATATGGTGAAATTGTTAGTGATCAAACAATTGTTAGTAAGGTTTTGAGAAGCCAAACTATAGATTACATCCATATTGTTACCACTATTGAAGAATCTAAGGATTTGTCAGCTTATAAATTTGATGAGTTGATGAGTTCCTTGATAGCACATGGAGATTGTCTGAACAAACCATCTAAAAAGAATAAATAGAAATCTCTTCAAGTGAAGGGAGAATCTTCATTTAAGGGGAAGACTAAAAATTCAGGCAGTAGAGGATCTAGCAAAGGAGACTTTCCTGGCCGAGGTCATGGAGGAGGCAGAGGTCATGGTCATTCCAAAGGTCATGATTAATTTGGAGAAAATCGACACTCCAAGAGCAATATACAATGTCATTATTGCAAGAAGTTCGGCCATAAAGAAGTAGAATGTTGGAGTAAGCAAAGAGGTGAATCAAAGCAAACAAATTTCATGGAAAATCCCTAAGAAGAGAGCAACTTGTTCGTGGCTCAATGAAAAATTAATCCAATGGACAATGTTGTATGCTTTATTAACAATGGTTGCTCTAACCATATGTCTAGTGTAAGAGCACTCTTCAAGAGTCTTGATGAATCACAAAAATCAGAGGTATGGATGGGGGATCACCAACAAATCAAAGTAGAAGGCAGAGATACCATTGTAATCCCAACTTCAAATGGCAATACAAAGCTCCTTCATGATGTGCAGTATGTACCTTCTATTGCTCATAATCTTTTGAGTGTTAGTCAATTAATTAAGGGTGGATATTTTTTTTATTTGAGGATGATTGTTGTAGCATTTATGATAAAAAAAAATCTAGCCTTAAATTTGTAGGAGTTCAAATAACTCAAAAAAGAATGTTCCCCCTTAATGTGTTAAATGGTGATGTTAGCAGTGCACTAATTGTTAAAGGAAACATAGAGCCAAATTTGTGGCATTTGCAGTATGGTCATTTGAATGTTAAAAGGATACAATTGTTAAGCAAAAAAAAAAATATATGGTTGTTGGTTTGCCTAAAATTGAAGCTCTTGATTTATGTGAAGAATGTGTGTATGGTAAACAAAGTGGACCATCTTTCCTTGTTGGCAATGCTTGGGGAGCCTCTACTTGTTTAGAACTTGTTCATGCAGATTTATGTGGTCCCATGTCAACTGAGTCTCTTGGAGGAAGTCGATATTTTTTTCTATTTGTTGATGATTGTTGTCACATGAATTGGGTTTATTTCTTGAGAAACAAATGTAAAGCCTTTGATTATTTCAATAAATTTAAGTCATTGGTGGAGAAACAAAGTGGGTGTAAAATTAAGGCACTATGTACAGATCACGGTGGAGAGTTTATCTCAAATGAGTTCAACATTTTCTACAAGGAGAACGGTATTTATAGGGAGTTGGCTGCACCTAATATGCTCCAACAAAAAGGTATAGCTGAGAGAAAAAATTGTACAATCATGGAGATGGCAAGAAGCATGCTAAATGCCAGAGGAGTTCCAAAGCTATTTTGGGTAGAGGTTGTAGCCACGACAGTGTATATCCTCAACATTTCACCTACAAAGGCCATTTACGATTAAACTCCATTTGAGGCGTGGAAAGGTAATCGGCCAAAGGTAATCCAGCTATGTATTTCTGGTTTTGTAGCATATGATTTGGTTCATTCTCGCACTAAGCTTGATAATAATTCAGTAAAATGCATTTTTGTGGGTATAGTACATTGGTTAGGGGTGGCATTTTAGCAATGAGATCAATCTTGGCCTTATCAACTTTAATTCCACAATTAGAGATTAAGTGACCTAAAATAATCACTTCTTATACCATAAAATGGCATTTCTCCCAATTAAGTACAAGGTTCACTTCTTTACATCTCTTTAATAGTTTATCAAGATTATATAGATAGTCATCAAAAGAAGTTCAATAAAAAGAAAAGTCATCCATAAACACCTCCATGATATTTTCAATAAAATTAGAGAATATGGACATCATGCATCGTTAGAAAGTGACTAGATCATTCCACAAGCTAAATAGCATCCTTCTATAAGCAAAGGTGCTATATGGACATGTAAATGTTGTTTTCTCTTAATCACTAGGATGAATAGGGATTTAAAAGAATCCCGAATACCATCTAGATAACAAAAATGAGAGTGTCTATCCAACTTCTCCAATTTTTTAACTTCCTATAATCAGTGCACATACACCATCTAGTGACCATTTTTGTTGGAATAAGTTTATTTTGCTCATTTTGTATAAAATTCATGCCTCCCTTCTTAGGTACCACTTGTATTGGGCTCATCTACTCACTATTTGAGATAGGGTATCAAGTAACTTAAGTACCTCATTCTTAACGACTTCTTTCATGTTTGGATTCAATCTCCTTTGATGTTAAATGGAGGATTTATGTCCTTCTTCTAATTGGATTAGATGCATGTAAAAGGAGGGATTAATGCCTTTGATGTAAACAATGGAATAATCTATGGCATCCTTATGTAGCCTAAGGGCTTCAAGTAATTTTTCAAATTCTCCATGAATCAAGTTAGCACTCACAATAATAGGTTATTCACCATTAGAGTCTAGAAATTCATACCTGAGTGAGGAAATGAGGAGCTTTGTTTCTACCTTAGGTGCATCCTTTTCTTTACATACCGGGTCATGCGATTCCCTCTCAACTTCAGCCACCAACCCAAGTTCTTTTGCATAGATAGGATTTTCCGCAAGTATGGTAGCATAAGCAGCCACATCCTCATCACCATCATTAAGCACTCAGATTTTTGTCAAGCATTTCTCTAGAAGATCACTTGAGATCAAGTTAGCAAGGTCCTCTCAAACCATCATGTCTAGTGTATCAATCCTGCAGCAAGTGTCATCAATTAATGGAATTTTTACTGTAGAGAGTGAATCAAAATCCACTTTCTCATCCCTAATATTAAGAGAAAGATTTCCATTCTCTACATTGATAACCACTCCCATGGTATCCAGGAAAGGTCTCCCCAATATGATAGGGATTTGCACAAACTCCTCTATCTCAAGAATAACAAAATCAATCAGAACATAGAACTTACCAATCTGGATGGGTACATCTTCTAATATACTTATCGGATGTTTTACTAATTGATCTGCTAATTAAAGGTATATGGTGGTGGGTTTTATATCTCCCATCTATAATTTCTTATAAACAAAAAAAGGCACCAAACTAGCACTAGCCCCAAGATCACAAAGAGCACGGTTAATAGATATATCACCAATAGTACAAGGAATAGAAAATGAGCTGGGGTCTTTAAAATTAGGTGGAAGCTTATTTTTGATAATGTCACTACATTCCTGTATTAAGGATATGGTCTCATATTCCTCTAACCATCTCTTATTAGAAATGATCTCCTTCATAAATTTAGTATAGGCAAGCATTTGAGATATGGCTTCCACAAATGGAATGTTAATATGCACTTTTTTAAAAATATCAATAAACCTCCCAAACTATTTCTCTAACTTTGCCTTTGGTTATCTTTGATGGAAAGGTAGTGGAGGTTTGTATGGTGGTGGAGGGACATATTTCTCAATCTCACGGTCTTTTCCTAAGGTGATTTCTTTCTCAATGTTCCTAGGCTCACCATTCCTTCATTTTTCAACTTCAACTCTTCCACCCTCATCTTTAATTTCTTTTCTCAAAACATGGCTTTCTAACTCCTTTCCAATTCTAGGTGCTATGGCATTGATGGATCCCTTGGGATTGGTTTCTGGTTGCCCTGGAAGCATTCCGGAGGGCCTAGAAGAAGATCCTAATTGATGGGCCACTTGGATAATTTGGTTTTCCATCATCTTATTATAGGTGGCTAGGGATTCAACCTTAGAATTTAAGTCCTTAACTGAGTTCCTCAAATCCTCAGTTTGCTTGTTTTGAGAGGCCATAAAGTTCTCCATTATTAACTCAAGATTTGACTTTGGAGGGTTAGGAAACGGTGGTCTAAGGTTCTGAAATCCTAGAGGCCTAAAGTTTGAATGAGGATTCAGATTCAGTGGTAGATTCTTGTAGAATAAATTTAGATGATTCCGCCATCCTGGATTGTAGGTGGGAGAAAACAGGTTTCCCTTTTGGTTGAAATTGTTCACATAATTGACATGGTCTACAAGGGTTGCATCAGGGGTTGGAGGGGTAATGGATTGACATTCAAACGATGAGTACCTTGTAATACCACAAGTCTCACAAATAGTAGAAGAGGATGTTAATGCATTAACACTTAATTTGTCAAATTATTAAAATAATGCATCGACACACAAAGAAAGATGATCCAAATCATCAACGTCATACCTACCACTCTTCTTGGTGGAATAGTGCTCACTCAACCATTAGTAATGGTTTTAAGCCATGTCTTCGATCAATTGTTTGGCTTCATGTATGCTCTTGTTTATGAGAGTACCTCCCATTGCTGCATCTAGAGTCAACCTTGTGTTGTAAAGGAGGCCATTGTAAAAGGTGTGAACCAGTAACCATTCTTCTAACCCATGATGTGGACACATTCGTAACATATCCTTGTAATTCTCCCATGCGTCGTAGAGCGATTCACCATCCTTTTGAATGAATCTTGTAATGAGAATCCTTAATTGAACCATCTTGGATGGGGAAAAGTACTTATTTAGGACAACTCATAAAAGTTGATCCCAATTGGTGATGGACCTAGGAGGAAGTGATTGCAACCAAGCTCTCACCTTGCCCCTCAATGAGAATGGAAATCACCGCAACTTGATTGTGTCATCTGACACTCCATTCATTTTCAAAGTGTCACAATACTCAATGAAAATGGAAATGTGCAAATTTGGATCCTCCATTGGGCTAACACTAAACTAATTTTGTTGTACCATGTTGATTAATGTACGCTTCAATTCAAATTTGTTGGCAGCTACATTTGGTTTCCTTATACTTGATTGTGTCCCATATGCATTCGAAGATGCAAACTCCCTGAGAGAGCGGTGCTGCTCTTCCTCCCCATTATTTTCAGCCATGGTTCCTATACTAACACTTGCTTTTGTCTCACGTATCCACTTCTTTAGTCCACTTAACGTCCTCTCAATCTCAGGGTCAAACTCAGCTACAATCCCAAGTCAAAAGGATCATTGCATAAAATGTACTTGAAAACACAGACAAATGAGATATCAAGAAAAAATGATGAAAGATAAAAAAAAAGAAATTAAAGAATTTAGTCTAGCCAAATAATAAAGAACTAAATATCAATCATCCAAAGTCTCCGGTAATGGCTCCAAAAACTTAATGGTGCCAATCCACAAGTGCATGGATTCGTTATAGCACTTCAAGGTCGTATCCCACAAGGACTTCTCAATTGAGTACCAAACTTCATCATTTTAGTTATCTAGATATTATGAAGTGAGAATATGCAGGTAGGTAGTGAAAATAAATATAACGACTAACTTAATGTAAGCATGCTCCAAGCCCAATGTTGTTTTAGGTAAGGATATGGTTAAGGCCTAATGTGTGTGAAAAATGTGTTATGTGTGTTGATTTGATTTGTGTGCCTTATATATTATGGATTATGCTCTTGTAGCATACTTTTTTGAGCATAGAGCTAAGGTAAGTTGCATGCATTTATAACATGTGTATTGTGGTATTGTTGCTTGTTCATGGAATATGCTTATGTAATATTATCCCTCATGACATGGATGGTAGGAAGCCTTAAATAGTGTGATGTGGTTGTGAGAGAAATGTAAAAGAGTGAGTTGACTAAAAGATGGTAAGGATGGCCTAAATATCTCATGACCTATAGGGGAACAAAATGAGGAATAATATAAATTAAGGGAATGGACCAAAACATACAAGGGGAGTCTAGAGTTTGCATCGATGGTTAGTCTTTACATGGGGATGACCTTTACGTAGAAAAAGTTTACTTGAGGGTTAAGTAAGGTGAGGGAATAATTTTTAGGGTGATTGGATTCCATATGTCAAAAATAGTAAATGGGTTGGTGTAAGGATGCATGGGGGACTTGATTAGGGTTGTGGGAGGAAACCCTAAGTGAGAGAAGTGTGAAAGGAGGGGAAAACTAATGGAAATGGTTATAATGGGGAATAAAGAATGAAAGGGGTGTCACATGAAGGAAAGGTAAGTCAAGTGAGAAAAGGTATTTAGGTGTTGAGGGGGTGACATAAATGAAAGGAGAAGTACTAGGGTTTTAAGGAGCGAACTAGGGTTTCTATGACCGCATGTGGGAGTTGGGTAGCGAGGTTGTGATGTTGGGTGTGTGTTGAGGGAAGTGATGGTTTTGGTAATAGAGAAGAGTATGGGTTGTGTAGAATTAGGGGAAGGGAGGACACATAAGCCAAATTAAGGTTTCGGAGGGAAACCTTAGAGAGTAAAGAGGAGTCAAGCCAGAGTTATGAGGAGTGAGCCTTGAACCACGTGCAGAAGAGTTTGGGGTTCTCATGGTGAGTAGGAAAAGATGGGGAGGAATTATCGAGTTCATAGGTTGTGTTGGATGTGTGTCATATGGAAGAGAGGATGGCAAGTGAGAGTGATGAAAGGATAACATTGTATAAGGAAATAGAGGTGTTAGGGTCTTGAGATGGCCAAATAGGGTTTCGTGGACATGGGTGAGAATGGAAAGTAAATTGGGATGCTTGGGAACGGATCGAGAGAGGTGATGAGTTAGGAGAAAAGATAACATAGGTTGTGTGAGATAGAGGATGGTTGGGCCATATAGGCTAAATTACGGTTTTCCAAGGAAAACTTAAGAGAGCGATAGTAAGTTGACTAAGAGATATGGGAAAGTGGGTCTCAACACACGCATATAGAAGTTGGGTATTCATGGTAATGAGGAAAAGGGAGAAAGAATTTTTGGATGTACCAGAAGGTGTAGAAGTCCCAAGATACGAGATAGGGTTTCAGGAAGTGAGAATAAAAGGGTGAGCATTGGAAGTATAGCAGGTCATGTATGTATAGTTGGGGTTGTGTGTGAAATAAGATATAAATAAAACATTAAACACTTAAAGTGAAAGATTATTGAGTTAGGGCCTAGTGAGGATATTTTCTTTTTGGTTCACTGGCTATAATAGTGGTTAGGTGTGTTTTGCCCTATAGAATGTTTTAGGTCCACCGGCTATAATAGTGGGGGATTCCAGGCTCAATAAACCAAATTTTACATGGTAAAAAGACATGGAAAGATACTTATTAATTACAGTGGAACACCTCGTGAGTCGGGGCTAGTGAGATTGATTTTTCGGTCCATCGAATATAATGGTGGTCAGGTGCGTTTTGTCCTATGGAGTGATTCTGGTCCACCAGCTATAATAGTGGTCAGGTGTGTTTTTTCCTCTAGAGTGTTTCCAATCCATAGGCTATAATAGTGGGGTCCTTGTAATCATGTAGAATTAATATGAAAAATGTGTAAGATAGAAATATTAGTCTAAGTTTGACCTAATGATATGAACCTGAATTATACATTGTATGCATTATTTGTCTACTTTCTTGCATGGCCATACCTATATGGTTACTTTTCTCAGTACGTAGCGTACTGACCACACGTTTTATGGGTGCTACTTATTTCCACAAACATAGGCCCCTTTTAAGTTTGTGCAGGTAGGAGGTACCATGTTTGATGCATATGACGTACTAGATGCAGTGGGCGGGGATGTGTGATGACCGTTTAACTTACTTGGGGCTGAGAATGAGTGCCGACCGAACTCTCTACCTTTTTCTAGTTTTACTTTATCATTGTGTCACATTTTTCCCTCGAGGGCTTGATGTCGTATCTATTTTTAATTCTATATTTATGCTTTAATTTCGCACTCTGATTCTCTCTTTATGAGTATTTTGAATTTCTATGTTTCTCTACCTCAAGTGTGTTTAATGATTTGTGAAATTATCCTTAGCCTTGTAATTGGTGCAAGATTGTTCAAGGGTAGAGCTTGTACTAATCACGATAGTAGCACCCATGTGCCTGTATTTGTTTTAATTAAGCAAAAATTTCAACTATGATTTTTGGGAGTGTTACATAACCATTGCTGCATGGCCTGGTCGTGCAACATTCTGGCTCTCGAACTGGTGTGTACAGCTTCCTCACTGTCGTGCAAGATCTGCACAGCTTGGTCGTGTTGCATCCTCAGCTTCGACCTAACTTGCTTAGCTCCCACATGACTGTGTAAGATCTACATAGCCTAGTCATTTGGCATCCTCTACTTCGACCTGGGTACATCAATGCTCCATAGCTATGCAGTTGGTTGTGAAACACCATCTCCTTACCTCTTTTGACTTTCTTGGCTTATTATCAGCTCTTTTACTCTCTAGACTCCTCTATAAAAATACTAGGTTGATTTATCTTCCCTCAATACCTCTCATATTGGGTCTTTTGCTCCGAAAATATGCATGACTTCCTCGGATTTGTGTGTTCTTATGCAAGTCCCTGAAAAACAAATACCAAAAGAACAACAGTGCGAACTATAGACTTGAACCATAATAAAATATATATTATAGACTAAATAAAGTCGTAAAATAAAGGCAAAGTAAGGTAAAAATAGAAAAAATATTCACTTTATTAATAGCATTTGTTCTACTAAACTGGTTATAAGTTTTGGTCTGGTGAGCTTGGGAAGATGAACTCTACTAGTGGAATTGTGAGACTCAACCTTCAAGAATGTTTGATTCTAAGGCTAATTGAGGGCCTGTCTCTTTGTCGGGCTGTACTAATTAATATGATCTTTTAATATTTAATCTGATATTAAAAAATAATTAAAATTCTTTATATTATTATTATTATTATTATTATTTGAGATATGATCATATTTTTGCTATGGTCCTGATTAAGAAAAAGGTCACCATCCAGCATAAGTAATGAAAAGATGCTAATTTTTGTGAATGATGTTCTTTGATAAGCAATGTATGGGGTGTGATAGAAGAAGAAAATACCATTTTTCTTCCATACAGGATTTCACATTTAGCAGGATTGCCAACCTAGAATATAGTTTGCATGTGTCAATCTTTTTAGATAAATGCAAAATCAACAAATTTGAATCTGAATTTTTAGCTCATTCATTGGTATGTTGGTTGTTATGTACTAGCTCTGTATTACTATAATTTAATTGAATAGATAATATCCAATTATCATGTTAACCTAATGGGTCGGACTCCATGAAGATTTTACACCCGACCCCTTTTGGTAGTTGATCTTCTAAACCTTTTTCGAATTTTAACCAATACCCTTTGGATGCACACAACTGTAATCAAAGCATATCGTAGTGGGGCTGATCAAAAGGCCTTTTGTCAGGATTTTTTTTTATGTTATATATTATAATATTATTTCTATATAAAAAAAATTAATTCTTTTATACCCATATTTTTATATAAAAAATACTTTAAAAAAGTTAAATTTTATTTTTTTGCTTTTATAATCTTTTTTTTTTCTTTCATTATCTATACATTAAATAATTTGTTATACTCTAATAAAAGGTGTAAGTAAAATTTTAAAACTATTAATTCTTAAAAAATGTATAGATTATTAGAATAACTTCTTCTTTTTTATAAAAATAGAATATTATTTAAAATTGTCAAAGTAAACCGGCTAAACTCATGATTTTCAAAAAAAAAATCTCTTTTTCACCGAATACACCGGTGGAGGAGGAAGATAAAAAAGATGGAATCGATTCTAGGTCAGACGGATATATAGAATTAAAATAAATATAGGGTACTTGATTTAATTAAAAATAAATAAAAGGTTTCCGTCTTGTTTTTCATGCTACTAATTGTTATCTACTCGTTGGGAAACGACCATGTTCTTTCTGAGAAGAGTAATAAGTCTCTAATCAATATTAATGTAGCTAAAACGACAACGACGACGACGGTATGAAATTTAATTTGTTTTCTTGGTTAACTAATACTGCAGCCGCTTCCACAACGGAGCTTACTTGCTCCGTTGACAGACTAAGAAGCACTAGTCGCAGCCATGATTACCACCACCGCCACTGTTACAAAAAATTAAAATGAAAAAATAAACACAACCCAACATATTATAAACGGAGTTGTCTAGCAGACAATATATGGACAAATTTTTTCGCCTAAACTATATCCATTATTATTAATCATAAATTACTACTGCCATATATTATTACTAATTATTGTTATTGCTAATTAATAAGATGGAATAATTAATATAACTATTTATTAATATAATGCAACTATTCATCTTCTATGTGCATTAAATGTATATAACTATTTATTTTCTGTACACATGTCAAACAAATAATTTTAATAAAGTATTAACTATATATTTTCTAATCAAACATTTTCTTAATTAATTATCAGAACATATGTAAAAAACTATTCATTTCCTGCGTATTAATTGAATTGTCGGACTATTCATCTCTTACATATTAATGTATAAATAATTAATACACCAAAGTGCATATTCGTTTGCTTCACATGCATATATTCATTAATATAATGTGACTATTTATCTCCTATATGTAGCAAATGCATATAACTATTCATTTGATGTACATATGTCGAACAACTAATTTTAATAAAGTATTAATCAAATATTTTTTTAATTAATTACCTGAACATATACGGTCAACTATTAATTTCCTATGTATTAATTGAATTATCAAACTATTCATATCCTACATATTAATATATAAATAATTGATAAATAATTAATACACCAAATAAAATGTATAAACCAGTCGACCAATACATATGGATCTGCTGCCATTAATACAATGCAACTAGGAAATACATATAACTAATTTTAATGAGGTATTATTTTTTTTTTTTAAGGTTAGATCAACATCAATCAAATATGATGATGATGATGATGATGATGATGATGATAATAATAATAATAATAATAATAATAATAATAATAATAATAATAATAATAATAATAATAATAATAATAATTATTATTATTTATAATAATAATTTTATTATTTATTATTAATAATATGACTATTATTATTAATATAACTATAATAATTATAACTATTAATATAATTAATACTAATATAATTATTTATACAATTATGATAATTACTATTATCATAATTTATAATATAATAATGATAATTATTATTATGATAATAATGAATACTAATATAATTGATTATTACTATCATGAATATTATCATGATTAATAATATAATTATTTTAAAAAAAACTAATAATAGAACGAGAACATTGGTTATTATATAAAAACATAGTTGTTTGGCAGACAATATACAGACAAATTTTTTCGCCTAAATTATACCTATTATTACTAATCATATATTATTACTACCATATATTATTACTAATTAATAAGGTCAAATAAATGATGAAATACTCATGTGTATTAATTAATTTATCAAACTATTCATCTCCTACACTGCATAACAATAAAATAATATTAATCTCATGCGTATTAATTGAGATATTCATCTATTGCACATATGTTGAACAACACATATTAATCAAGATTTTTCTTAATTAATTATCTAAAAATATGCAGCAAACTATTTATCTCCTACGTATTAATTGAGTTGTAAAACTACTAAATATATGAATGTAACTATTCATCTGTTGAACATATGTCGAACAACACATATTAATCAAGTATTTTCTTAATTAATTACTTGAATATATACATCTGTTGAACTCCCGTCCCTATTCATGTACATCACCGACTTGCTTGGCGGCACTAATACATTTGGTTGCTAAGCAAGCTTTATGATGAAACCTTAGTTGTAATTGAAACAAATGCTAGATAAAAATTTTATGAAGATATGATCGGAAAAAACCGATCTTGATCAGCCAGTGATAAAACACTAAAGGAAGATCAAATTACTCAGGGCTCAATTGCAAAACAACAACGGACTGAGATTAACGAACAGAGAATGAAGAGATTAGGCTAAGGATTCAGCAAAGAATAAGAATAGAGAGAGAGAGAGAGAGAGAGCGCATAGACAGAGAGAAAAGAATCGTATATCGGTAGGGATGGCAATGGGTCTCGGACCCGACCTAAACCCGCTAGACCCGCCTCATTTTTAGCGGGTCTGGGTCCATAATTTTTGGACCCGATAGGTCTGGGTCCACATATATCTTAAATGGTCTGGGTCTGGGTCCAGTTCTAGACCCATACCCGACCCACCAGACCCATTTAATATACATATATGTGTGTGTGTGTGTGTGTGTGTGTGTGTGTGTGTATATGTATACATATATAAATACATACTAATATTATGTTTGTCATTATTGTCTTAATCTTATGTAAGCTCCTTATTTATTTATTTTAAATTTTATTTTTGTATACTTACTTTATAAACAGTATGTATAACATTGTATTATAAAAACTAGGGATATAGACAGGGTGGATTTTACCCGAAACCTGATGGATTTTATCCAACAAATATGGATACAGATATGGATGATGGAAAAAAAATACCCGTCGGGTTCGAATACGGATACGAGTATAAGATATCCATACCCGTACCTATAACCATACCCATATCCATATCCGTAATCGTTTATCCAATATATAATTACCTTTTTACCCTTAATTTTAAAATAAATATAGTATAAATTAAAGTTAGAATTATCATTTAGCTTAACTCTAAATGAGTTTATCTGTCGGGTGATGGATTTATCCATTGGATAATATCCCTTAACAGGTAAACGGATAATTAGTCAAGTAACGGATATCCAACGGATGCGGATATAGATATGTTAGCGGATATGAATTTGGGTAGGAGCACGAATTCAGGTACGGATTTCTTATCGGATACGGATATGGGTATACCCGCCCCGAACCCGCCCCATTTATATCCCTACTAAAAGCATTAAAACACCATTTGAAAAGTTAATATAACTATTTTAATATATTTATTTTTTTCATATGATTTTTTTAACAAAAAAATACATATTAAGTTATATACAACATAAATGTATTTGTACTAGCATCATAGTTTTAAAAAACGAATCGGGCATCGACCCAGTCGGATTAATGGTTCACTGGTTTAGTGGTCGAACCAGTGGTTCGAACTGGTTGAACTAGTGGTTCAACTAGTTCACTCAATTAAAGTCAAATCTATTCGTATTTGTTTAAAAATATAGTTTGAGTATTTAACACTTAATATTACAAAATAACATAATTAAAGTCAATTAAAGTGATCATTACATATTCAATTAGATCATAAAATAACATAATTCCATATTAACAGTCTCCTACTTATCAAATACAATTACAAAATAACATAATCCAACATCAAATCACTTAGATATTCATAAATAACTTAAAATAAAACACATTAGTTTAGAAGTTACAATTCAATTACATAAATTAAATGGTTCGATCAAAAAGCTATTCATCCAATCCTATAGATTATCTATATCATCTCCAACGTTGGAAAATACATGAATGACATTTTCATGCCTGCGATTATCTTCATCATCATCATCTCCACTCTCCCCTTCAACTTCATCATCTTTATTTCCGTTAATCTCATCCAATACGTCTACAAAAATGGAATAAGAATAATTACTTAAATTATTATATCAATTTATATAAGCTATAAAAAGGTATGAGCTTCGTACCTTCACTAGGATTGTCTTGAATAGTGATAGAAGCTAGTTCATTTCTAAGAAACTCAAGCTCTTCGTAATTCAAATTAGATGGCTCATCCATAAGAATCCAAGAGCCTATTGCATCAAAATCTTCAAAATTAATTGGGTCATAACTTGTCTTAAATCGATTTCTACACAAAAGAAAACAAAATTAGACAAGCTTGGTAATATTATCATAAAAATAAATAACTTTACACATGATTTACAATAGTAAGACAACAACAAATTAAATTCATACATTTGTTGCAATCTCAAGTTAGAGTGCACAAAAACTAAATTATTGAGTCTTTGGTGCTCAAGTCTATTCCTTTTCTTCGAATGGATATGCTCAAGTATGCTCCAATTTCTTTCACAACCAAAAGCACTACAAGTCTGGCATAAAATACGAATGGCAAGCTTTTGTAGATTTGGAGCACCACATCCATATAATGCCCACCATTCATCTACAAAATCATTATAATAATTTACCAAACAAACTAAAAAAATGTAAATAGATATAAAATTTTGATAATACCTTGAAATAAGTAACAAAATCATACTTGGAGCAAAAACACAACGATCTTGTATAATAGACCATCTTCCAAAGTCACCTTCTGCTTTTCTAAAAGAACTAATCTCCCTCGTTAATTTTGACCTCAATGTGAAATTTCCATTTGCATATCTCTCAATGATATCAATAACAGAAGACACAGTACTTTGATGTTGAGAAAATTCAAATGAGTATTGGAAACGAGGGTTAAACCAATAACCAGATGCATGTAAGTTCCTTCAGAGTTGATTATCCCAAGGAGAAGAAATAATTTGAAGATAAGGCTCTACCCTTTTCTTTCTCCTATGAAATCTAGCAACCATATCATCTATAGCCTTGTGAAATGCTTGATACAAATAACCCGTACATGGTTTCTCTCCACTATCTACCAATCGCAAAACACGTATAAGAGGTTCGGTAAGTTGCAAAATTATAGCACACTCCTTCCAAAATGTGGTATCCAACACATTCTCCACAAACTTCTTACCCTCCCTATCCTTAGCATAAGCACAAGAGGTCCACTCCCTAGACACAACCATCGCCCTAAGAGCATTCTTATGTGTTAAAATTCTTTGCAAAGAAATAAAATTAGTAGCAAATCGAGTAGGAGCTGGATGAATAATCTCTCTTCCTTCCGTGAACTTTCTCATCAAATGCAATGCATAACAATGATTATAGATATACTTAGTTATCTTTTAGGCATGCTTGACAATGTATTCCACCTCATCTAACTTACCCATATCTTTAAGCATCGAATTAACACAATGTGCAGCACAAGGAGACCAATAAAGTGACTTAAGCTCATACTCTAACAACCTTCCAGTAGCAACATAATTCGTAGCATTATCAGTCACCATATGCACAACATTTTCAGCACCAACATAGAGAACAATATCTCTAAATAACTTATGCAATAGTTTAGTAGTTTTTGAATCATCAGAAGCATCAACAGACTTTAAAAACACAGTACCCTTTGGACAATAAACTAATAAGTCAATTAAAGTTCGATTATGTTGGTCTGTCCACCCATCTGCCATAATAGTACAACCAATTTCTTTCCAATGAGAACAAAAAGTCTCGACATAGTTATTCACCTCTTCAACATTTTTCATTAACAAGTAACCGCGAAGAGCATGAACAGTTGATCCCTTATAACCAGGACCAATGTGAGCTATACCATCAATAACAGACTGATAATAATTAGAATTTGCAGCATTAAATGGGATACATGAATCAATCATCCACTTAGAAATGAGAATGTCAACTTTCTCAACAACATCTTTGCTTTGTAACACACTTTTGAGTGTTGGTTGTGACCCTGCAGTTGTTCTTGGCATGAAATGATGCCCTATAGTCTTTTGTTTTCCCTTGTCTAAAACCCTTAATTTCTCTCCTGATTTGAAACTACTAGTTACCGTATGAGGAGGTATCAAACATGGCTCTTGGTGTGAAGGAAAGTCCATTGAACAATATGGGTTATCTTTGGCTAAAAGCTCTTGTACCTTTCTTTTTTTCTAGCAAACTCTTCAATACTTTCGTTCATCTCAAAACCAACTTCAGGAGGAACTTTTTTACACCTCTCTACTTGACCTTTAACACCAGCTAAATGTTGTTTGACACGTTGGATTCCACCCCCAGAAAGCAGCTTAGAACAATATAAGCATTGTAACTTTTTTTCTCTTATTAGCATCCTCAACTTCTATACAATGACCCCATGTTGGATCCTTCTTTCCTCTAGAAGTACTTTGAGAAGAATTTGGCATAGAGCCAGTATTACTAGCCTCCACAGACATCTTTAAGGCACTAAGAAGAAATTACAAGTTACAAATTAATCATCCAAAATCTAACATAAAAGAGACATATTAATTATAGCAAATGCAAAATTAGATAAGAAAAATTTTAAAGAATCATCACAAATTTAGTGGCAAACAACACTATATATCTAGCAATAGAGCATACTTCTCAAATTCAGTAGCTATGAAAATGGACACTTGAGATTAGGCATTCATAATCAGCATAATCAGCATGAATAATACCAAAAAAATAATAGACAGACGGCATATTCAGCATAATCATCCTAATCAGCATATTCAACATATTCAGAGTCATTCGAGGAATTTGAGTGGTAATCTGTATTATGATTCACCCCAGGATAATAATAGCGGGGATACCTGTGGCAATGACGTAGAGTGTAATAGGGCTGAGAAAGTTTGTGATCTGATGTGTACTATTAAAAATTTGGACAATTGCAAAGAGTTTGTGGTTGATGAGGTCAGGGAAGATGGCACGTGGGACAAATTAAAAGAAGTTGAGACTGGGAAGCAATTGACAATGGAGGAATTTTAGATGTGCGTCGGACAGTCACCCATTGTTCAAGAACTAATGAGGAGGCAAAATGTCGAGGAGCCTTACAAAGAAGGTTCTGATTTGCATACCAATGGAAATGGTGAAAACAGATTCAAATTAAAGAAGAAAGTAAGTTGTATTAGGAGTATCAAGAGTGTTGCTAGTAGTCTTATAGGGCATAAGGAGAGGCGTAGCAGTGATGAAAGGGATACACTAGAACCTACATCAGTTTCTCCTAGTCAAGATAATCCTTTGGACAGAAAGAGATGGGGGAGGGCATCTATCAGCAAGAAATCAATGAGTTTGGACCATATTGTGATGCCAGATACTGTCTTTGGGCTGTCTGAGAAGCCCTTCTGTTCATTCCAGGGGCATCTTAATGATGTGCTTGACCTTTCATGGTCCAAGTCTCAGGTAAGTTGCTATATTGGATCTGACAATTTCTGTTTTTTTAGTGTGGTATGCCTTAGGATCAACAACATATATGACTAAAATGAAAATTATGAAACAGAATTCAACATAATCAGCTATGAAAATGGACACCTGCGATTAGGCATTCATAATCAGCATATTCAGCATAATCATCATAATCAGCATATCCAGCATCAATAATACCAAAAAAATAATGGACATCTAAAATTAGGCATTCATAATCATCATTTAACACCTAAGATTGATCCAAATAACAGAATTCAACATAATCAGCTATGAAAATGGACACCAAAGATTAATAATTCATAATTAGCATATTCAACATCAATAATACCAAAAAATGGAGAATCTCAACATAACTTAATACTTGAGAATCTCAACAAAATTCAACAGAATTCAGGCTGAGATTATTCAATATAATCAACATTCATAAAATGGACAGAATTCAACAATAATAATACCACAAATTACTAAATAGACAGCCATTTAGTATTCATAATCATCATTCAACATAACTTAATACGTGAGATTATTCCACAGAAATCTCAACATAACTTAATACCTGAGAATCTCAACAGAATTCAGGCTAAGATTATTCAACATAATCAGCATTCATAAAATGGAAATAATTCAACAATAATTATAGCACAAAATACTAAATCGATTGCATTCAAGTATGACATAATTAGCATTCAAGTATTATGTATTCAACAGAAATCAGCACCCCTGATTGGTTGACAATCGACATAATAGAATTACATATAATCAAGACTCAGCTGTGAAAATTGACAGTGGCAGTTAAACAACATCATTCAAATTTCATAATCAATGGTCGATAAAAATACTCACTTGAGATTGAAGGAGGTCAAAGCTATGAAAATGGGTGACAATGAATTGACAAATCAGGGGAGATGGAAGCCGTTGCACCAGGTGAGGTTGTAGATGCTAGAGGAACCACCAATTACACCGGGTGAGGAGGTTGAAGATGTCGGATCGTGGACCAACCACTAATTGCACCGGGTGAGTATCAACTTCCTCAATATCGATGATGGATTGCAGAATCAACAACCGAGGTTGAAACCCATAAAAATTGGATGAAGCACCTTATGCGATGGTCAATGAGGTCGTTGAATAGATGAAGATAAAGGCGGATGAATTTGGTGCTTACGCCTTACAATCGACCTCCTCAGTGCCAAGAGCTCAAGCTTCCATAATCGGCTACAGAAGAGAAGGCAACGGTAAAGTTAGGTTTAGATCTGATTTGCCAAACACTGCTTAGGTATTGTAGGTCCATAGTATGGTAGTCCGACAGTAGTAGTATAGTAGTTTGTATGTGTATTTTGTAGTCTGTATGGAGTATATTAATATCAGTATAATAGAATACAAAATCGGGCTGGTTCACTCTAAAACCAGCCGGTTTTCTAGTTTTGCATTGGTTTTTTGCTTAACTGGTTAAGCATGATTTTAAACCCGGTTATATGATCGGTTCACTGGTTTATTGGTTCGACTGTCCGATTCGGTCCGATTTTTAATACTATGATTAGCATAGATTATTAATTATTTTTTTAAAAAAATAACCGAACCCATTTAGGACCTGTTTACCCGCTAGACCCGTTGCATCTGGATTTGGGTCTGAACTTTTAAGACCCGACGGGTCTGGGTCGGGTCTGTGTCTAGGTAATATAAAAGGGTTCGGGTCTGGGTATGGTTGGACCCGACCCATTGCCATCCCTATATATCGATCACTTTCCAGAATAAATGAAAAGTATTATTTTCCTTACACGGCCAACACATATATTACTTACACAACTAATGTCGATTGGGCTTCGTGATAATATTGATTGGGATCCATAATTTCCAAACCTAATTACCTTCCTAACAACCCCTATCTACTTAACAACAATTATTGTGGTGCTGGGTGATTTATCCAACCCACTTACAATTAGTTATAATTGAACCAAAATGAAAGAACACAATGATCCTATTTTTCATAAGCTAATTTACATAGCTAATTGTAGCAATTCAGGATTGCATAGGCAACAATCCTAATAATCTAATTATGGGTCGGGTGGCTACCTATGTGGCCTACTTAATTCTGCTAACTTTAATTCTGACAATTACATCTTATGGAAATACAATATTTTTTTTTCTAACTGTGTCAATACAATCAGACTTAATTTATCCAACAATTATCAATACAAAATAGTCAATCACAACAAATCAATTACAACAATTAGCAACATCTAGCAACCAACAAAATCTAGCAATCTAATCCAACACACTGTATCCCATCACTTCTCCTAATTAATCACAGAGTAATAAATAGTTATATATACAATTTATATTATAACTATCAACAAAAAAAATTAAAATTAAAATTAAAATTATATTACAATTTAAGTGCGTGGAAAACGGTTACTGGTCACGCGTACGGCTGCCACAGAGTCTTCGTTTCCCATAGCCAAGATTAGAGTTTCCACATTTTTCAATGCTTCCCCGCTGGGCCGAAAAAGTTTGGGCTCACCGCTTTATTGATTGCTACGAGTGAGGTATTGGGAAAAATAGTGTGGAGTCCTGTTGGCCCAAACTAATTAGGCATACAAAAATATACGGTCATTAGTTGATGTATTAGGACTTGGTAAGTTATACAGTATTATACAGTTACCAAACCTAAGGTTCGTAACCAAACCTAACTGTGTACGTAATTAATAAAAACGTACCTGATCTTCTCACTCCTACTTCTCCTGTCCATCTTCTTCCTTCTTCGTTCTGACTTGGACTCTGACCGGCAGTTTCTTGGCATTTTAGAACTGTTGACAATAGCAGAAGTCGTCCTCCTGTTCTACTTCCCTGGACAAGAAGAACAGACGCAATCCACTCGTGACGTAATTTGGTGTTTCAGATAGGGCAATTTTTGTTGCAGATCGATAACTTCGGTTGAGAAAGATTGTGTGCTTGGTAAGCCATATATTTGAAGTGTGTACATCTGTTTGTTTTCGATGGTGTTTTCATCAATATAGACTGACACTCGCACCGTTGGCGAGTTTGATTTGTTTCATAACGAATGCTGAAGTCTGATTTTGATAATTTGATGAATGAATATGTTTCGAGAAGTGGATTCAAATATGGATTCTGCTGAATTAGAACCTTATATTGAGTATCCTCTACAATGGTTAAGTTGACTAAGATTATTCGGTTGTCTTGTTCCCTAATTTGCTTAATTTCCTGCGGTTGTCAAATTGTTTGGTGGATATAATTATTCGATGTTTATGACTGTCATGTTTCTGATTGGCTTATTGGCCTGCCCTAATTTTTATGCATTTATGTCAATGGCTGTTGGGGTACATTTTGCTATACGTGGGATATGTTGTTTGATATATTTAGATGTTAATCACATGTTGCAACTCTCATGGTTACTATAATTAATGTTCTGTTGTTATGATAATATTTGAAATGCTGACAATGTATTGTAGTTAATTGTTATAGGTAAGTTATAATGTTGATTTTAAGTGCCTTTGATAAATTAGTTTGTGGTGTTGTGAAGTGATGATATGGTTTTTTATTAGAATTTCTATACAATTTAAATTACATATATAGTGTGGTTAGTTGTGATTTAGTACATTTTGCTAACCTGTAGAGAATAGTAATTGTATTTGGTTTGTGAAATGAAGATAATATGGAACCAATTGATCGTAAGAAGCGGAGGATTGTACGTCATCCCGCAAGCGATCATATGGGCGTTAGGTCCATTGATGAGAAGGTACATATTAGTTTAATTTGTTTAATAACCCACTCTATTATTTGTTTGTTATAATGAAGTTATTAAATCATATGATAAAGGATTGAAAATCAGAATATTTGTGGACAGTTGTATTACTTTGAAAACATTTTTATTGACAATTATTTTACAGTAGTAATGCAGGTGTTAGGAAATTTGTGTTTGAAGTCAGCTAGTATGAATATTACATACAAATCAATGTCCACAAACAATATTTGGTTCCAAGTAGAAAATATTATGTACAAATAAAGATATTATATGTACACGTAATTATGCAGTAATGTACAATTGATTTTATGAAAAAGTACATGTAAATTGGATACTATTAAAGGTGGCCTGAAAAACGAATAGACTGTACACCCTTAAATAGTTTGTCTAAGTTCGAGTTTATACTAAATTTTCCCCTCATAAATCATTGGTACATTTAGTTTGAGGTGAATTTAAGAGAAATGAATAGGTTAAAAGTGAATATTCTCGTATAGTATTTGGTTGAGTACAAATTATTATGTACATATAACTATACAAATTATGTAAAAAATGTACACATCATATTATCTATATGTACATGTAAATTGGTAATCGAACTGAAGGTGACCTGAAAACCGAATAGATTGTACAACCTTAAATGGTACGATATTGTTGCAGTTTATAATAATTTTTCCCCTGATATATGGGAAAATTAGTTTTAGGTCATTGGCAGATAAATGAGTAGGATACAAATCAATATCCACAAACAGTATGGAAATCCAAGTAGAAAATATTATGTACACATAAATAAGCTAATATGTACACCTAATTATGCACTAATGTACACATGATATTATTAAAAAGTACATGTGAATTGGATACCAGTAAAGGTGGCCTGAAAACTGAAAAGCCTGTGCACCCTTAAATGGTTTGACTTTGTTGGAGTTCATACTAAATTTTCCCCTCATAAATCGTTGGTAAGTTTAGTTTGAGGGCAATTTAAGAGAAAAGAATAGGATACAAATCAATATCCACAAAGCGTATGGAAATCCAAGTAGAAAATATTATGTACACAAAAATAAGCTAATATGTACACCTAATTATGCACTAATGTACACATGATATTATTAAAAAGTACATGTGAATTGGATACCGGTAAAGGTGGCCTGAAAACTGAATAGCCTCTGCACCCTGAAATGGTTTGACTTTGTTGGAGTTCATACTAAATTTTTCCCCTCATAAATCGTTGGTAAGTTTAGTTTGAGGGTAATTTAAGAGAAAAGAATAGGATACAAATCAATATCCACAAACAGTATGGAAATCCAAGTGGAAAATATTATGTACACATAAATAAGCTAATATCTACACCTAATTATGCACTAATGTACACATGATATGATTAAAAAGTACATGTGAATTGGTTACCAGTAAAGGTGGCCTGAAAACTGAATAGCCTCTGCACCCTTAAATGGTTTGACTTTGTTGGAGTTCATACTAAATTTTTCCCTCATAAATCCTCAGTAAGTTTAGTTTGAGGTCAATTTTATATAAAAGAATAGGATACAAATCAATATCCACAAACAGTATGGAAATCCAAGTGGAAAATATTATGTACACATAAATAAGCTAATATGTACACCTAATTATGCACTAATGTACACATGATATTATTAAAAAGTACATGTGAATTGGATACCAGTAAAGGTGGCCTGAAAACTGAATAGCCTCTGCACCCTTAAATGGTTTGACTTTGGTGGAGTTCATACTAAATTTTCCCCCTCATAAATCGTTGGTAAGTTTAGTTTGAGGGAAATTTAAGAGAAAAGAATAGGATACAAATCAATATCCACAAACAGTATGGAAATGCAAGTACAAAATGTTATGTACACATAAATAAGCTAATATGTACACCTAATTATGCACTAATGTACACATTATATTATTAAAAAGTACATGTGAATTGGATACCAGTAAAGGTGGCATGAAAACTGAATAGCCTCTGCACCCTGAAATGGTTTGACTTTGTTGGAGTTCATACTAAATTTTTCCCCTCATAAATCGTTGGTAAGTTTAGTTTGAGGTCAATTTTATATAAAAGAATAGGATACAAATCAATATCCACAAACAATATGGAAATCCAAGTGGAAAATATTATGTACACATAAATAAGCTAATATGTACACCTAATTATGCACTAATGTACACATGATATTATTAAAAAGTACATGTGAATTGGATACCAGTAAAGGTGGCCTGAAAACTGAATAGCCTCTGCACCCTTAAATGGTTTGAGGTTCGTGCGTTCATTATATATGCTATGGCTGTGTTATTAGCCCCAACTTCTAGATGGGAGATCCATTTACAGTTCTTGCATTCGTTACGAGATTGTTCCAAAATAAAGAGTCTGAACTGGTGCCAATATGTACATAGATCAACTGTGAATGGCATTAAAAAATGGCGGCAGGCTCGAGGGAGAGAGGGGAATAGGAGAACCTATGCCGCTGGTTGCATGTATGTCCTCATGGTATGGGAAATTTTTCCTCTACTTATTAATATACTTATACTGGAAAAACGATGGCAAAGGGTATCCACATCTACTGCAATTGTTGTTATTTTTTGATTTAGATATGGTACATGGAGAAGACGTACATTGAGGGGTTCACTGTGCCGACCAAATTTCTCCTCTCATCTGCATGGACGGAGGATCTTGTTTGTGAGAGATTAACGCTGGAGCTGAATTATTTCAAAAAATTTGGCCTTGTCGAGGTGAGTCCAATTATAAAATTTAATTATTTAAATTTGTTAGTTGGTTTTGTTAGTTGGTTTAAAAATTTTACATTTCTTATGCAGCCGAGACCAAGCAATGTCCGTAATCCAACATATTCTGCTGATCACAATCGTTTCCGTAAAGACCATAATGACGCATACCCAAGGGAAATCCCACATGAAGATGTGCCTAGTTCTTCATCAGTAATATTAACCTTTGCATGCTAATTTGATTTTATTTCTTCCCCTTTTTATGTATCTGTTTGTACTAATTGGTATCTATAATTGTATGATATTTTTGGTTTTCCTATTTCGCAGGACCCGTACACAAAGATTTATTCAAATATTCAATCATTGAAACAATGCATCCAATCACATGATGTAGCCGTTTGTAATTATATACAACAGATAGAGGAACAATTAACGCTGTTGAAATCTCAGCAGAAACCTCAATCCACTGAGCATCATCCCAACATGGGTTTGATACAGCGGAATCACCGTCTGCCTTTACTTCAAATCCACCTCAGCAACCAACTAAATCACCGTTTGTTGAGTCACCTAGAGCATCCCCTACCCACCATTCTTATGACGGGGAACAATCAATTCCCCCTGATCACAATCAATCCACATCTGATAATCGATCAGGTGGGCATGATTGCAGTGCATCCCGTGATGAGGATGGTGATCCTGTACATGATGTGGAACATGTACATGTTGCTGCCGAAGAAGTTGTTTCAGAGGATTTATGGGATGGCAGGATGACATCTAAACTTGATATAGTAAGTTACTTTTATGTAATATAATTTCCTGTTAGTAGGTTTGAATCGTTCAGAGGTGTTTTATGATTTGATTGGTATCCTCGTCCATATTGAGATATGATACATAATCGTTGAGTTTGACTTCTGCAGCGCCATGGTATCCACTATAGAATGTACTATATCGGCTCCTTATTATCTGCAGAAGCAAACACCGTCCGGGATAAAATATTTGCCGCATGTGTAACTCCTTAAATGGTAAGATTCTGACTATGTAACATGATGATGGACCTTTTAATAACAAATTTCATGAATAAGTGTCAAGATCTTACTTCCTATTTTAGTCGAGAAATGAGTCTTAATTTTTGAACAGGTTGTGACTTGTCTGATGTTGGTGTAGGTAGTGGAGGGTGGTACATGGATGGAACTTTTGATATGGACCTGCCTACATATCTGAAAAGGATATGCAGAAGTTGTAATCTATCATAACTTCGTGTAGGTTGTTTATGCAATGGTCAAACATTGTTCCGCATCATTGTTTTAGGTGATAGCAAATGTGAAGCTGGACCAGACCACTCTTTCAATGGTTGTGTTTCACTTGACGTTTGTAAAAAGTACATAGGATTTGTTCAGCATGATAGGACGATCGGTGCATGTAATTTACAGACTACATAAATGTATATAAATGTAAATGTACAGCTAATGACATCCTTCACTTGGGTTACTTCAAATTTAAACCATTTGCTTCAACTGATATTATTAAAAATATTCATGTTAATTGCATGATATCGGTCATAGTAAGAAATGGTATACCATTGTTAAAGTCGAAAGACAACCAACAGGATTTTACGTAATAGGGTGCGTTAAATTGTCTGATGCCAGTTATAGTACTTGTAATATGATGTATTAATACATAACGTTCATATACGAATTTAATTACTGTGGTTGTCTGCATAACAAAAATGACAATGTCCCCCATAACGGTAGCTTAGTCATCGTTCAACCAGCAACTGCAGAGTGTAAATATCACCAAATTTATGATAGAAAAACATGATAGAAATGCCTCACAATCCCAACAAAATCCTGTTAAACAATATATTACTTACTTCAGGACATGTCCGAATGTCATGATCTGTTTTACCACATCGACTACAGGTTTGAACTCTTTTCTGCAATGACGATGTAAGTATATTATACACATACATATTTTGTATGAAGAAACTGTTGAGGGAAAAAATGAATCTATATATATGTTTGTAACCTTTGACGACGACGTCGCGTGGTTGGGTACAAGAGGACAATGTTCGGTTATAGTAAGAAATGGTTTAGCACCATCACATCCATGTGCGTCACACCATCTTGATCGCCAACATTTGCGATTGTTATGGCCCAATTCACCACATAGTGAACAACGGGCCAGCCTAATCCCGAGACCGTCTTTGACACCACCAACGGGGTTGGTGGCTTTCGAATAACAAGCCAGTGATGAAAAACTACCTTTTCAGTTGGGGATTAAAACAAACAAATACCACCCACAGACATCATAGTCAGTGAGAAATGTACATATAACTACTGTAATAAAACTAACATCGTTGCATATAATTACCTAGCGACAGCTTATTACCAGTAGGTAGATAAAATTCCACACCAATCGTGAAGTTGCCAACGGAGTGCATATCTTTGAACATTGTAATAACAGACTCCCCATTGACAATCGGAATTTTGTCTGCGGAAAATTTTTCATAATGTAATTTCATAACCAACCCACATATGGGCACGTGACACCTCATGCACAAATCTTCGAAACCATGTCGTAGATCATTAAAAGACCACACTTTGGAAGTCACTCGGCCAATTTGCACAATAATACCATCCTTTTGTAATTGTAGTGAATATTGTAATGATAGAGGGTTCACTAACATGACTAAAAGAGAAAACAAATTACATCAAAGAAAAGGACTTGATTCAACCTAAATAATAATAACAAAGAACCTGAAATATTACTATACTAGGATTATGTATTTCAATTCAAGCATGATAAAGGATTACCTAGAAGTTCAGTTATCCAGTTCAATGGGAGGACAACTGGTTGCTTGTGCATAGAGTGTATAATTTGTATAGCATGCTCTCTCACATAATATGAATGTCAAACGTAAAAAGTCAAAAAATACTTTTAAAGGGTAGGTCAATATAATAAGGATAACTATAACTGATTAAATGTTATAGCCTAAATACAACGGCAAACGGTACCTTCCTAATCACATCCATACGAAGACATTAAATGTTGCAACACAGTAAATGAGAATCTAATGTCCGTAGATATTACGATTCAGAGTTAACGTGCATGATCTCCACTACATTTAATTTACAAAATTTTCTGTTGGCAGGTGGTGTAGTCATTTAATAATCGTATTGGAGAAAACGTAACAAAAACTGCCGGCACGTAATAGTATTTCAAATAAGAATTTGTTGTACGTTCAAACAATTCATATATGACATCCTGAAGTCATATATGGCCGAAGTCATAAATGTACCTGTAATTTTATAAATGTATTTATACATTCATAAATGCAACTCCTGAAGTCATATACGTTCAAACAAATCCTGAAGTCAAACAATTTATAAATGTATTTGTACATTCATAAATGCAACTCCTTTGGTGGTTGTAATAAATGCCAGTGGACTTCAATGGTTGTACTCTTACGTCTAATTTTTTCCTCGCACATGTAACTTCAATTTTTGGGAATTATATCCCAAGTATTTACGAATTGCAGATTTTTCGTACCTATAATTTTATCAAAGCAGCATATAATTTTAAAGGCAATTTCATACACCCTAAAAAATATCACACTTCATTTTCAATTTAATTTACGGATGTTGGCCGTAGTGGGACAAGGATACTATACAATATGTTATAGCCTGTGAAATATTTTGGAGCTCTACAATTACAGGCTGCTGAACATTTCTTCGGCCATATGCACAAACCCCAAATCGAGGGTTAATTTTCCCAACTCGCCAACATCAATACGGGGGATGATAGTATATGTATTCCCAAACACATGCAAGCATTCAAATTAAAGGTGAAGGGAAGATTAAACACCAAAACAGGCGACTTCTGTCCAGCAAGGGTGGGGCAGCAAAAATTTCATACAATTTTCAGAATATGCAAAACAGTATGAATTTTTTCATTCCACGAGGCTGCAATCATATAGCCTCCATATACACATTAACTTTCAAACTACATACAGTATGAAACCATATACAACATATTAACACTGCCAAAAACATTCTAAATGTACATAAACATACTGTTATACAGATGGAACTAATAATGGAACACCAGGGGAAGCATCGACAACAAGCTTGTTCAAATCCATGAGCATTCGGTCTCTAATAACGTCGGTTTCAAAACCAGCAGTCGCGTAGGAAATAACACACTTAATTTCCATACGCAGTGGACCTCAAAGCCTCCACAGACGTAGACACTGTAAAATAAATGTAAATGCAATAGGAATCCAAAACCTTAATAACTTCACACCTGCAAAAATAGCCTGTACAGCAACGAATAATTAAAATAGCCTGTACACTTCATTGATGTTGCAAGGATAAGAATAAGGCATCTTTGGGCACAGACTTAAACTGGTATGGATAGACTAAAAAATGTTTCCCAATTTGGTGCCATCACCTAATAATTCTGATGATGCCTTTGTTAAAAATGCACCCCATTTCCATACCTTCATTCCAATAAAAATGAAGGAACAAGGACTAAAATGAAAAGTTCATGAAAACACTTACCCACAATATGCAAACAAATTGTTGTACAACAGATACGTATGCAATTTCAAACCATAAAATACATGAAAGAAAAGGACCTTATAACTATTTTACCTTCTCCAACAACCTCTGAATACCTTGATGACAATTGTTCCCCTTTCAGATTAAAAGTCATTTACATTTGCCTTCAACTTCTCATCCATCTCTATTACTTTTATCAAAAACACCTGAAGTGAAAATCAGTATGGGATATGTCATCAGATTTATCATCATCATTACTAGTGACATTTTAGTCTTGTATTTTAAGTAACTTTTCAGGTTATTATATTCTATTCTTGAAAGTTTAAGGTGCAAGATAAAATATACCTAAACATGAGATGATATTTTCATCAATATACACCTTAGTGGAAAACAAAAAATTTACAACAAGTCTCAGCCAATGGAGAGGGAAATAGTATGGACGTAACCATAACATTTGTAACACCAAAAATTATATTTCCTACCAAATGTAAAAAATTTAACAATAAATGCTCGAGATCTGAATTCGTACCAAAAGAAGTGCCTCATTGACACTACTATCTGACAGATATTGATACGTCATCCTTATTCTCTTCTGCCTTCATTTAATTAGGAAGCCAGGTAACACAAAAACATATGTCTGATATTATGGGTTCCCCTTCACCTGATAGAAAAGAAGAACATATAATGATGTCAGTAGGTTTGTTATTTACATATAACTACACTTAATGTACTGAACATTATTCTCAACTAATATTACCATAGCCTAAATGTTCACAGTCCACATTCTCCAACAGATCAAAAACTGGGAACCACCACATTACAATTTCATACACCCTATGCATCAGGGAGTTCATCCCTGTTGCAAATTACTTGACTCATGCATGTCCGACGGTTATGTTTAGCTTCTCCACATCGACTGCAGTGCACAGTAGACATATCCTGAAACTGAGATTCAATCCTTCTGGTTTTTGGCCTCCCAGGAGTTTTCTTCACAATGGGGGGCAGAATACACAGGTTGCTGCCTTCATAATCATCACCGTCCTTAATTATTAGCATACCGGTTGTTGGCTCTAACGAAGGAAGTTCATGAGTCTCTACAGGGTTTATGGAGTTTTGGTATATCAATTCTTGTGCTTCCTTCTTATAGAAAGAATCAGTATAGTCATACAAACTATATTTCAGCTGATCAAGCACATAACAAACATGTGCGCATGGGATTCCGGTGACTTGCCACTCTCCACAACTACAAGTCCTCTTATTCAAGTCCACAGTCAGCTGGGCAGCCATAATTTCAACCTTGAACATTAAATGGGAATACCTAATAGACCTCATAACACATGAGCGCTTCATGTAGTTACAGTATAATATTTTCTCAATAGAAGGAACTATAGGGGTCTGCCATCTACATATTTCATTCTTCACATTCAGCATCTTTGTTGCAAGTTTATCAAAATAGGTTAACAGCAGTGAAGGTATGCTAAAACCTCTCTCATTCCTCATCCACGAATTGAAAGACTCAGCAATGTTGGAGTTCATCCAAGTCCATCGTGGTTTGGGAAATTTACTTCGAGCCCAATGTTCGGGCTTAGTATTCTTCACCCATTCTGCTAGCTTCGTATTAAATGCTTGAAGATTTGCCATACACATGTTGAAATCAACATCTGTATTGGCATATGCAATGGCATCAAATAAATCTGATGCATTTTCCTTCATTACTCTCCTAGTAATCCCTAACTTCATGAGTTTACTGTTAAAGTTCTCATTCAAATGCCTCAAACAAAAACAATGGTTTTCTTCACCAAAAATTTCAGCAACACTACTTATTATCCCTGGATGCCTGTCCGATAAGACAACTACTTCTAAAGACCGAATAATCAACTTCAGCTGTTTCAAAAACCAATGCCAATTATCGTAGTTCTCACAACTAACAATGCCAATAGCTAAAGGGAGTATTCTGTTATCTGCATCAACAGTACAAGCAAACAACATTGTCCCACCAAATGGACCACTAAGATGCCCGGCATCCACAAAAATACATGGTCTACAACCGAACAAGAATCCTTGCATACATGAAGCAAAAGATATAAATAGCTGTGAAAATTTGCAATCTTCAACAACAACAAAGGCAACAGATCCAGGATTGCTCTTCTTCACACGATCACATATCCAATCCAACATCTTATAGTGATCCTTTGGATCACCATGGATATAAGATTTAGCACATTCAACTGCAGACCAAGCTTGAGCGTAATTAATCTGAATGCCAGTATCCCTCTCAATATCCTTGCGGACTTCGTTAGGTCTATAGTTAGACGTACTCCTAATCTTACCAAGAATAAGGCCCCCGACTAATTTAGAAGAGAAAGGTGGCTTATGTAATGCACAAATGTCACCCACCTTGTGTTGGTGAGAGTCATTAAATTCCCTAATTTTAACCATTGATGTATTCCGAATAGCATATGCCTTAATGATGAAAGGGCAGTCCTCTAGTGAATATTTCACAATTAAACGGGTTTTTGTATTCTTAACCCATTTATAACGGAACTCACATACTATAGAATATTTGTAAAGGCAGCTGCGGAATGCATTTGCACTTTCAAATATTTGACCTTCACCACTTATAACATTGGACATCACACTACCAACCCAAGTACGAGTACCACAAGCAGCACTTCGAACCCCCATCTCAACACCCCTTGAGTTATCAACTTGCTCATTTTCATAACTATTGTCATTTACTTTCAATCCATTAGACCCCATATCAGATTTCGAGCAGCCTAGGTTATCTCTGATTATGTGGGATGACCTTCAGATGAAATCGAAATAATCATTATTATAAATAACATTAAACTAAAGAACACAATTCACAAAATATTAATAATATAAATTAAGCATTGTAAAGAACTTACAACAAGTTATCATCTGTGATCACTTCTACATTTCCTGCTGCAATATAGGCAAAGCCATATTCTTCATTGAATTCAAAAATCTCCACAAGGGAAGCATCATCAACCAGTGGCATAAGGATTGACCTATCAAATTTTAAGCTATACCAAACATTTTTCTCTTCGGAAGATATATTAAACCTCTTGCAACAAACAGAAATAACCTCCTCAACACTCATACCATCATCTATTATCGCTCCACTTTTACTACCACCATCATAATCAACGGATTTGTTACCCTTAACAATGAACGACCCTCCATAGTGCAAATACATATACATACGCCTACATCCACACAACTCCATAAACCTATTCATTATTAGCCAACGTATAAGTTACAAAGGTTTAAAACAGCAATAGCAATCTTAATTATCCAATCCCAATCATGTGTATCTATATCAATACTACAATTGAATGGCAAACTATCCTTATTAACTTCCCTCTCTGATACACCAACATTTTATATAAAAGAAATCATCAGAAAATACGAAGAATTTTAAAATATGAGCACAACTACTAACCAAATCTTCAAAAAAAAAATCCAACACAACAACCACCATTCAAGGAGGTTTCAGCACCATACTCGCACAACCATAATTCTATACCTTCCCCCCACAATCAGTAATGAATACAGAATGGGTGACAATAATCAAACCCCAAACCAACACAACCATACTTCAAATCCACATAAATAATAATTTGTTGCAATCACATATCTTTAAATTGTAATGTTAGCTACAAATTAGCATCTACAAGAACACAACAAATTCAAATTTCACAAAATCTCACAAAAACTATAAATAATTAAGCCATTGTACACAGAAACCGAAGTAGTTGGACAATCATTTACCAGACAAACAACATCTAAAGTGTACATATATTATGTCAAATTGCAAGGTTGAAGGGTTAAAGCCGTTTTACTTCCAGCACAAATACAAAGGGGAAAGGGACGGATTCAGGACAAACAACATAAGGGATGAAGAAGGAGAAGAACGGTTGAGGACTGGACTGACGTTCATTATAAACGGGACAACATTGGAGGGTTTTTCACTCAAGATAAGGGATGAAGAAGACTGCCAACAAATTTACCCTAACAAAGAATCACTGAAAAAATAAATATTTATACACGGTTAATTCCCAGACACACACCCAAGTGGTTTGGAGTAGAATACACTGACGTATTTGGACATATACGTGCTTGGTTCGGGACAAAAATAAATTCCACTCAATACTAAAACACATGGACCCTTAGAAATTAATTTTATGAGGATGCGCTGCAGTCTTTTTTTCCATTCAGATTTATTAGAAGAAATATTTTCAAATTTTATTATCAGCAAATGAACATAATAAGAAAATACCTAACAAATACTGTTTTGAAATGCACTTGTACATATATGTATTATTCATTGTACACTTATAAACTTTCGATGTACATTCAGGGATAATTATATGTACTGTATGTTGTTCCATTTCGTACTTAAAACTAGTGGGGGAAAATTCGGTCATATTATGGACAAAATTTAATGCAATTCCCTACTTAGTGAAATAAAAAAAAATTAATCTAACTCTATTACAATTTACCTGTGGCAGAAACTCCAAATGTCCGCCTTACGTTTACAACATAGAACAATTACGACTCAACTCATGGAGATTCCTAAACCGTATATATATATATATATATATCATTTTTTACTATAAAAGATCGAAGACAATTCAACATATCTAAATTCATACAAGTTGTTTGACATATACAATACATTCTAGGTTCCCTTATCAATATGTTCAGTTGAAATAGATTTTCTTGTTTTAGTATAGTCAATTTTTTTGGTACTCTAATATATATGTACATATAGAGAATATTACATGTACATTTATATATGATTAGGTGTACATATTAGTGTAATTATATGTACATGATATTTTGTACTTGTAACTAAATACTTTTGGACCATTTTGATTTTTAACTAATTAGTTTTACCTAAATATACTACAAAGAAATTTTTCCCAATTTTTTTTCAATAACTTATAACTAACATCATGTTAATCATAATAACATTTAATTCGCACAATTTTATCTAAGTTTCAATAGGCTAAAGATAGGTATTTTGTATTCATTCCAACTATTGTTGCATAGCAGGACATACAAGGCTGCTGAATGCGATTAAAAAAACGTATGGTCCTTCTCCAATTTTTTTTCAGTTTATAATGAACCAAATAAACTCCAAAATTTATTATAAATTTTGGCCTTCAAAATTACATTTGTTGCTTACTTCAGATCAATAGACATTTAACCGCACCTGCTCAAAGCGAATTACTATAGTCGCAAATCAAGTACGTCGTCATAATCCAAAACTTACGGTTACAGATACACATGATATTTTGCAACCTTATCAATTAATGATAACATGTGCGAAAGCAATCAGCCGCATGACTTACAGTTACGTATTCTTTGTCCACGAAAATGGGCTTGATAATTCTTCCTCAAACTACATTACAAAAGCACACATAAACTCAGCTTCCTAACTTGATTCTAGTTTCAACCAGAATGAAAATTAGGAAATACGTAAAAAGTTTAGCACCTGGATACTCTACCGTACAACCCCCAAACTGCAACGAAATGTCTGAATTAGATTCAGACGTAACATTAATTTCAATAACAACTCAAAACTTAGAGCAGACAAGACAAGCGAAGTAGAGTACCATTTTTACAGCAGGATGTAAAACGACGGGCAGGAACAAGCCTACAAAGACAGCCGTCAGCGAGCTTCAGTTCACGACGCAAGCATGGACCACTTCAATGCTACGAATAGAAACACAAATGAGGTAAAACGCTGTCAAATGGTAGCAAAAACATGCCAATAGAGGAGCTAGAGCCACAGACGCAGATGAGTTGCAGAACTTCTTCTACCTCTATTTTCCAATCAGTCAGACCTGAGCTTCAAAATTTGCAGACGTAGAATACCATAGACGAGAAGCTTCAAAATATCTTCCAGGCCATATTACGAACCAACAATCTAAGCGTGGCTTGGAAAATACTAACCTATGGTATTCTACGTATAAAATGATGCTTCCGAACAAATAATAAATGGACTCAATACTAGACCTGGTGGACTGAAAATAATTACTTTCAGTTGGGTGGACCACAGGTTTTTTTTCCCATGAGGTATTATCTTCCATGAGTAACGAACAAACTCTTCGTTTGTTTCATCTGCTCGCATAATATGAATTCATAGTATGAATCACGACCGAGGGAAAAGAGAAGTCGGCGCCTCTTGCTAACCTTCTTTCACTAACCGGCATGATGGAACCTATTAACTTTATCAGTACGAATCATACATTGTATGCAGGCATGTTTCAGTGGTCTAACTTTGCCGTAGATAAAGTAGACAACTACTCATTGCTTTTTATTTCATAATTGCATCGGTCGCATCGCACGATAGATAAAGTAGACGACTAGTCATTAGTCATAGACCTTCACTTAGAGAATTATTAATTGAAAGCATACACATTGGTTCTCAACGGCACACGTCATATGTATGTGATTGATTAGTAACGTTTAATGGGTTAGGATTTATGTCGACATTCACCTATCCATACGCCATAACATCGATTCAATCTAACTTTGGCATATTAAGTTTCTAATCTGTTGATCCTACTTTTACATGACATAAGTATCCATGTCAATGCATGGTAAGTTTACTTATGCATTATACATTTATACTTCCGAACATCTTAAGCCGCGCTTCTGAAGTATGGGAGTTTTAAATTGGTTATTTATTGAATTAGTACTACTATTTAAATATATTGGCAAAAATTATATTTAATCTACGCCATAACATAATGGGTTAAGTTTGCTGCATAATTTTTCTTTTTATCAGACTAATGGGTACATAATGTGCAGGTTTATTTAATTAAGATATCTATTAATATTGATAGTTATTTGCTATTAATGTATAGGACCTTTATCTAGTAACACTACAGAAAAGGTGGTCAATACCGACAATTTATATCGTCGGTATTAAAAACATATTTATTGGTAATACATATTACAAATGATCATTCATCAGTATTAAATCATCGGTATAAGTGCGCCTGCAATAAACTTATTACCGATGATAACATTATCATTAGTATTAAGGTGTAATACCACTAATTTATTCGCGGGAGTTAGACATAATACCGATGACCAAATATAGCAGGAAAGTTTTTTTTGCCTTTATTATCAAATATACTAAATTTAAATTTGAAAAAAATAAATAGAATTATCTAAGCCTTATTACCGTAAAGTTTTCTTAATATCGAAGATATTTCTTCTTTAATACCGACAATAACAAATTTTTTTATTTGAGTTATATTTACTATTAAAATACTCATTACAGATAATTTATCTTATATAAACATAATTACAATAATATTTACTAAATAATGGATTTTAAAGACAAACATTATTATATCAACATATTTTACAAAACATACATATTATTATTACATTGGGTGTGTCAATAACATCATAAATCTTAAAAATCATCTTCATCTTCATCTTCATCCTTATTGGATGGCTCTGGAGGTGGATAACCTTGAGCCCATGTAGCCATAAAAACTCTCATTTGTCTAAATTCTTCCTTTTGATGCTTAAATGCTGCTTTTTAGTAGACTATTATCTCACTCATTTATTTTTTATTTTGTTCTATTTGATATTTCCGTTGTTGTTCTTGAACAAAATTAGCATGCATCCAACTCGTGCGAGAAGCAGCACGACTTGAGACTTCCCCTGCAAATCTTTATCCTACACTTTTTCTATGCCCTAGAAGACTATCGAAGACGTCCTTGAATATTGGTTCTTTATCAATTTTAGGAGTTGTAGGATCATAAGAGCTAAAAGAAGCCATATGCAGCAAGGTCGCCTCTTGTCTTCGTAACATGTTCTTCTACACATATAAGTAAAAGTTAGACATATTATAAGAAATGTTAATAATATATGTTATAATTAATTACATATAACTAACTTATAAAATTCTCTTTACTTTGGGGAGTGACCCATTTGTTATTCTTGAAATTTATTTCTCTGTAGGTCTCCACGGCATGTAACAAACTATTTGTCTCTAGATTAGCCTGTACATAAAAGAAAAGTTAATATGTTACACAACATTACATGATAAAAAAAAATAAAGAATAAAAAAACAAAAAATACTTTATTGTAGAAAATTGTGACAATGATTGCGTACCAAGACAAGATGGAGTGGTTTATTTTGCCGTATTAGTAGCATTTTTTTTTCTACCAAAGCCTTCATGAACAAAATAATTATTTGGTCATGTTCTTTAAAGGTAATTTTATTCAATTTGTATACCAAAATTTAAGATTACCTTTACATCCTCTGAAGTCCATAGATCAATAAACCTTTGCCACACATTTTTATCAAAAACAGAAGGCCTATAATTGTTATCTTTCTCTCAATCTTTCTTATGATTGCATTTTCAATCTTCATATCAATCAGCCACCATTTGATCAATACCTAATTCAATTCTAGGCCATGAAGGATTTGTCCTCCATGGAGCTAAATCAAAATAATTATACATATATATAAAACCATAAGTTAGAAATTATATAATTTTTATTTTATAATTTAATTAAAAAAATAAAATTTACCTCAAATTCTGGGAGGATCTTCACCTTATCTTCTAAAGGGACACGTGATCTCCTCTTATAACATGGCGGTATCTTTATCCCAATTTTATTCCCTAAACATTTGATAACCCATTTACTATGTGGACCTATCACATTTAAAGTGTTTGCTTGAAAATCAAAGTCCACCTCAAACTTTTTTTGACCTCTTCTCTCAAATGCCTCCAATATCATCCTATCCCTATTTCTTTCTCTGGGCCTCTTCCTAGGGCATGAAACATGCATATATAATATTATCATTGAAATAATAAAATTCTTAAAGTAATAGTGATGAAATCAAATGTAATGGACCAAATTTTATACCTTCTAATTTTCGAAACCCAGAGCGTACGAGGACACTATAGATCACCTCCATCTCCATCACCACCATGACCTCTGGCGACAACATCTACCATATAGAAACTATATATTATGTTGATATATAGAAAAAATACATTATAATGATACACATAAATAAACAAAGTGCATAAAGATGATACACCTACAATTAGGGCCAAACGGGCTATAAAGCATGCAGACCATGGCTCAAATAGAACTATTGATGAAGATGAATTGGATGAACTTGTTACTTACCTTACTAATTATTGTTATGAAAATTTGTTAAGTCATAACCTAGTGATTGAAATTTGGATCCCGAGTATGATAGGATTCATATTCAAAAGTCTTATCAATCATATTTTTATTATAATTATGATCTTCTATATAGCGATTCCTACTAATATTAGAAGTTTCCAATAAAGTAAATGAACTATTATCATTAACTAAATTTCTTATTGCTCTGTATAATACAGTTTTTTTGTCGATGTAAGATCAATTAATTTTTGATTTAATTCAACTGGATAAAATATACAGTGCTAGACTACAAGTTTATATAAATGATAATTCTTTGTATTGTTCTGCATATTTCCTCCTATCATTCATGTTTATGATAGGTAAAAACCAACGTTGTCATTTGCTTTAAATTTATCCTAAAAATTATATCTCTCCTTAGATTATTATGTATGAGTGCTCGTCTAGCCTATATTATTCAAACTCATGAAATATTTCTACGTAAAACTGATATTCCTCCTATAATATTCATTTCACTCTTTTCTACAAACTAACTATAATGAGCTGCAATAATCTCATTACCCTAACCTCGAGATGCTATTTTCTCATGTTATTTTGCTTATGATAATCCAAAGATATTATATGCATTGATTGGTATCATAATTAAAATATTCATAATATCATAGTGTATCACCATTTAGGAGAGTGGTATCATAATTAAAATATTCCTCCTACCATTCTACCTTTTCTATTCTAATATTTATAATTAAAATAGCGACGATTAACCGTTAGTATTAAGCATTTTCCTACCTTTTTCTAATAAAAAGTTGACATCGCCCAATCTAATAGAGATGATTAATTTTTGATATTAAGGTCTAACACCAATGATAAAGTATCATCGGTATTAATATCGTCGGTGTTAGGCCTCTTTCTTGTAGTGTAAGCATTTGTTGATCGGATTTTACTCTAGGTTTTCTAACTACTTATAGATAAATTACCAACTATATGTTAATATACATGGTATTTTTTTATAAGATTTAAGGTGTTTTAAAATGTATATAAATGGTGACCCTTATTTTATAAAACATTTACATTTTGTTCACAAGGCTCTAAATTTTATTTAAAATTATGAATTTTGAAAAAATAAGTTTATCTTTACATGTTTTATAAATTTCTTTGGATTTTATTTGGAGTGGTGTATCATGGTCACATGACTTTATGGATTATTGGTGATCCCATACAATTTGTGGTACATGTTGTATTATGATATTATTATTATTATTACACATATATGATCTTTGTTCCTAATTGGTATTGAATTATGGTGATGGTTGGAGCTCTATATATTAGGCAAGTACTTAAATTGAGATTTTTTTTTGTAAGGTATTTATGTGGTTATTGATCAAAGAGGATTTATAAATGGTGAACTAATATTTCTCTTAACATTTGACTCATACTATAGTGATGTTATAAATTATGATCTTTTCCTTCTAAATCATGGGTTACTTAGCTATTCCCCTATCTAACTTGTTATTGTTTGAAATGGTGATGCAATGATTCATGATGTAGATGGAAAGAAAATAGTCTTGTGTAGGTAGATTGTGACCATGCCTGTGGATGGATGGACATATGCTTGAGGGACAAATTGAGAGAATAGTTTGGCTTTTGGAGTTTTATCTTTTGATAGTGTTTTGATTTCAATGGGTTTTAAATGTACTAGAGATATTTAATTCATTGATATGTCGTTAACCACTTTTGACGTTAATATTTGACTTTATTATGGTGTCCTATTATATTAAGAATGTTGGGTAATTTTATTTTGGTTTTAAATTTAAAGTTTTAGTCCTAGCATCTAGTGTAAGCAGAACAATGGTGTCTACTAGCACTAGATGTGGTGGTAACACCTTAATACATATTATAAACATTAAATATAAGAATTCAATTATATAATTTTTACTACAGATCTTTCGAAATGAACTTTCTGTTATTGACGAAATTGATTGCACTAAATATTTAATTTGTGATCTTCAAAGTGAAATTGTGTTGTCCACTCCCTCTTTCCTCAAACCTGATGGTGTGTATTTATTACAAGGAACGAGAATAGCGACCTCCCTTAAATTTAGTCTTCTTCAATTTCACACATGAATTACAAAGAAAATTTAAGAAGAGGCCACTTCCTTTTCTCTCTAATGGATGTAAGGTACTTTTGTTTTCTATAGAAAAAAAAAAGAAAAAAAAAAGAATATGCACCATCCCCTTACGTACATTAAAAGTAGCGTGCAAAGGGTGTGAAACTGGTTATTATAACCAACTTTTCATTTTCCTCCTAATTTCAACATTCAAAATATAAGATAATAAATTAATGCATTAAATTATTATCTCCTTTATTCTTTTATCATATGACATACACATGTTTTCATCCATTCTTACTTAATTCTAATTCCACCATCAAGAATTAGATAGTGAGATATAAGGTTGGGCTTAAATGCTAACATATTACCATGCAATATCAACTTTATAACCAAACATTACATCTACTTTAATATGGACCACACCAAGGGTTAATATATACATAAAAATATAAAATACTTTATTTATAAAATAATGACAATAATTTTATAAAACAAAAATATATATTAACAAATAAACCAGGTCCCTTGCATATAAGATAACCGAGTTACATTAATAGACCACAGTAAATTATGAGATGATGTTTAGGATAACATTATGAGCACTCCAACCATAATTAAATGTTTTATTAATACACTTGCTTTTTCCTTGACTGCACCATTTTTCTTCCCACATAATTAGCATTGTTTTTTGTTTGTAAATACTAAACTATGATTGAGATTGATTATTGTGATCTAAGTGCTTCCATATTCTTCATTCTTCTACTCATGGGAAGCTATATTATGTACATATACATGAGGAAAAGAAAAAAAAAAGCTTAAAGAGATGATCTTTATGCAAAATGGAGGTCACTTGTTACAAGAAAACTTGTATAAATTCAAAGAAGTTATCAATCCGATCAAAATATTCATGGTAGATGAGACAGAGAAGGCCACAGACAACTTTAGTGATGAGAACATTGTTGGTCATTGAGGTTTTAGTAATGTCTACAAGGGTTATTTACCTGAGTTCAGAACTCTAGTTATCATGAAACCAAAGACAATGAACCAAACTTAAATTGAGAAATTCATCAATAGGGTTGTACTTATGTCTAAGATCCTTCCTAAGCTATTGCTTGGAGATGGATGTTCCATTACTGGCATGTGAATTCATCACCATAGGGAACTCGCCTCAAAATAGCAGCAGAAGCTACAGAAGTGTTGGCTTATCTACACAATAATCATGTACCCTTATCATTCATCGAGATATCAATCCTATCAACATACGCTTAGATGGGAACTACAATACTAAAGTGACAGACTTTGGCCTGTCATAGCTCATTCCACAAAATAAATTATAGATTTATACAATAGTACAAGGCACAATTAGTTATTTAGATCCAGAATACCTGCACTCATTTGAACTAAGAGAGAAGAGTGATGTCCATAGTTTTGGGGTTGTTCTTATAGATCTACTTACAAGGGAGAAAGCTGTGTCTTTTGGAAGGACTGATAAGAAGAGGAGTTTGGTGAATAATTTTGAATTTTCAATGAAAGATAACAATGTATTTGGAATGATAGACTAAGATATTGTGAGTGAAGAAAATGTTAGGGAAATTCTAGAAGTTGGAGATGTAGCAAATATGTGCCTGAGAGTTAAAGTGGAAGAGAGGCTTTCTATGGTTGAAGTTGCGGTACAAGTGAAAGGACTATGGGTGGAAGTCAAGCATAAGTAGAGTGTTGTTGGGGTTGTTAACCTTGAAGAAAATAATAATTTGATCCCATGGAACTTCCAGATACCCACAACCTTCAAGAAAATAATAATTTGATCCCATGAGACTTTCAAATACCCACACCGTAATATTAAATGGTAGTTCTATACTGGGATCCATCAAATTGGAGATGTATATTTTTTTTCATAGTGTTTAACTAAAGGAAGATGATTGTATTAACTATTTGAAGCTGTTAGTTTGGTCACATCACATCTAAAAATTTCATAAATCAAATTGGTTTGATTTGTATTATAATTGAAATAATTACTATTTGATTTAGGCTACTTGGAATGGAAAAACTTTTTCACTTGCAACTAATATTGTTGGACATTTTCATGCAAATAGAAAATACTATTAAGTACAAATTAGCTAATATGCTATATTTATATGAGAACAAAAGGTGCCTGATTAACTTTGAATTAATGACAACTTCTTCATCAACCTCAATTGAACACTCTTAAAAAGATAAGCAAAGCCACGTTACAAACTTGTACAATACATTTGATGGGGCTGTGGAAAAAGTTCTTATAGCTAGATCGATGCACACATTCATTTATGTAATATAGTAGAGTAATTTACAAGAAAATGAAAGATTCTAATGATATGTGAGGATTATCAATGTCCTCCAAAGGCATCGAGTCCATTTCTTTAGGAATAGGATGATTAACATTTAAGTCCACTTTACCACCTTCAACTTCATGAGTACCAAAACTCTGAGCTGGAGGGAAGAACCGACACTCATTGTAATGCTCATCTCTTCTTTCTCTGTGGTATTACCATTGATCGTTAATCTTCTTCTTCCAAACCCTTTTGAATCATTGGAGTCCTAACAACCAAGTCCTAACAATCCAAAATACTTATATTCTCTCTCTTTCTGTCTTTGCCCACTCACTCCACCACTCTAGTACCTTACCCCTACAAAAGCCCCTCCTTTCATTGGTAGTCAATATGCAATTAACTTTCGTGTATATTTACAATGTTATCATATTAGATCCACCTTTCTTTTTCTTTTTCTTTTTCTTTTTCTATTTCTTTATTTATTTACCTTTTTGTGTTTGTGGAAAAGTGATGATGTAATACCCCGTATTTTTAAAATCTATATTTATTAAGTTTAATAATTTTATTAGCGTAATTTAATGTAAATAATTAATTATTTTAATTTCGATTCGTTTTATGAATTTATCGACGATTTCGAATTCATAATTGAATGTAATTAATTATTGTCGTTGCGAATCATTCTAGACAAATTCGTTCACGACAATGATTTTATTATATTCTTATGATTTCGATCTTCGGTTAAAAATATATATTCTCGTTCTTTCTCGTATTTTGGTTTTAATATTTTTAATTTGTTTTTGGTTATATCGTCGTCATGTGATTACGACTTTGTTTTGAAGTTATATTTCGTTAACGAAATGTATTATTTAAATTATAGAATTTCTATTTAAATAGTTAAATTTATTTTAATAATTTTTATCGGTAGAAAATATTTCCGACTTTAAATTTATTCGTTTTCGGTAATTGTTAATATTTTTGGAAAGTTTTAAATTAAAAAGATTTTCGGAGTTTATTTATGAAATTCTTTCTGGAATTAATTCTCTTTCGTTTTATGCTTTTTGGTTTACGGAAAACCGATTTCGGAAATTATTTAAATTAGTCTTGGTTTATTCGAATTTGACTTAAATATTTTAGTATATGTTTTAAATAATTTTTCTGGGTCTTATAATACATTTCCGTAAATAAAATAAATTATGTGTTCGTTGTTAAATCCTTCCGAAAATATTTTCAAAATTCTTTATATAGCCTTTTTACTAATTTTAAGCCTTCGGATTCGTTCGAAATAAATTTTTGACTAGATAAAAATTCAGATAAAATCTTCTAATAATATTTTGACTTTTTTTGGTATTTTATCTAATGTGTATTTGTAAAAAAAAAAAAAAAAAACCGCACCAACCGGCCCGACCTAACCCCCCCATCTTCTTTTTCTTTCTCTCTTCCTTTTCCCGGCTCCCTTTCTCTTTGCCCCGACCCCTGCCCCTGTCTCGCGACCCTAGCCAACTGCTCTTCTCCCCAGCTCCTCCCTTCTCCTTCGCCGGCCACGACCAACCACCTGCAACTGGCGACGCTGCAACCCATAGCAACGGCCGTTGGAGCAGGAGCAGCCACCAGCAGCAGCGCGCAGGCCCAACAGCAGCAGCAGCAGTGACGAGCAGCAACGCAGGCTGCGCCGCCGTCGCTCGGTCACCAGCGAGCTCGGGTGACGACCGGCGAGCCACCCTCGTTCTCCGACGAAGCTTCCCCGGCCCTCCTTGCTCCGATTTTTACTGATTTTTGTTGGTATAAATTCCCGAAAACCCTAACCCTTGTTTTGGTTAATTGGGTATGAATTAGCTTATAAAAAGCTAAATTGATTGTTTGATTATGTATATATGTGCTGTAAAAATGATTTGGATAGGTTAATTGTGTGGTTGTGTTGAAATTTTGGAAAAATTGGATTTTTAGCCGGGTTATGCCCAAATTTTTCGGATTCGCCCGTTTTTGCGATTTCGGACAAATTGATTATACAATACGTTTTAAAATGTATCCAATTTCGTTTTGGAACCGTCAATTTGAGAAATTTATGCAGGTTTTATCGGAATTTGATTCCTAGGTCAAATTTTGGGTGTAATGAAATTGGGTCGTATAATTGAGCCGTTCCGCTCAATTGATTTTATAGTATCGTTTAAAATGTATTTAATTTTATATTAGAAGTGTCGATTTGGGAAAATTATGCGTAATTGATCGGAATTGAAATTTTAGGTCAAAACTCCCGCGGGTTTAAATTGGTTTGGGTAATCGGGTTATTTTATTCAATTGACTATATAAATTACATTATAATATGTTTAATTTCATTTCCAAACCGTCAATTGATATGTTCTGGCAAGAATTAATCGGATTTGCGTTCCGGGCTCAAAAACCCTAATTGTGCTAAATTGAGTATTTCCTTTGTTGATTTTGATCAATTGATTATTTGATATGTTATAAAATGTGTTTAATTGCATTTCTAAACATTCAATTTGATTAAATTTATAGAATTTTACCAAATTGCATTTTCGGGCCTAAAACCCCAGATTTTAAGTAAGATTACGAGATTGGTTATTTGTATAATTGTTTTTCTAAAGTTAGATTTATAGAAGTTGTTGAAATGATCCTAATTACTTTCTAATACCTTTAATTGTAATTAATTGATTTGAATTACCTGAGTTGTGTCATGGGCTTTAAAACCCTAATTTTAAAAATGGATTGTTTGGAATTGGTTAATCAGAAAATTGTTTTGTTGAAATTGATTATCTGGATTTATCTAAAATTAGTTTAATTGTGTTTTAAACTATCAATTTGAGGTAATCAAAGTAATTTGGTTGATTCGTAGTTAGGCATTTAAAATCCTAATCTTCGGGGATGATTTTGTAGAATTAATTTTACTATGTGTAGTTTATCTAATCGATTTCTATCTTTGGGTTTTACATCATTTAAATTATGTTTTAACCTAATCGGTTGGGATTTGATTCTATGTAAATGGTTGGGTCACCTATTTAGTTGTAAAACCTAATAAATAAGTTATTTTCGATATATTACCTTATGATCGATTATTGTTTCTCGGGATTTCCAAATTAAGTTGAAATGTCCCAAAGGATAATTTTATTAATCCGTTTTGATTTAGTTTTAACCTTAAATTTTAATAGAGCTATGCTTTTAAGTTTTAATTTTTGGACACGTTTTCTAAGAAAGATCATTTGGGTCGTTTGTGTTTATTTAATTAGAATATGTGGATTATTGATTGATATGATAGTTTCTAATTTAGTTTTCAATTTCTATCGGGTCTAGGAAAGCTTTCTCGTGGATCCACGAGCTAGGAATCTCTCTCCCTCTTACGTCGCTTAGCTAGCTTCGGATCCAGGTAAGTTCTCTACTTACCTCTACTTATGGGTATTTCGTAAGGACGTAACTAAGGCCACTTGGGTGCATCGCATGATTTACCTGCCTTTTATGCTTTGTGCGGTTGTATGCTATAATCCTGTGTATTATCTGTGTATTTGTGTAGCGCAGCATGGAACCGAGGTACGTCCCCGTGTCCTCGTCTTTGTGTACTAATATGTTGTGGAACAAGAATGATGTGATGTGATGTGATGTGACCCTACGACATGCATGCTAGGTTATGTGAGGAAGTGTAGTTATGAATGTGGAATTTCATTGTTTGTGATGTGTAAGTATTGAAGTGAATGATTTATGCATGTCAATGGTGTGCTGTGATTCAATAAGACACTGATAAGACATTAATCACGTAAAGCGAAAGATGTCGAGCCGAGCCTGTGATCCGGTCCACCGGCTATAATAGTGGATCAGAGGCGTTTTGCCCTGTGCGATTATTTTCCGGTCCACCGGCTATAATAGTGGATCAGAGGCGTTCTGCCCTGTGCGATATTTCCGGTCCACCGGCTATAATAGTGGGGGTTTTCGCGCTCGACAAACCAAACTTATAAGTTAATCCATGGGAAAGATACTAAGTACTTAAAGCGAAACACCATGTGAGTCGGGGCTGCGATCCGGTCCACCGGCTATAATAGTGGATCAGAGGTGTTTTGCCCTGTGCGTATATTTTCCGATCCACCGGCTATAATAGTGGATCAGAGGCGTTCTGCCCTGTGCGATATTTTTCGGTCCACCGGCTATAATAGTGGGGCTCCCGCACTCACATGGGTTAATAAAGAAATGTGTGGAATGGATTTATTACTACTTATGAGAATAAAAAGACAAAGTACCGAGGAAACATTCACCGCTTTCTTGTATGTTATTGTATGTTGTCTATATGCTGAACTTGTAATATATGTCCTATGTGCTGGCCTTAGCTCGTCTGTCACACTATGAGTGTATGGCGAGACTCATGCTGTGGGTTGTGAGTATGTATGTTATTGTATTAACGTATTGTACTATAATTTAATATGCACTTGATGATATCTCTCCTATAAGGTAGGTTAGCGAGACTTACTCAGTATTGGACCCGTACTGATACTACACTGGTTGAATGGGTCCTGTGATGATCCACCAATGGTGGGGAGCAGACCTCTTGTGCAGGTTGATACTGTTTTGGGGTGGAAGGCTTGACCTGAGCGAGTAGGCGGTCCGGATATTTATTCCCCGGGATTTGTTTGTTTAATTGTTTTCATCTTTCGAAATTACAAGTGTTGTATTTAAATTTTCAAGGATTGTGTAATTGACTTTTAAATTTCTCGTAACGCTATTGTGCTTTTAGAATTCGGATTTAATGGTTGACAGGTTTTAGCCTTGCATCTAACATGAGATAGATGGTGGACATTTATCTTGTGTTAGATGTGGCGGTAACACTTCCTAAATTCTCTCCTAGCTTCCGCTCTATTCTTTCAAAAAAAATTTTTTCCGGAGTGAAATTTGGGGGTGTTACAGATGATCATGGAATAAACGCTGAATTTGCTTGATACTAGTGATAGCTATGAAATGGTAACACATTTTTGTTTGAGAATTCGACTGCTTAGCTTATAATTTAGACTAGAGTCTATCATCTTACTCAGGCGAACAAGTCTATATTATCGTAGGACCTAGCATATATATTCACGTTGATTATTGTGATTGACTAGCATCATGTTTGGAGCTGTAGGAAATATTTATATAATTAAACTATTTTTTAAAATTTAGTTTAATTCTTTTTATTTAAAAATTTTAAGGTGGATAAATCCATTTTTTTTAAAATAGTTTTAAATGAGAGGTCTTGTTCCTATAGATGACTCCGACTTTATTATTATCTACAAAATTGACAAGTATATACTAATAAAAAATTGTTTTCAAACACATATTGACAACCTGTTCAGTCTTTGCGAATATTTTTCCTCATGTATGATGGTTCCCTTCGAAGTGTTGACTCTACAGGCACCTATTTCGAGGACACCGACAAATAACCTAGGCAAGGTATGCATGTTCGGTGAATTAACATGCAGAATTGAAAAAATAGAAAACAGAAATGTAAAAATTTCATTTTTTAAAAAAAATTAATAAATTAAGAAGGAAAAAATTAAAAATTTGATTAAATATACTAAAATTTTAAAAATTAAAACTATTATTTATATTAATTAATTAAATTATTCATAAGTTGTTTTATCAAAGAACTAATAAAAAACTTCTAATATGGAACTTGACACGGAATTTTTTTTTCCAATAATAAATATTTTTAGGATATTTCAAAGACAGATTTTCTGAATGCAGCAACTTTTGACTATGCAAAAGTTTTTGACATAATTAAATTGGGATCAGCTTCCCGACCTACTACAGATGGCGTCGGTGATATGAATCGAAATTTACTTTCTTGACAAATTCTTGGTAGACTCGCATATCCAAGTAATACGCTCTTGTGACAAATCCGTTTACTTAGCAGTCAACTAGTCGTGCACCCTTTAGCTACCTTACTTATACTCTCCCTCCTCCAAATAATTAAGAGGAGTCAGTTCCAGCCATCATTACCACCACCAGTGTTAACGAAAAATAAAGCACACCAGAAAAGTAGGAAAAAAAGAAAGAAAAGAAAACAGGTTGAGGCGGCATCATGCCATCACACAGGAGCCTTAAGGCAATGCTTAAGCTCTGTTTGTCCGTATTAGTTCTTCAAACTCTGACTAGAAGAATAGGCACTGCTACAGCCGCAGCTTTACAATCTCGAATTGCGAAACCAGGGTGTCCAGATAAATGTGGAAACGTTTCTGTCCCGTACCCGTTTGGGTTGAAGGAAGGGTGTTACTTGAACAGTAGTACGAGTTTCTTCCTCAACTGTAGCCATAATGAAACCTTATTCTTCTCACCGAATTCCGCTAGCTATGGCTCCCATCAGTTCCGAGTAACCAAAATATCCATGGATGGCTATTTATACGTCCACACACCCATATTGACTGCTTGTAACAATGAAATCATAACCAAGCCAATAATCACATCGCCAGAATTCCCATTCTCCAGCAACAAGAAGTTCGTAGTTGTGGGCTGTGATACCTTCGGAATCATCGCTAAATCTGATTATTCATCTGGGTGCTCCACATTTTGCACTCATGACACAGATTTCAACAATCAAGTGTCACCATGCACGGGTACCGGATGTTGCCAGACTCCCTATATCACTGATGAAAGTGCCATGGGGTCCATGTGGAATTATACAATTCAACTTCGAAGAGTTACGAACCACACCGAAATGGGCGGGAAAGAGTACCCGTGTAGCTCTGCTTTCTTAGCTACTTATTATCCTTACTACATGTTTCAGGAATCAGACCTTGTTAAATTAATGACTCAGAAGCTGCTGACGTGGAAGTCAATAAAGAGTTTTAGTTTCAATAAAAGACTTGTTATTTTGAAAGTGTCAAATCTGTTTGGATTGACACAAATTTTTTATTCTGTTTTGTAACGGCAGCAACTTTAGCTGCAGATTGCTTGCTTTCTGTTCAGTTTTGTTCTTTAAATAAGTTTCCACATTGATCAATAAAATAAGCGTGTGAAGTTTTCACAGCATATTGGTTGAGAGCTTGTCTTACTCATATTTTGCCAACAAAACAACAGATTGGTATCAGAGCTGGGTACCTTTCTTGAGAGATCTGTGAGTTTTGAGAGAAACTTAAACACGTCCCTAAAACACCTAAGTTAGAGCTACCCAAGACATTTACCTAAACACCCATCTTTCAAAACCCCAACCTACGCAAATGAGTTCAGAAGCCCCTGTGAATGTGTTGACACCACCAGTGTTTGATGGAACAAATTATCAAGTGTGGGATGTTCGAATGGAAGCTTACCTTGATGCAAATGATCAATGGGAGGCTGTTGAAAATATGTATGAGGTTCCTGCATTACCTGACAATCCAACCATGGCTCAAATGAAGAATCACAAGGAGAGTAAGCAAAGGAAATCGAAGGCAAAAGCCAGTCTGTTTGCAGCTGTTTCTTCTTCAATTTTCACCAGGATTATGGCGTTGAAAACAGCAAATGAAATTTGGAACTTCTTGAAAAAGGAGTATGAAGGCAATGAACGGGTGAAAGGCATGAAAGTTCTCAATCTAATTAGGGAATTTGAAATGCAAAGGATGAAGGAATCAGAAACCATCAAGGATTATTCTGACAGACTGCTTGACATTGTGAACAAGGTTAGGCTTCTTGGCACTGAATTCTGTGACTCCAGAATTGTTCAAAAAATTCTGGTCACAATTCCTGAAAAATTTGAAGCTACAATATCATCACTTGAAAATTCAAAGGATGTGTCTAGCATTACTTTGGCAGAACTACTAAATGCACTGCAGGCTCAAGAACAAAGAAGACTCATGAGACATGCAGGGTCTGTGGAAGGAGCTTTCTTTGCTAAATCACAGAACAACACATTCAGAAACCGAAATAACAGCAACAGCACATCATTTCCATCATGTCCATACTGCAAAAAAAAACAATCATCCACAGAGCAGATGTTGGTGGAGGCCAGACATTAAATGTCACAAGTGTGGTCAGCTAGGACATATTGAAAGGGTATGCAAGTCTCAACAACAACAGCAAGGAGAAGTCAAAATTGCTGTTGAACAACCTAAAGAAGAAGAAGAGCAATTGTTTATGGTATCATGCCTTGTCACAAATAGCTCGACAGAAAGGTGGCTTATAGACAGTGGCTGTACCAGCCACATGACCTATGATCGAGAGCTTTTTAAAAAGCTTGAAAGAACTGCCATTTCTAAAGTGAGAATTGGAAATGGAGCATATCTTGCAGTGAAGGGAAAAGGAACAGTGGTGATCAAAGGCAACACAGGTTTAAGATTAATTTCTGATGTCTTATATGTTCCCGAAATTAATCAAAATCTGTTAAGTGTTTGTCAGCTGCTGAAGAAAGGATATAAAGTGCTGTTTGAAGATAATTTTTGCTTGATCATTGATGCAAAAAACAGAGAATTGTTTAAGGTTCAAATGGAGGGTAAAAGCTTTTCCTTAGACTTCACTGGAGAAGAACAGGCAGCAATACACAAAGAAGATAGCAATACAATGCTTTGGCATAGAAGATTGGGGCATTTTCATCATGCAGCTCTACTTTTCATGAAGAAAAACAATCTTGTGAAAGGATTACCTAATTTAGAAGAAGAACTCCCTATGTGTGCAGCTTGCCAGTATGGGAAGCAAACAAGGCTTCCTTTTCCACAAGATAGAAACTGGAGAGCTACACAAAAATTGCAGCTGGTGCACACTGATGTGGGATGACCTCTGAAAACACCATCATTGAAAGGCAGTAAGTATTACATTGCTTTCATTGATGATCATACACGAATGTGTTGGATTTATTTCATGAAGTATAAATCTGAGGTTGCTGACATCTTTTGGAGATTTAAAGCTTGGGTGGAAAAACAAAGTGCGTACAAAATGCAGGCGATCAGATCAGACAATGGAACAAAATATACCTCAGAAAAATTCAACAAATTCTGTGAGATAGAAGGCATTGAGCACCAGCTGACAGCACCTTATTCCCCTCAACAAAATGGTGTTGTTGAGAGGAAAAACAGAACAATTATGGAGATGACTAGGTGCTTATTACATGACAAAGGGCTGCCAAAGAATTTATGGGCTGAGGCTGCAAACACAGCAGTTTTCCTATTAAATAGGCTGCCAACAAAAGCTCTACAGCAAAAAACTCCCTTCGAAGTATGGTTTGGCTATAAACCAAAGCTGCAAAATTTAAAAACTTTTGGTTGTCTTTGTTTCTCTTATATTCCACAGGTTAAGAGAGACAAACTCGATAAAAAGGCAGAACCTGGGATCTTTGTAGGCTACAGTCCAGTCTCAAAAGCCTACAGAATCTATCTTCCACAAACCGACAAAGTGATTGTTAGCAGAGATGTCCAGTTCTTTGAGTCAGAAAGCTGGAATTGGGAGCATGACAATGAACTTGAACTTCAAGAGGAGAATGTTGATACTGATGATGAATCTGCTACAAAAACTCGAGCACTTTCTGATATCTATCAGAATTGCAATGTTGCAGTAAGTGAACCTGCAGGATATGAAGAAGCTGCTGCAAATCAACAATGGATGGCTGCAATGAAGGAAGAACTTATGATGATTGAAAAAAATCAGACCTGGATGCTGGTGAACAGACCTGCACATAAAAAGGCTATTGGTGTTAAATGGGTGTTCAGAACCAAGCTTAATTCTGACGGCTCTATAAACAAACATAAAGCAAGGTTGGTTGTCAAAGGATATGCTCAGATGCCAGGGGTAGATTTTTCAGAAACTTTTGCTCCAGTAGCGAGGCTTGACACCATAAGAATGCTGCTTGCTTTTGCTGCTCAACATGGCTGGATCATACATCAAATGGACGTCAAATCTGCTTTCTTGAATGGATACTTGGAGGAGGAAATATTTGTGGAGCAGCCTGAAGGTTTTGCTGTTCAAGGTGAAGAGGAGAAAGTATACCTGTTAAAGAAGGCTCTTTATGGCCTAAAACAAGCTCCAAGAGCTTGGTACAGCAGGATTGATGAGTATTTATTGAGCATAGGCTTTACAAAAAGTCTAAGTGAACTTACACTTTATCTCAAAAAATCCAATGCTGAAATACTTGTTGTTTCTCTTTATGTGGATGACTTACTTGTGACAGGAAGCAATATGCAGCAGATTGATGTGTTCAAAGAAGAAATGAAGGATGCTTTTGAGATGACAGACCTAGGAAAGATGACCTTCTTTCTTGGGATGGAAATCATACAAAAACAGAATGAAATCTTCATATGCCAACAGAAATTTGCCAAAGAGATTCTAAAGAAGTTCAACATGGAAGAGTGCAGAGCAACAACAACACCAATGAATCAAAAGGAGAAATTTTGCAAAGAAGATGGCACTGCAAAAATTGATGAAAAGCTCTACAGAACTCTTATAGGATGCTTGATGTATCTTACTGCAACTCGACCAGACATTATGAATGCTACAAGTATACTTTCAAGGTATATGCATTGTGCAAGTGAAACTCATTTTCAAGCAGCAAAAAGAATTGTTAGATATGTCAAGGGAACAGTTGATTATGGATTGAAGTTCTGTCAAGTCAAAACCTTCACACTCCATGGATATTCTGACAGTGATTGGGCCAGCAGTGGCGACGACATGAGGAGCACATCAGGTTATTTTTTCAGTTTTGGTTCTGCCATTTTTTCATGGAGTTCGAAGAAGCAAGATGTCATAGCTCAATCAACAGCAGAGGCAGAATATGTAGCTGCTACTGCTGCTGTTAATCAAGCAATTTGGATTAGAAAATTGATGGCTGATCTGCAGATGGAGCAAAAGGAGAGCACACAGATACTTGTAGACAACCAAGCTGCAATTTCGATAGCAAAAAATCCTGTGTTTCATGGCAAAACAAAACACTTCAAGCTGAAACTTTATTTTCTGAGAGAAGCACAAAGAGAAGGGGAGATACAATTGATCTACTGCAACACAGAAAATCAAAATGCTGATATTCTGACCAAGCCATTACCTAAAGCTAAGTTTGAGTTTTTCAGACAGAGACTTGGAGTCTGCAGCATCAGAGTCAAAGAGGAGTGTTAAATTAATGACTCAGAAGCTGCTGACGTGGAAGTCAATAAAGAGTTTTAGTTTCAATAAAAGACTTGTTATTTTGAAAGTGTCAAATCTGTTTGGATTGACACAAATTTTTTATTCTGTTTTGTAACGGCAGCAACTTTAGCTGCGGATTGCTTGCTTTCTGTTCAGTTTTGTTCTTTAAATAAGTTTCCACATTGATCAATAAAATAAGCGTGTGAAGTTTTCACAGCATATTGGTTGAGAGCTTGTCTTACTCATATTTTGCCAACAAAACAACAGACCTTAATAATATTGGAAACAGAGACGATATTAACGCCACCCTTGATTGGGCGGTCCGTAATGAGAGTTGCAGTGAAGCAAAATCCAAGGTTAGTTATGCCTGTAAAGCAAAGCATAGTCAATGCGAAGACGCCGGAAATCCTCCCGGCTATTTCTGTTTATGCAAATATGAATATTATTACGACTACAACATAGACAACTACAACCCATACCTTGAGGATGGCTGTCCAGGTACAATTATGATTATTTAATTATGATTTGAATCAACTATTCTGTCTCCTCATTTTAATTTTCTTCTTTTGTTCAACCAGGTCTCGTGGCTATTATTCTCAGCTCTATCGGTACTTGTTTAGAGGATTGTAAGTTGTATCATGTTCCCTGCCTAGCACATCGTTGTTTACTTCTGTTTCAGTATATACGTTAAAATTCAGTTTTCTTTTTTCGTGTGAGCGTGCGCAACTAACTATTCTGTCTCCTCATCTTCATTTTCTTCTTTAGATTTGGCAGGTTTACTGGGCTATGAACTCGACTTTTATTTACGTATGGGTAAGTCGTATCATGTTCCCTGCCTACCACATCGTTGTTTACTTCTGTTTCAGTGTATACGTTAAAATGCGTTGAACCTTAAAAGGCCACCACAATCATTATGCTCCACACTACTAAGTAGTATGATGAAATGATAAGCACATCAATTACAGATTTAGAGCCTAATTTGAATAAAAATGAATCTACGGAGGCCGAACTGGATTTTTTTTAAGGACTAAAATAGAAAAAAATTATATTCTAAAAGGACCAAAAAAAATATATACCTTTTTTTCCTTCCCTTATAATATGCATCTATAATTTTCCCAGTAAATAATACTATTTTACTATATTAATACTAGCGAATGTTTGAATAATTTATTATATGAGTTGAATATAATATAAAATAATAATATGGTAGTGTTTGGTATGCGTGTATTGCTTTTATATGAATGTATGAAGTAATAATAACATGTGCTAATATATTCAAAATGAAATAAATTAATGTATAATGATAATTTTAAGCATGTAGTATTTTATTAAAAGTTATTTATATTTTTGAAGTTAGATATAATTTTATAATTTTGCCTTTAACCCCATATATCCTATTAACCAAAACCATTAATCAATAAAATTATTTTCTATGGTTACTAAATTATCTTAATAATAACAATAATAATAATAATAATTTATTATCAATAACTAATAATAATATAATATTATTAGAAATTAATAATAATATATTATTATAAATATTCATAATAAAATTATAATTAAAAATATTCAAGTTACTTGATTGTCAAACCATTAATGAGTAATACTATTTATAATTACTAATTTACTATTACTATTACTATTACTATTATTACATTATCTTAATAATATTATGCATTGCTATTAATATTAATAAAAAAATAATCATATTATCAATAACAAATTACCATATAGGATTATATCAATCAATACGACAAGTATAAGTAGCACTTCTCTAATTACTGAATATCCAATAACTAACCAACAATATCATTTATACTTATTGTAATTAATTTATTATCTTAGTAATAATAATATAACTATAATACAATATTGCAATAAATAAATAATAATATATATTTGTAACTATTCATATTAAAAATATACTTAACACTATTCAAATTACTTAATAATCAAACTCTTAATCAATAATATTATTGTTAGTTATTAATCAATTATTACTATTACTAATAGATTATCAAAATATTATCATAATTATAGCACAACTTATATTAAAAATAACAAAAAAATTTACTAATTACTAACAATAATATATTAATATAACTATTAATAATAAAAGTATTTTTTTCTTGATAATTAGCAATTAATCAAAATATTATTTTTCATTCTTTATTAATTATTATTACTATTATTATTATTAATTTATTATCTTTATGATAATGTAATAATAATAAAATATTATTACTAATATCTTATAGTTATACTTTATTAATCCATTCATAATAAATGTATAAGTAGCAATATTTTAATTAGTTGAAAGTCAATAATTCATTAATAATATTATTTATAATTATAGATTTATTATGATTATTTTTAGGTTATTTTAATAATAATGATAATGAAATATTTAATCAATAAATATTAATATTAAAAGTATAATTAACATTATTCTAATTACTTAATAATCAAATGATTTTTCAATGACATTATTTCCAATTAATGATTAATGGTTATTATTATTAATCATCATCATCATCATCATCATCATCATAATCATAATAATAATAATAATAATAATAATAATAATAATAATAATAATAATAATAATAATAATAATATAATAATAATAATAATAATAATAATAATAATAATAATAATAATAATGAGTAAATGTTGTTATCAATAACTAAAAAAATATTGATAATAAAATATCACTATTAATAACTATTAGTAATATATTGCTACACTTATTATATAAGTTTAATTATGATTATTCTAATCAATTAATAATCACTAATTATAGTTTATGTCATTATTATTTTTTATTTATTCATAATTATTTAAAATTGGTAAGATCTAGTTATTATGTAAGAATAAGTTGTAGATATTGAGATTATAAAATTTTTAAAATAATAAGTTAAAACAAACAGCATGAAACTTATATTATTAGATACTACAAAAATAATAGCTTTACTAAACATACTTCTTGTGATTCAGTTATAAGTATGTTCAAGGTACGTATATTGCTGGGCATCCTCTTTTGTGCAATATACATTCCATGGAGGGGCATAAGGAAGAAAATGTTGAAAAAGCATAAAGAAAAATTATTCAGGCAAAATGGTGGCCACTTACTACAGGATGGCTTACCTATATTTCAAGGAGCTACCAATCCCATTAGAATGTTCACAACACAAGAGATGGAGATGGCCACGTACAAGTTTGATGAGAAAAACATTATTGGCCGTGGAGGTTTTGGTATTGTATACAAGGGCTATTTACCGGAGATTGGAGCCCTAGCTATCAAGAAATCAAATATTTTGGACCAAATGGAAATCAAGCAATTCATTAATGAAGTTGTACTTCTTTCAAAGATCCATCATAAGAATGTAGTTACTTTCTTAGGGTGTTGCTTGGAGATGGATGTTCCATTACTAGTTTACGAATTTGTCAGTAATGGAACCCTAAAGACCCATTTACATGGTGGACAAAACCAAGAGATATTTCCATGGACAACTCGACTTAAAATAGCAGTAGAAACTGCAGGAGTATTAGCTTATCTGCAGAATAACCATTGTCCGCCGGTCATTCATAGAGACGTCAAGCCAGAAAATATTCTTTTGGATGAAAATTTGAATGCTAAAGTATCAGACTTTGGCTTATCACGGTTAGTGTCACAAAATGAATCACACATGCATACAAAGGTACAGGGCACATTTGGTTATTTAGATCCAGAATACTTTCGCACATCTGAACTGACAGAGAAGAGTGATGTCTATAGCCTTGGGGTCATCCTTTTAGAACTTATTACGAGGAAGAAATTGTTGACTGACTATTATAGCATTTTGGTGGAGAAATTTGGATCTTTAATGAGAGATAACAATGTGTACGGAATTATAGACCAAGATATTGTGAATGAAGAAAATGTTGGGGAAATTATGGAAGTTGCAAAGCTAGCAAATAAATGCTTGAGATATAAAGGGGAAGAGAGGCCCACAATGGATGAAGTTGCTGTACACTTGAAAAATCTGTGGACAGAAGTTGAGCATAAGCAGAGTGCACCTAAGTCTTACAACTTGGAAGAAAAAGAGGATTTGATATCAAAGGGACGTCTAAATACTCATGTTGCAAGGCCAACTAGTACAGGCTCTCATATGTCATCATGGTATTTATCTGGAGGAAGATGAAGCTAGCTACCATTATGCTAGATTTTCTCAATACTAGTTGCATTGGCTATTGGTGTTCGTATGCTATAAGAGTGTGTCTGTTGTTCTTTTTTGTTTCTCTCTATTCTCTCTCTCTCTCTCTCTCTCTCTCTCTCTCTCTCAACTTTTGTCTAATAAAAACACACATTTTTATGGTATTAGAACATGATGTGATAACACGACTATGATAATCACATAATAAATAATATAAATATATAATTGCGTTTACAATAGAATTTGCTTTAAATTAATTGATTAGTAAGATTTTATCTATTTTTCAATTAGATGTACTTTCTAAAGTAATATCTACTAATTATTACTATGATTATGATATAAAATATTTTATAAATATAATTTTGCTCATTAATGTATTATAATGTATTTTAGAATTTTATTTTTATTCATTGGTATAAAATAATATTTAAAATATTATATGGATTTATTTTTTATTTGCTTGTATATTATGATAAAAAAATATTTTATGAAATTATTTTTAATCATTAGTATATTATAATATATTTTATAAAGCCATTTTTACTCCTTGGTATATTATAAAATATAAAATGTTTTATAAATTTATTTTTATTCTTAAAGAATTATAACATATAAAATATTTTATAATTTTTGTAAATATGATATAAGATATTTAAGAAGTTTACGTTTATTTTTTAGTATATCATAACATATATATGTATACGTATATAGACACACATGCATGAAGACACTTACACATAAATATATACATAGTATTGTATATATTTATTTTTATATGTTGGTATATTGTAATATATAAAACCCAAGTATAACATTGATTAACTTCAAGCCCCAAAAAATTATCTCAACTAAGAAGCAAAAGTATACCCAACTCAACTTAATACTTTAAACCCTAAGCTTGGTAGAGAAACTATTTCATTTCATCTTATCCATTAAAAAAATGAGTTTTGTTTTATAATCCCTACTTAAGATTCAAATACTTTAATATATCATATTATTTGAAAGTTAAATTCTTTAGATTATTCATTTATAATTATAAAGAAAATTGGAGTACAAAATGAAAAAAAATATATATGAATTTATGAATTTGAAAAATTAGCTATTTTGAATAATGGAAAATAATTTTGATTGAAAACATATTTGGTCCATGCACTTTGGTTCACAACTGAAGGGTATGCTCTCACTACAAAGTAATATAGGCTCTGTAAGTAAGAACATCAAATCATGGTCTCCTACTCCACTACTTCTATCAACATTTTGACTAATATAAAGAACAGTCCAACTATTCTTTTTTATCAATCCCACCTTCAGCATAAATAAATCACATTTGTTGATTTCGAAATAAATTAATCCTTGCCACTAATTTATTTAGGAATTATAGAATAGTTACTTCCTTTGTATAAAATAATCATAGTTGCCTTGAAATTTGATATCAAAGTTATGGATCTTTGATAGTTAATTTGTTTAGAAATGCCTCAATTGTGATAAATATAAATATTTTCATTTAATTTATGGTTGTGAATAATTTTAAATATTCTAGGTATTACTTTTTCCAAAAATGTAATTATAGAATTAAATGGTTATATTTTGCCATTCTTAACCAAAAAAAGAGTCAAAAAGACTAAAATATTGGAACAAAGATAATATATAATATAAAATAATAATTATTAAATATAATTTTTTTAAATTGTTTTAAATTATTTTTCTAAGAACAACAATTTTCCTTTAATTTTTTTAAAAAAATATAAACTTTAAGTAAAATAGATACTACAGAGAGTTGAATTGAAAGTCAAACTAACACTTTACATTGTAAAAAATAAAATATCCATAAGTTGATAAAGAAAGAAATATATAAAATTTGATTATAATAAAAAGGGTTATATTAATGGATTACTTAGAACATGTTTGAAGAAAAAGTAACGTATCGTGTATGTGCACGCGTGTGTGTTATTTTTTTAGTATAGCTACATTTTTTCTAATTATAATATTTTTTTATTCGGGATTTTATTTTTGTTGAAAGATTTAAATTTAGTTTTTGAGCAATGAATTTTTTTTATTATAAGTTAGTATAAAAATTCAAAAAAGAGTTATAATTTTAAATATTATGATTTATATATTTATGTTATTATAGTATTAAATATAAAAAAATACAAATTAAGTAAATAGATTTCAGAGAGCCTAGCCTGTCACAAAAAAATATATTAATACATTGTTTTAATACAATATGTGCTATTATGTTTGATATCAGTTATAATTATAATATTGTAGTTCTAAAAAAATAGTTTTCTCAATATTATTTAATAGATATTAGTCATTGGTTTTCCAATTAAAAATTTCCACCTTATGATCTACCTTGGAATGTAGACAGTACATGTGTATTATTTCAAATAGCATATGGAGTAGTAACTTATATCCATCCTTAATTGCTACCGCTGATTTCATAATAAAGAGATCCACATCTTCTACTTTTGTCAACATAAAAATCAATATCACCCATTATTTTACCACTAATTGTGATTTTCCCTTGCCATCAAACTGTACTTAACATTTCCTTCTCTATTTAACAATGCTCTAATTTTTAAAGAATGGACCCTTATTATGATCACAAAATGTTTCCAACTCTAACATTATACCTCTACTTCCCAATTCCTATATTTGACCCTTGTTTGTTCTTGTACTTAGTTTCATGTTTTGATTTATTCAAAAACATTATATTTCTTGCTATAATTATCTCAACTTATGCTAAGAGTTAAATACCTATGCTTGCTCTGGGATTGTACGCTCCTTGCGGCATGACCACACAACCATAAGGTATTATTGTAGTTACTATATGATTATTTTTTCCCTACAACTTATTGATAATACTTAGGGAATATAATTTAATAATAATAATAATAATAATAATAATAATAATAATAATAATAATAATAAGAAGAAGAAGAAGAAGAAGAAGAAGAAGAAGAAGAAGAAGAAGAAGAAGAAGAAGAAGAAGAAGAAACTAATTGGAAGATGCTCATATAGAATTACTCGATATTACAATGCGATGGCTACCCTAAAGCACTTTTTGGATTGATCAACTAGCCTCACATATCAACACAAGTCCTTTCAGCACGCTTTGTCCTCACTCATGCACTTCTCGAGAAATTTTTAAAATTTTTTTGAAAATTCCCAAGAGCGTCACCCATTCAAAAAATTGTTCAATGGCTAGCATGCTTAACTATGGAGTTCTTAGGATGGAATCATCAAAATGATGGTATATCATGTTGATATAAGTAGCCAGATCAATCCTTATAATACTATGTTTAAATTAACATTAATTTTGGTTTTTGATACAAATTTAAATTTTTGAAGTGTATTTTCAAATGGCTTCATGTACACATTTCCCCTTTCAATTTTTTGTTGAATCCCTTTCATGTACACATCTAGCTTTAATTAAGCCTTATACACTTATGTAGAATAAGTTTCTTTGATATAGGCACAATATGCCCTTTTCTACATATGTGTTTCTTATTTTGTTACAATAATTTCATCATTAATCATTAGAACAATATGTCATCTATAGGATCTTTAGATTTTCACTATTAAAATATTTGATAAGGCATTCTTTTATGATTATTGTTTTTGTTGTTGTTGTCAAAATTTTCACTTTCTATGTCATTTTTTGGACACTTGACCATGTTATATGTATTAATAAATGTAGTGTTGATTTAATCTCTCTATCTTATAGAAGAAGCGCCATTGTTTAAAAAGTCGACTCCACAAAGTGTATCTCTGCACTTGCATTTGTTGGCATATGCTACAACATCAACATGTTTCTCTTTTTTCCTAGCTAGTTAAACCTATCTTTCATAAGCTTTAGAGCAATTGTGGTTAATATGTGACAACTTCCCAATCTTGAATATTAACCAATATGTAACTGACTGAATCCAAATTGCATTGATCTTTTGATTTAGAGCTCTAGGAATTTTGGGCAATCTGTCCAATAAGAATTGCACATAGTAGCATACATGAAGCTCTTGTCTTGTAGAATTGTTCACAACAATTATTTGTCCATATTAAGACAATCGTTGAATTTTTCCCTACAAATATGTGAACATGCATGATTAATATTTTTTGATTTAATCGATTATTTTACTTGAATTCTAACTTTATTAATTGAATGTGTTGAGAAATATGTACCTGGTTGTCATGATGTACACTTTGTAGGGTAGATGTTTCAGATCTATAGTGAAAACATGCAATAATCAAACAAAACTTCATTACCCAACCAGTTTTGGATGGGCAGCCATCATTGCTGGTAGCATATAATAGTGGCATATTTACCTTCCTACAAAACAGTGAAATGAATAATATCTAAGATGAAAGAAGATGAAAATAATTTAATAAAGTAAATGTTACAATTGATAAATCTAATTTGTATAATGAAATAAAAATGCCTATTTTGATTGAATGGTACGTGTGGTGTAGGTTGCATAGTGCATTTACAATCCAAGTTTAGAGCTTTAATTTATAGTTCCAAATTTAAATCACTTCAAATTTGGCTTCTCTTAAGTCTTCCACCATACGATTGTTATTTTTGCATCTATGAACAATGAAAGGGGATTTATGATGTGCTGCTATTCAGACTATTGAAATTTTCAGGTTTCTTATTACGTTTTTAACTTATCAGTTGATATGTATCTAAAGTTGTAGTAGACAAAAATTGATGAGAATATCAATAAATTAGATACAAATGTTAAAAAAGTGAACACAAATCAATGATAATTCTTGATCTGAGAGAGAGATTAATAAAAGTAGATAATGTTTAAATTGTGTTTGATATAGTTATGGGACACTATGTAGCATTAGGTGGGACATGGATTTTTTCTAGCTATGTCCACACTTGATGTACAAATTGGGTGGGAAAAAGAATGTTGCAATGCACTCTGTTTTTACATAGAGTAAGATATCAAACATGTGATAATGAGAAAAAAAATTTATATTAATTTATTTTGCTTACAATTGTGTGGTAACAAGCAATTTTAATATTTTATTATTATTTTAGAAATACTTTAACATTTTGAGACATAATTTCGATCCAAGTCAATATGATCAGGCTAAAACTCTAAATTATTCAATCTGGTTCAGGCTTGAATAGGTTAGTGATTAGCCTAATCTTTGGTCTCTATTTTTTATAAATTCAAGCATTTAGATCATGTTTGTTCGGTTTAATCCAATCTAATTTTGGACATGTGCACACCCTAATGTGTGTGTGTGTGTGTGTGTGTGTGTGTGTGTGTGTGTGTCAAACAAAAAGCTATTTTAACAATTTGCACACATATTTAGGAACTAATAAAAGTTGCCTTAAAATGCCGCTTACATGCTTCATTGAAAAATAACAAACCATTTATCATAAAATAAAAAAAATATGAGGGTAAAAATGAAAAATAAGTTTTGACTTTTTTTAATACAAAAATCACGTTAGAATTCAATAACTGCACATCATGTGAACGGGATTCCACCTTAATTCAAAGATGGGTTTGGAATTGTTCCATAGTCATAGCTTCAAGCGAATGTAGAAATTTCTTCCTATAACCTTTCCAACTATAGGTGGTGATCGGATCGGGGTTGGGTTGTTCTTGGATTAGGTTATTTGCATGTCATTTTTCTTTTGGGTGGGTCAAATCATTTTGAGTTTGGGTCATTTAGGGTCGTCTTATTATTCGAATCGGGTCAAGTACAGGTTCATGTTTGAGTCATTGGAGATTCGAGTTGTTTTACGTTATTTATTGGGTAGGGTCAGATTTAGGTTGAGATATTCATTTTTGAGTCGAGTCAGGTTTAAATTATTTTGGGTTAGCTTGTTGGGTTGGGTCTAGGGATGTAAACGAGGCAGATTTTATCTGAAACCTAATGGATTTTGTCTGTCAAATACTTAAATGGATATGGATGAATGAAAAAAATATATGTTGGGTTTGCATATGGATACGAGTATAAGATATACATATCCATACCTGTACCCATACATGTATTCATATCCGTACCCATTTACCAAATCTATAATAAACCTTTCACCCTTAATTTTAAGATAAATATAGTATAAATTAAGGTTAAATTTATCATTTGGTTTAACTGTAAATGGGCTTATCCATCGGGTAATGGATTTATCTACTAGATAAAATCTATTAATGGGTAAACGAATTATCCATAGGGTAACAGACATCTAACAGATACAGATATGGATATGTTAGTGGATATACAATTTGAGTATAGGTACAAATTTTTTTAGGGGGTATGGGTACGGTTATGGGCATACCCCTTGAACCCATTCCATTTACACTCCTATCGGGTTGGGTTTCGACCGAGCAAGTTCATGTTTAGGTAATTTTATATTTGAGTTAATTTAACAGGTTAGGTTTGGATTAACTTGATGAATTGGGTCTTTTTAGGTTTTGATGGATTAGGTTAGATTCGGGCCGAGCTAATCCTTAATCAAATCACTTTAGATTTAGGTCATATTAGACATTAACAAATAAAGTTAATCTAACTCATTTACCTCTTAGGAAAGATTTTCTCATTTTTTTATATTTGGCTTTGAGGGCATCCCATATCTCATTTGGTGACTTGAAATTTGAATATAAATCATATAATCGATTAGTGAGAGATTTGAGTATATGACCGCGACACACTAATTCATCTTTTTCATGCTTCTTTTTTTGTGCTTTGACTTCATCGTTATCATATGACTTTGATTCCGGTAACTTAGGTACACTTGCATCGAGCACATTGAATATCTTCAAAACAGTAATGAGAAATACCATTTTATCTTTCCATCTTGTAAAATTATTTCCATCAAATCAAATCCTGGTTTTCCATTTTGAACGCTGAAGTAGGATCCGTCTCCATAGTATTACCTTTAAATTGTTAGGTGATTCGATAAAATAAGATGGTGTTATCCTACTATGAGGCGTGTAGGACACTATCTTAAAGATAATATTACTGCATTAATTTACTCACAGGATAAAAAAATATTTACACGAGCCTCTCTTGATAATTGTATTAATATGTTTCAATCGAATATCTCAAAATTCATATTTTCATCTTAAGATTATGGGGTATTTACACTAGTTGAAAAGTTACAAAGAAGATGTATGTCTCTTTTCAAAGTTCATGATTCTTCATTCGAGTCAACACAACTCTTCAATTAAATTAATTAATTCCCAAAATTATAAGTTATTTGAAGAGCTACGATGAAAATGTGTGCTTATTTTCAAAGTATATGACTATTCATTCGGTCATCATAATTTTTTAATTGAATTATATAGTCACATATATTATATCATATAATCATCAATGCAAAATTAACACATCACAGTAGAAAAAAGGAGATCTTGAAGCCAACGTACAAACCAGGCCACTTTGCTAGTTGCTGTGGTAAAATGTCATAATGAAGTTATTTGTTTTCTTACCAATGTTACACGGGTTGTGAATGTTATTAGATCCTCCAATAAGCGTCAAGATTCTCTTCGAGATAAACAAGCTGCTTATATAGCAGATGCATTAGAAGAAGGCTTGATAGATTATGGTCGGGGATTGAACCAAGAATCTGTTCTTGCAAGGGCCAATGATACTCATTGGGGTTCTCATTTAAGGACATTTTTTAGTCTCAAAATTTGTTCTCTCCTGTAATCAGGGTACTTGAAGACTCGGAAGCTTATAGGAAATTTGATAAAAACGGGGATGCTACATTCTTATTATATGAATTACAAAATTTTGACTTCATTTTCATGTTACATTTGATGATAAATGTTATGGGAGTTACAGGTGATTTATCTCAGGCATTATAAAAGAATGATCAAGATATTTTGAATGTCTTAGCACTTGTTGAAATTGCTAAGGAGCGTTTGCAAGAGATGAGAGATGATGGATGGGAAGGCATTTTGAATGAAGTTTTTTTTATTTTGTAACAAGAGAGACATTGATGTGCCCAACATGAATGAGCAATATGTTAAGGGGAAGAGATTAGCATGCGAAGCTCCAATCATCACAAATCTACATCATTATAAATATGATTGTGTCTATAGTATTATAGACTTGCAGCTAAAGGAGCTTAATTACAAGTTTGATGTGGAGAGCACTGAATTGTTGAGTTGTGTTACATGTTTGCATCCTTCATCATCATTTGAAGCTTTTAACAAATAATCTTTAATTAGAGTGACCGCTTTTTATCCTGATGATTTCTCTAATGTTAATGTTATGGTGTTAGATAATTAACTGGAGAATTATATTAGAAATGTTCGATTAGATAGCAAGTTTCATGGCTTGAAAGGGCTTGTTGATCTTTTAAGAAAATTAGTGCAAACCAAGAAGCATAAGACATATATTTTTGTCTATAGGCTTGTGAAATTGGCCTTAATTTTACCGGTAGCAACTACAAGCGTCGAACGGGTATTTTCTACAATGAATTTCATCAAGACTGTATTAAAGAATAAAATGTGTGATCAATGGCTTTAAGATTGTTTAGTAACATTTATAGAGAGAGATGTATTTAATTCTATTAGCAATGATGTTATTGTAGATCTATTTCAAAGTATGAAAACTCGACGAATAGTATTGTAAAACTATATAAAATTTTGTATTTAAGCGCAATATATTGATATTACTTAAGAGTTAAAAGTATTATTTTACATAAGGACACCATAGAATTTTTATCCTGCCTCCACCATTGTGTGTTCATATCTTGTCACTCAGCAAACAATTCTTTATTTCTCAGTTTTCAAGAATGAGAGAGTTGACAAGGTCACGAGGTAGCCTATTGCTGACCTGCAACTGAAAGCACATGCCCACCAGTCACCACTCAGCATCACTATATGGTGTTAAATCAACATCATTCATAATACCTATGGCATATAAGTGGGAAGAGATATTGCCTAAGCCATATAATTAACTCCCTCTAGCAGTGTAAATTCTGTAACCATATGCCATAACAAATCTAAAAGGGGGTCTTTTCCATCAGCAACACACATTCAGATTCCTCTTTCAATTTGATACATATTGACATATAGGGACCCTATAAACAAGTCACATATGATGGATTTAAATATTTCATAACCATTGTAGATGACTTCACATGAGCCACATGGATATACTTGTTGAGCACTAAATCTAATGGTCTTGTTATTCTAAAGACCTTCATTGCTCTTATCAAAACCTAGCTTAATAAAACCATTAAAACCATTCAATTCAATAATGCATATGAGCTCGGATGTTGTTTGGAAGCCAAACAATTCCTTTCTCATAAAGGTATCCTCCACCAAAAAGGTTATCCCTATAGTCCTAAAGCAAAATGAAGTAGTAGAATGAAAGCATAGACATTTATTAGAGGTTGCCTGGGCCTTCATGCTTCAATCCAATCTACTTGCACAATACTGGGGAGAAAGAATTCTATCTGTTACTCACACTATCAACAAAAATCCTTTGAAGGTCCTCCAATATCTCATCCATATCAAAAACGTTTTAACACTTCAACGAATTATAGTTGTCTTAAACCTTTTGGGTGCTTGTGCTATTCAACTGCCAACATAAAGTATCAAGAAATATTTAAACCAAGATCCATCCCTCTTTGTTAACAGAGATTTTTTCTTCCAAGAAGATATTTTTTCCTTTCACTACAATTGAATCCTCAACTAATATACATAACTCCACAACTACTTCAAATGATGCACCTCTAGTTCCTATTTCTATTCCTAAATTCACTACTCAACCTGATCGATATCATAGAAATAACTCCAATGGTTCACTACCAAACTCACATGAGTTCTGATTCTTGGTCCTCTCAAGTATAACCTTCCGTTTGAAGATCATGTCGAGTAATTCAAACTCCTACACATCTTCAAGATTATATATGCATTTGTATCTACACAGACAGCAATCCTTCATTTTGTGGCCACACAATAACCAACAACTACATACCTTCAAAACCATCAATATGCCTTCAATCTACAAAACATCTTCCTAACAAGATAGCTAAACCAAAAACATACCCAAAAGCTATGTCTAATCTACAATGGGTACATGCTATGGATAATGTATTTTAGGCTTTACATGCTAATAGTACATAGGACTTAGTGAAGGTGAAAAAGGGAAAATGACCCATTGGATGTCGATAGATCTACAAGTGAAGTATAAAGCTGATGGAAGTGTGGAGAGGTACAAAGCAACACTAGTGCTGAAAGGATACACTCAATGGGTAAGAGAAGACTTTAACGAAACCTTCTCTCTAGTTGTTTTAATGACCACTATTAGAACCATATTGATTATTGCAGTTAAGAATAAATGGCATATTCACCAACTTGACATCAACAATGCTTTCCTTCATGGAGATCTACATGAAGAAATATTTATGCAACCACCACTCGGACTTAATGCACCATGTTCACTTATTTGACAACTCAAGAAATCACTCTATGGGTTAAAGCAAGCTTCCAAACATTGATATGAGAAACTATCCATTGCCATAATTTCCAAGGGCATCATCACTCTAAGAATGATTATTCCCTCTTTATTAAATAGGTTGATAACATGGTGACCATCATTGTTGTATAAATAGATTACCTTCTAAATTGTGGCAATGATTCCACTAAAATGCATCTCATCAAGACATTCCTTCATCAATAAAACAAGATAAAAGACTTGGGGTGACTGAGCTATTTACTAGGAATAGAATTTCTTCCATGTAATTATGGTTTAATTATAAACTAAATAAAGTTTCTGGCAAATCTCCTTGAAGAAACTTTATTGGAAAACGTAAATCCTACCACTAGCCCTCTAGATACAAGACAACGACTATTCCTAGACATGAAAGCTCCATTGGTTGATCAATGAAGTCTCGAAGTCTAATTGGAAAATTAAACTATTTAACGAATACACATTTAGACATAATGTATGCAGTTCAACACATTAGCCGGTTCAATAATGCTCCTCGGCTTCCTCATTTTGAAGTAGCAATTCATATTCTTCATTATCTCAAAGGGAAACTAGATCAAGGACTTCTTCTTAATAATTCCATTGATGCTTCTCTTCTTGGTTTTTGTGATTCAAACTAGGCAACCTATCCATCTACTCAATAATCTGTAAGTAGTTATTTCATCACTCTTGGAGGTTCACCTATTTCATGGAAATCAAATAAGTAAGGCACCGTTTCCCTTTCTTCTGTAGAGGCCAAGTATCGCTCCCTCAGACACATCACCTCAGAGCTAGCTTAGCTTACAAGACTTCTACATGAGCTCACATTAACTAACATCACTTGTATTCCAGTGAAGTGTGATAATCAAGTTGTCATTCATATTTCTAAGAATCAAGTTTTCCATGAACAAACCAAACATGTCAAATTAGATTTTCATTTTATTAGGGACCAAGTTCTTTCCAGGCTCATTGATCTCTCCCACTTTCCTACATGAGAACAACTAGTTGATTTGCTCACTAAACCTCTTTATGGGCACACTTATTCATGTTTACTTCCCAAGGTGGGTATGACTAGTCCCATTCCAGCTTGTGCGGGGAGCTGGAGTGGGTGTTGGAATACCAAAATCCTAGATCTTTGGAAGATATCACTTTAGGGACATCTCATCATCAACCAACCTCTAAGTCCTTAGTTGATGAATCAAATACCGAGTCAAAAGCTATCTAATACACGACATGTTGTATTATAGGATGTTAGTTTATGATACTCTATCATATAGGATGTTAGTTGAGCGCAACATTCTTATATATATGTATGTATGTACGTATGTATGTATCTCTGCATAATCGATTAATTTATTCCCCTGTAAAAAATCTATGGAAGTGATGAATTCAATAAGAAAAAGTTATTTTTTTACCAAGTATCAGCTCGCATTTATTCGGTTAATACCAAATAGTCAACCCCGTGCATGTGTAGTTGCACAAGGGTGTAGGTCCTACATGAGCTATGAGTAGAGTGGAAGCATAAAAGGGCAAAATATTTCTACTTATATATCCAGTTTCCTGGCGCCGAGCATCCAAATTCACAAAGGCAAGATAAGGTACGTTCTAGCAGTTACAAACTGATGGATGGGACATACTTCGTAGTAAGACCTGCTAGTGCAAAATGACTCGAACCTAAACCCGATCGATTAAGCTGGAACAATTCACTTGGTTTATTTATTTTCGGTCCAAAAAGGTTAATTAGGAAAAGATACGTAATTATGCCACTGTAGGAATTTAAAATAGCAAGTATGTACAACTCTATTAATAATGATATAATATTAAACTTTTCATTGGCAGTCAATAAGTAATGAACTTTCGTGTATATTTACAATGTTACCATATTAGACCTTTAATCAACTTGTTCTACCTTTTTTTTTCTTTTTCTTTTTCTAGTTATTTATTTATTTATGTTCTTGTGTATGTGGAAAAGTCATTATTCAGCATATATTTTATTGATGATCGTGGAATAAACGTTGAATTTGCTTGATACTAATGATAGCAATGTCGCATATATTTTATTTAGATTAGAGTCTGTCATCTAATGCAAAAGGACTAGTCTATATTATCGTGGGGGCCTAGCGTATGTATTCAGGTTGATTATTGTGATTGACTATTATAATGTTTGGAGCTATAAGAAATATTTATCTATTTAAACTATTTTTTTTAATTTTTAGTTTAATTATTTTTATTTAAAAATTTTAAGATGGATATATCTATTTTTAAATAGTTTTAAACGAGAGGTCTTGTTCCTATAGACTTTATTACTATTATCTACAAAATTGAATAGTATACGAAACAAATTTTTTTTTTTTCAAACACATATTGACAACATGCTTAGTCTTTGTGAATATTTTTCTTCATGTACGATCATTCCATTTGAAGTGTTGATTCCATGGGCACCTATTCCATGGATGCCAAGGAGAGTAGAAATAGAGAAATATATATATATATATATATATATATATATATATATATATAATTTACTAAAATTAAGAAAAAAATAAAATTACTATTTATATTAGTTGATGTAAATTATTAATAATTTTTTATCAAAAAATTAATCAAATATTTTTAAATATCAAATTTGACATCGAAAAAGTTTTACAACAAAAAATAATTTTAGGATATTTTAAAGACATATTTTTTTGATGCAGCCACTTTTGACTATGCATGACATAATTAAATTTGGATAAGCTTCCCGACGTACTATAGATTTGGACTGTTGATAAACTAAGCTGGCTCGCTAGTTTTTTGAGTTCCGTTTGTTAACGGCTTGGTTCAGCTCGATTATTAAATAAGTCAGACTTAAACATAAGCAAACTAAATTCAAGCTTTATTTTTAAGCTCGTTTAGTAAATGATGAGTCCAAACTTATTCCGACTTAATTCGGTTCTGCTCATTAATAGTCCTACTACGGATGGCATTGGTGATACGAATTGAAATTTGCTTTCTTGGCAAATTCTTAGTAGACTCGCATATCCAAGTAATACATTATTTTGACAAATCCGTTTACTCTGCAGTCAACTAGTCGTGCACCCTTTAGCTACCTTACTTATTCTCTCCCTCCTTCAAATAATAAAGAGGAGTCAGTTCCAGCATCATTACCACCACCGTTGTTACGAAAAATAAAGCACACCAGAAAAGCAGGAAAAAAAAAAGCCAGGTTGAAGGCGGCATCATGCCATTACACAGAAGCCTTAAGGCGATGTTTAAGCTCTGTTTGTCCCTATTAGTTCTTCAAACTCTGACGACAATAATAGGCACTGCTACAGCCGCAGATCGGCAACGTCCAATTGCAAAATCAGGCTGTCCAAATAAGTGTGGAAATGTTTCAGTCCCGTACCCGTTTGTGTTGAAGGAAGGGTGTTACTTGAACAGTAGTACAAGCTTCTTCCTCAACTGTAGCCAACCTTATTCTTCTCACCGAATTCCACTAGCTATGGCTCCCATCAGTTCCGAGTCACCCAAATATCCACGGATGGCTATTTATACGTCCACACACCCATATTGCCTGCTTGTAACAATGAAATCACAAACAAGTCAATAATCACATCGCCAGAATTCCCATTCTCCAGCGACAACAAATTCATAGTTGTAGGCTGTGATACCTTCGGAATCATCACTACATCCATTATTCATCTGGGTGCTCCACAATTTGCATTAATGACACAGATTTCATTAGTCAAGTGTCACCATGCACGGGTATCGGATGTTGCCAAACTCCCTATATCACTGCTGGCAGTGACTTGTGGAATTATACAATTCAACTTCGAAAAGTTATGAACCACATCGAAATGGGCGGGAAAGAGCACCCGTGTAGCTCTGCTTTCTTAGCTTATTCTTACAACATGTTTCAGGAATCAGACCTTAATAATATTGGAAACAGAGACGATATTAGAGCCACCATTAATTGGGCGGTCGGTAATGAGAGTTGCAGTGAAGAAAAATTCAAGGTTAGTTATGCATGTAAAGCAAAAGCATAGTGATTGTGAAGACGCTCAAAATCCTACCCGCTATCGCTGCATATGCAAATTCGAAGATTATCGCGACTACTACTTCAACGACAGCCGCAACCTATACCTTGAGGATGGTTGTTCAGGTACAAATAATAATATATGTCATGATTGTAAAATTACAATTTGAATTCAAGTTTGTTTCTTTTGTGTGCGCGGGCGCAATTAACTATTCTGTTTCCTCGTCTTCATTTTCTCCTCTCCAGATTTTTCGTCTCCATTGGTTTCCTCTCTATGTAAGTTGTATCATGTTTCCTGCCCAGCACATCTTCATTTACTTCTGTTTCAGTATATATACGTTGAAATTATACTCTCACTCACCCACCTTAAGATCACAAATAGTACTACAACAGACTCCCTTCATTAGCATTTTGCTAATAACTTATTTAATTCGTTATCAATTATGTCCATTAATCTAATTAAATTTTTAATTTTAAATCAAACTTAAATAGTACTTTGTTGTCTTGGGCTTCGCGTATCCGATTGGGGACTTTGTCACCTGAGTTGCGACCTTTATAATATTGAGCTAAAAGCCTAAGATAAGTGGATTCTGATACGATAGAAATGAAGGGCCCGTTTATTTATTTATAATTATTTTAGTCCCATTTAGTCTTATTATACCATATATGATCCACTTTCATTTGATTGGTTTTAATTTTATCGTATTAGAATTAAAATTAAAATTATAAATTAGTGTAACTATTATAATAGTAACACTATTAATTTTAATAATGACACTTATAATAATAATATTATTATTAATATTAACTATAGTAATAGTCATTAAAACAGCTATCATAAATATAAATTTAATTATTACTATTATTATTAGTACAATACTATAAATATTAACATTTATTTTTATATTGATTATAACTAATAATAATTTTTTATTATAAAAATAGTATTATAATAATAAAATTAATGAAATAATATAAATATCATAATTTTATTTTATGAATAATAATATTATTAAAATTATTAACAATAAAAGATAATAATGTTGTTAATATTATAAATATTAATAATGATTAGTATTAGTTGATCTAATCAGATAAATTTGGTGCTGATATCACCATTATCTTATCCTGTCTCAAAATAATGTGACAAAAATAAGGTTGAAGGACTTGGAATGTTTTGATTATGTAAATCGAAAAATGAGTACACTTATGTTGTGGTGTGATGAAATTAGGTATTCTGAGAAGGATATAAAATAGAGAAATTGATGAATTACTTTTATACCAACTATCGAGTGAGGTGTAAAGGCCCGTGAGATAGAGATGGAGTATAGTGGTACAACATGTCAATTATTGATACAAGGGTAACAAATATATATATATATCCCATTTTTGTGGTCTGATTTTTTTAGTACTATTTATCTTATTTTATCTAATAATATCCAATTTTATTTGATTGGTGTTAATTTTATCTGATGAGAATCTATATATATATAAATGGAGTTGTCTAGCAGATAATATACAGATAAAATTTTTCGCCTAAGCTATATCCATTATTACTAATCATAAACTACTATATTATTTCTAATTATTGTTATTACTAATTAACATGATGAAATAATTAATATAACTATTTATTAACATAATACGACCATTCATATCCTATATGCATTAAATGTATGTAACTATTCAAATCCTGCACATATATCAAATAATTAGTTTTAATAAAATATTAATTATATATTTTCTAATCAAATATTTTCTTAATTAATTATCCGAACATATGTAGAAAACTATTCATTTCCTGCGTATTAATTGAATTATCGGACTATTCATCTCTTGCTTATTAATATATAAATAATTAATACACTAAAGTACATATTCATTTGCTTCACATGCATATACCCATTAATACAATGCAACTATTTATCTTCTATGTGCAGTAAATGTATATAACTATTCATTTGTTATATATATGTGGAACAACTAATTTTAATAAAGTATTAAGCAAATATTTTCTAATCAAATATTTTTTTAGTTAATTACCTGAACTTATACAATCAACTATTAATTTTCTGTATATTAATTGAATTGTCAAACTATTCATATCCTACATATTAATATATAAATAATTGATAAATAATTAATACACCAAATAAAGTGTATAAACCAATCGACCAACACATATGCATCTGTTGCCATTAATGCAATGCAACTAGCAAATACATATAACTAATTTTAATGAAGTATTTTTTCTCTTTTCTTTTTTTTTTTAAGTTAGATCAACATCAATCAAATATGATGATGATGATGATGATGATGATGATGATAATAATAATTTTATTATTTATTATTATTAATATAACAATAATAATTATGACTATTAATATAATTAATACTAATATAATTAATTATATAATTTTGATAATTAATATCATCATAATTTATAATATAATAATGATAATTATTATTATGATAATAATGAATATTAATATAATTTATTATTACTATTATGAATATTATCATGATTAATAATATAATTATTATTAAAAAACTAATAAAAACGATAATATTAGTTATTATATAAAAACAGAGTTTTTTTGCAAATAATATATAGAAAAACGTTTCCGCCTAAATTATACCTATTATTACTAATCATATATTGTCACTATCATATATTATTACTAATTAATAAGATCAAATAAATGATGAAAAACTCCTGTGTATTAATTAATTTGTCAAACTATTCATCTCCTACGCTACATAACAACAAAATAATATTCATCTCCTACGTAATAATTGAGATATTCATCTATTGCACATATGTTGAACAATACATATTAATCAAGAATTTTTTTAATTAATTATCTAAAAATATGCAGTCAACTATTCATCTCTTACGTATTAATTGAGTTATGAAACTACTAAATATATGAATGTAACTATTCATATGTCGAACAACACATATTAATTATGTATTTTCTTAATTAATTACTTGAACATATATAGCCAACTATTATTAATTAAATTATCAAATTAATAAACATATGAATGCAACTATTCATCTTATACGAACAACAAATTCATATAACTATTCATCTTCTGCCATTAATACAGTACAACTATTCATCTCCTACATGCAACAAATGCATATAACTATTCATCTACTGCACATATGTCGAACAATACATATTAATCAAGTATTAATTAAGTATTTTATTAATTAATTACTTGAACATATACAGCCAACTATTCATCTCATGTATATTAATTAAATTGTTAAACTATTCATCTCTTATATAATAATATATAAATAATTAATACACCACCCGTGCATTGCACGGGAAAATGTAACTAGTTAAAATAAAAATAATCAATTACTATAACTATTATAATAGTAGCAATATTAATTATAATAATAACACTTATATTATTATTATTATTATTATTATTATTATTATTATTATTATTATTAACAACAATAATATTAATTATAGTAATAGTAATAAAAATAACTATCATAAATATAAATTTAATCATCATCATCATCATCATTATTATTAGCATTGATTCTAATATAACAATAAAAATTAATATCATTATTTTAATTTTTGATAATATTAATATTGTTGATTTCCAAGGTCAATTAATGTCTTAAAATTAGTTTTGATGATAACAAGCAATTTTAAATGAGTTAACATGGTTGTTTATGTGTTCATGATATATGAGTGATAACAAAGAAGTCAAAACACACTCACTCATCATTTCTTAAATGCACATTTAAAAGAGCAATCAACTTTCAAAGCATAAAAAAATACTATATCAAGGCAACTAAGACTCAAGACCTTAAGGTGTATAGTTTATATCGTAGGCTATCTTGTAAAGTACGATAAGTGAAAAAAAAAATTAATCTCTTTGGATCCTTTTAGACCTCCTTAAAACTATTTTAAATAAAAAATTCCATGTTGATTTTAATCTCAAATTCATTTAAAAGTGTTTTCAATCATAATGGTTCCAATTGGAACCAGCCAGCTAGTCTCAAGAACGATAGACTAGTTTGGTTTAAACCCAAGACGTTAAATGTGTAAAAACTCAAATAGATCAATTAGTTCAATAAACTGATTGACTGGTTTAGGAAACCAATTGACTGGTTAAATCAATTAGTTTGACTAACTAATCAATGGTTTTTGCTTCCACTGAAACCCATTTAGTCTCTATTTGGGCACATCACTTGGTTAACAAAACCAATTGATTGGTTTCAAAATCAACTGACTAGTTTCACTAACTAATCTATGAGTTTTGGTCCTGCAAAAATCCTTTTGATCTCTGTTTGAACACATCCATTGGGTGACAAAATCGATGAATTTGGAAACCAATTGACTGGTTTCACTAACTAGTATATGGGTTTTACTTTTGCAAATACCCATTTCATATATGTTTAAATACTTTAACTGGTTTCATCAAACTAATCGATTGATTTAACTAACTAGGTTATAGGTTGAGATGAAGTACGAAATAATTTTTTCTTAAGGAGTAAACCAATCAACTAGTCTAAAGGATACATCAACTAGTTTACTAAACTGCTCTAATGATCAAATATGTTCATTTAACGAACTATAGACAATACAAAATTGATTGGATAATTTCAATAACTGATCGACTAGTTTGTTTAATGGTAACATTTTCATTTTAGATCTAAAAAAAATTATTCAACTAGTTTAAAAACATTAAACTTGTTTGCTAAACAAATTGACTAGTCAGCATTAAATGCTAAAAAAATTGTGTGATACTCACACAATGGATATGTGCCAGTTTACACTAATGATTACATAGTAGTGCATAAGTATAAATAGCATTTATGAGGCAAAATACAAACAATCTTTTTGAGTTAACATTAATTACATAAATCAGTTCTATACTCCTACGTACAATTAATTCTCAATTGCTCAGTTTCATATCCATCTCAAGTTGAGATATTTTTAGAAGTGCTTGTACTCATTCGACTCAACTAGAAATTTCTCACTGATTGTAATATCTATTTCTTTCTACCTAGATTACACTCACAAATTGTTCTTCCACTTTCATATTTGTATCATGTTTGAGATAAATTGTAATGAACCACAACTCTCCTCAAAACTCGTTATATTGAGGTTGGGTATTGTGTGCCTAGCATTTCTAAGAAAAATTCATTGGAGAGTAGATCCATAACATAGAGAGAATAACTATCAATTTGTAAATTAGCTCCTAGAAGGTCATTGAAATAGTAGACTCATAAACCAAGAGCGATGTGACTATCAAAACATACACTGAAGGTTCAAAATCTAAAAAGCAAACTCTTTTAGTGGTGGCTATAGAGAAATTTAATTCTCAAGCCACTATACATAGTGTGTTAATTTTTCCTCTTACCTCCATTCCTAAGATCCTATTCACCTTTGTCAAGTGTTCTTACAAATATTATCTTTATATTCATATAATTAATTATTATTATTATGTTAATACTATTATATCCAACTAAATAATTATTATTATATTTATTGATATAATTATTTATATACCAACTATTATTACATTTATAATGATAATTAATAATAATAATATTTATAAAAATAATACTACATATTTATTTTTTTATTAATGTAAATACTGGTATTATAAATATTATCATTATAATGTATAATTATTATAATTATTGGTAACAACTTTGTTGTTGTTGTTATTATTATTACTACTACAATACTGTTAATATTAATATTGATATTGATTATAAATAATAGTAGTAGTAGTAGTAGTAGTAGTAGTAGTAGTAGTAGTAATAATAATAATAATGTTGTTATTGTAAAAAATCATATTATAATAATTAAATTTATAAAAATAATATTAATAATATAATTTTATTTTTATGAGTAATGTTATTATTAAAAGTAATAAAAATCAATGATAATATTGTTGTTATTCTTATAAATAGAAATATTATATATTATCATAAATAATATTATTATACATAATTAATAATGATGATGATGATGATGATGATGATGATGATGATGATGATAATGATAATAACATTAATAATTAATGTCATTTGATCAGATCAGATATAATTGGTGCTGATATAATCTTTATCTTATCCTATCTCAAAATAAAGTGAAAAAATAAGGCTAATATGCTTGGGTGGTTTTGATTATATAAATCCAAAAATGAGTACAATTGTGTATGTTGTCTAATGCAATAGATAAGTAGAGGAGTTACTTGTGTACCAACTATTGAGTGAGGTGTAAAGGCGTATGAGAGAGAGAGAGAGAGAGAGAGAGAGAGAGAGAGAGAGAGAGCTATGGTTGAAACAAAAGAGTAAGAGAAGGTTGAAGATAGATATGGAGATGAGAAGATCTGAGAGGAGACGCTCATTTGGCGATCATGGACTTATGCCGAGGCCATTACTTTTGTTAACTTTAATTAGAAACCATCATAACATTGTCATACCAACTTAGATGTCAACAACGCAAATTTATATGAGCTTGTGGATTCACCCGCAACAAGAGGTATGCCTCCTTCAATTCATTAGGTCTTATTTAATTTTAGTTAGACAATAAAATATAATTAGACAATTAAAATACTTCAGTTATAAAGTAAGTTATCAAGATCTCAAATGATGTTTAGTAAAAAGTAGGTCACCATGTTGATTTGAATCCTACTATTAGTATTAGGAAGCACCATGGTACTTGGTAATGCCATCACTTTTTTATGAAGTTCCAAAACTAATTATCTTTAATGTGGGTTATTAAAGAACAAAAAAAATTACACCAAAATTGTTCTCAAAATTTTCTTTATAAATAAACATCTACATTGCTATATTTTAGATGTATAAATAAATATACTCGTGTATGTGAAAATATACATATCTTATAAAAATATATACACATTTTTCATGATTTAAATGCATGTCTTTTCCTAATACAAGTATAAGAAGAAAATACATCTTTTATTAATACTTGTATAACAAGAAATACACATGTTTGAATATAAATTCCACATCTTTTAGTACTACCATAAGTATCTTTCACGACTGGAATATACATCTTTTAATTCTAAAATTAATACATATTTTCTTTTATAGATGCACATTTTTTTAATACAATAATACATATTGTCTAAAACATGAATACACATATTTTAGAATAGAAATAAATATCTTTCAAATAGTAAATTTTTTTTTTTAAAGGATGTACATTCTTTCCTCACAAAAAATCATAATTTTTAGAGTATAAATACAAATTGTCATATTTTAGGACATGCATTCACATTTTTAAATGCTATAATGCCCATTTTTATTAATGTGTATTATTTTAATATAAGAATACACACCTTTCTAGACATAAATACATATCTTTCAAGATAACATGTCAATTATTAATACAAGGGTAACAACTATATATGCTTTAAAATAAATACACATATTCTAGAAAAGGAATACAATTCCTTTTTATTTATGTAAATGTAAAAACATTCACACACCCCATTATTCATGATCTATAACAAACAAAAAAATGTACATCTACAAGGGGGATATACATTATATATGAAACAAATAAGTATATTTCGATAAAAGAACACACATCCTCTATTTACTAGAATGAAAATTACACATTATATTTGAAACAAATAAACATCTTTTGATGAAAAAAAAAAACAATTTCTCCATCTACTAGAATGAAAAATACATGAGATTTGAATACGGTACCTTCCATACATTCGGCTTGTGTACTCTACCAATTATCCAATTAAAGAATAATGTTATTTCTACCTTTTTGTTTCCCTATAAAATGTTCTGAACCTTAAAAGGCCACCGAAGCAAGTCAATTCAAATTTAGAGACTAATTAGAATAAAAGTTAATCTACAAAGCTAGATTGAATATTTTTTTGGGACTAAAATAAGGAAAGGTATATTCAAGAAGGACAAAAAAAAAATACATAATTATTTTTTCTTCCCTTATAATAAGCATATATATTTTTCCCTATAGATAATGCTATATTACTATATTAAAACTAGTGTATCTTTTGAATAAATTAATATATGATTTGAATTTAATCTAAAGTAATAATATGGTAGAGTGTTTAATAGATGTGTATTATTTTTATTAAATGTATGAAGTCATAATATCGCTTGGTAATATATCTAAAATGAACTAAATTAATGTTTAATGATAATTTTAAACATGTGGTATTTTATTAATACTTATTTATATTTTTAAAATTTGATATAATTTTAATGTTTTACCTTTAACCCCATATAACCATATACCCTTATAACAAAAAAAAAAATTAACCAATAATATTATTTTCTATTCTTAATAAATTATTGTAATAGCAATACTAATAAGAAGAAGAAGACTTTTTTTTTGTTGTTATTATCAATAACTAATAATCATATAACATTATTAGAAACTATTCATATTATATTATTATAAATATTAATAATGAAATTATAATTAACAATATTCAAATTACTTAATTGTCAAACCATCAATCAACAATATTATTTATAATTACTAATTTACTATTACTATTACTACAACTATTATTACATTATCTTTATAATAATATAATAATATTATAAGTTTCTATTAAAATAAAATAAAAAACAATAATGTTAGCAATAACTAATAACCATATATGATTATATGAATCAATAATAAAAGTTTAAGTGGGAGCATTCTAATTACTGAATATCTAACAACTAACCAAAAATATTATTTATAATTATTTATTAATTATTATAATTAATTTATTATCTTAGCTATAATAATATAACTATAATACAATATCTCTATAAATAACTAATAATGATATATTTTTATAACCATTCATAATAGAAGTATACTTAAAACTATTCAAATTGCTTAATAATCAAACCATTAATTAAAAATATTATTTTCGATTATTGCTCAAATATTATTATTATCATTAATAGATTATCTTAATATTAAGATGATTATAACACAACTAATATTGAAACTCAAAAAATATTTATATGAATTACTAATGATAATATATTAATATAACTATTAATAACAAAAGTATACGCAATACTACTTTTGCTTGATAATCAGTAATTAATATACAACATAATTTATCATTACTGATTAATAATTATTATTAATTAATGATTTTGATGGTAATGTAATAATAATAAAATATTATTACCGATATCTTATAGTAATATATTATTAGAATTATTAATAATAAAGATTTAATTAGCAATATTTTAATTAGTTCATAGTCCATAATTTATTAACAGTATTATTTATAATCACTGATTAATTGGGATTATTATTATATTATCTTAATCATAATGGTAATGAAATATTATATTAGAAAACGAATAACAACATATTATTATCACTTTAATATTAAAAGTATAATTAAAACTATTCTAAATACTTAATAATTAAATGATTACTCAATAACATTATTTCTGATTAATGATTAATTATTATTATTATTATATAATTATTATTAATAATAATATAGTAATAATAAATAAGTTTTTTATCAAAACTAAAAAAACTAATGGTAATAAATATTACTATTAATAACTAATAGTAATATATTTCTACACTTATTATAAAAGCTAAATTATTAATATTCTAATTGCTTAATAATGAATAATTATAGTTTATATTATTCTTATTATTTATTTATTCCTAATTATGATTTATTATTTTCATAATGTAATTTTATCATATTATATATAAGAATAAGAATTATAATTAAAAATGAATATATTGATTAATTAAATTATTGTTTAATTATTTAAAATTTGTATGATCTAGTTATTATGTAAGAATAAGTTGTAGATATTAAGATTATAAGATTTTTAAGATAATAAGTTTTAAAAAAAATGATGTGAAATTTATATTATTAGATAATACAAAAATTAATAGCTTTACTAAACATAATTCTTTTGATTCAAGTATATTTTTTTTCTTTGTTTTCCTCATGTGTATAAGGAAAAAATTGTTGAAGAAGTGTAAAGAAAATTTATTTAGGCAAAATGGTGGCCACTTACTACAGGATAGCTTACCTATATTTCAAGGAGCTACCGATCCCATCAGAATGTTCACAGCATAAGAGATGGAGATGGCCACATGCTAGTTTGATAATAAAAACATCATTGGCTGTGGAGGTTTCGGTATTGTATACAAGGGCTATTTATCGGAGGTAGAAATCAAAGATGTTAGACCAAACTGAAATCAAACAATTCATTAACAAAGTTGTACTTCTTTCTAAGATCCATCTTAAAAATGTAGTTACTTTCTTAGGCTACTACTTGGAGATGGATGTTCCATTACTAGTTTACGAATTTGTCAACAATGGAACCCTCAAGTCCCACTTACATGGCGAACGAAACCAATTGCTAATTCCATGGACAACTCTCCTTAAAGTTGCAGTAGAAATTGTAGGATTATTGGCTTATCTATAGAATAACCATCATCCGCCAGTCATTCATAGAGATGTCAAGCCTGACAACATACTCTTGGATGAAAATTTTAATACTAAAGTATCAGACTTTGGCTTATCATGGATAGTTTCACAGAATGAATCACATATGCATACAAAGGTATAGGGCACATTAAGTTATTTAGATCCAGAATACTTTCGCACATCTGAACTGACAGAGAAGAGTGACGTCTATAGTCTTGGGGTTTTCCTCGTAGAACTTTTTACCAGGAAGAAATTGTTAACCGATGAGTATAGCATTTTAGTGGAGAAATTTGGATCTTCAATGAGAGATAACACTGTGTATAGAATTATAGACCGACATATTGTAAATGAAGAAAATGTTCAGGAAATTATGGAAGTTGCAAAGGTAGCAAATATGTGCTTGAGAGATAAAGGGGAAGAGAGGCCTACAATAGATGAAGTTTCTATGCACTTGAAAAGTATTTGGGCGGAAGTTGAGCATAAGCAATGTGTAACTAAGTCTTATAACCTGGAAGAAAATGAGGATTTGATCTCAAGGGCATGTCCAGATTCTCATGTTGTAAGGAAAAATAGTACAAGGTCTCATGTGTCATCATGGTATTTATTTGGGGGAAGATGAAGCTAGCTAGCTAGCAAAGTGGTGTTTTATTCTTAATTTTGATTGCACTAAATGTTGTTGTTCGTATGTTATAAGGGTATCCTTGTTGTCATCCCCATCTCTCTTTTTCTTCTAGCTTTTATCTAATAATAAAAAGTATTGTTTTGGTGGTAAAACATGATGTGACAACTCAATTATTATAGTAACATAATAATACACAATTATAGTACTAGTGTAATTTGCTTTGATACTAACAAGCCGATTGAATTATTCAACCATTCCTTCTTCTTTTTTTAATTAGAACATGCATTTTATTTGTTTATTTCTTTCATATGCTTTACATAATGAATACTTTTAATGTGGGTGGGCCTTTTACTAAAATGACATGAGGTCTTGTTTAGCATCTTTACTAATATTCAATCCTTTTTTAATAATAGGTAATTTGATGAGGTTTAGTTATATTTTTTTTATCAATGGGGCCTCATATTTTTCATTTTCATATAATCTTACAAAGCCAATGGCCTATTATATGACATATAATATGATGGTATGAACAAAGAATGGGATTGCATATGCCAGTAAGGATAACTATTTGGTGAGTGCATAGTAGTGGGTTGACCTATTAAATTTATTACAAATAAAGAATGGTGCAGTAAGCTGTTCTCGACCATGATTGTTGATTCGCAATGTTCATGTACCCTAGTTCAAAGGATTTCGTTGAGCAATTAACACCTATGATTTGAATTCAGAGACTACTAGGTGACAATGCCTCGCATAAGATGGCACACCTAGTATAAGGCATTAAGAACCACATATATCTTGTCACAGTAAGGAGGAAATTAGTTACTTCAATCAACCAATGTACCACATAATTGCATTGAGAACAATCACCAAATCCATAAAAAATACATAATAATTTATCGTTACTGTAGATAGCAGCAACATAAATTTTGGATGCATACTTTGGTGATACAACATGTTTCATGCACAATCACTTTAATACAAATGGGCACTTCTTAGTAAATTCTTCCTGCAATCATGCATTTTGTGATAGATTTCTTTGTAGTAGCTTATATTAGATGACAAGAAAACCTATATTCAATTTCAATACGTCAAGAGAGGGAGTAAATTATACCGACTTGCGAAGAATCTGAGTGTAAGGATGTCAATGGAAAAGATACTTCATAACATTGAACAAATTAGTTCCTCATTTAAACTTGAATAAATTATTTATTTACTTAAATTTGAAAAGATCTTGTTACGAGCCTTAACGCTGGGTCGCCTTGCCTACTACAACCCTTGGCCTAATCCCCGTAAAAAAAAGAAAAAAGAAAAAAGAATGATGTTGGGGGTCTTAATTAGAACCGGCAAAAGTTAACCCAATTCGTCTAATCCGACACGCACAAAACCTGACCCTACTTAACCTAAGAGATTCATCAACTTGACCTAACCCCAAATTGTAGCCTAACATCAACTTGACCCGCTATCAACGCTACCCGTGCATCAACCTGACTCGATCTAACCAAACTGTATTTAATATTAAATACATGTCTTATTATTTATTTAAAACTTTTAAAAATATATTGATATTGAAATTTTATATATTTTTTCTACTTTTATTGTGAATTTACTTATTCACCAATGATATTCAAAATTTATCGATTTTCTCATGTAAAAATAAAACATTAAAAAGTCATAATAATAATTAATAACACATTATTGATCACATGCTTACATGAAGTTAAACTTATTATTTGCTTATAAGAGTAATGAGTTGCATTAATTTTGGTGGTGAATGTCCGATTTGACCCAAATCTAAAGTAATTCAATCCTAGATTAGCTCAGTCCAAACTCAATCCGACTCGATAAAGTAGCCAGAAATAATCGAACCCAACCCGACTTGAACCTAACCCAGACTATCTCAACCTAAACCCGACTAGACCCAGTTAATTAACCTGATATAACCAAATTTGTAACAATGTGAACTCGAACCCGACCTGAACAATAAGGTGACTTGAATCCGAAATGATCTGATCTGACCCACAACCTCCACAAACAACCTGATTTAACCTGCCCAACCTGGTAATAGTCTTAACCAATCATAAAGTCGGTCTACTTGTAACTATACTTCATAGGCCGGATTCATATACATTATCTTACTCTTGTTGATCAAATACTATAATATATAGGACAATACCACCTACCATTTAAAGAGGATCATTTTTTCTTTTTATTTATTTATTTAAAGAGGATCTAACAATGAGTCTGATCTAGATTTGGTCTGAGTAGATCCAAACTCAAATCCAAACAAAACATCTATAATTTGACACTTACATTATAATTTGTTAATTAGAACATGCAAGTTTTTTTGATATGTACGTTTTACATACGTGATGCTTATAATGGAAGTAATTATTTATTTTATTTAATCTTATAGCTACAACCACGACATTTATTCCCAACTCAATGTTCCCAAACTCTCACCCCGTACCCATTATTCATTGTTTCCTTAAAAGCTTAATTAATCTTATTAACCAACATCAATTGAGTCTTAGTAATGAAGTTTGATTGTTAGTTGAGGTATATTGTGGTTTGACAAACCACACGGTGGCCCAAACATTTCCCATTCCTCTAATGTCAATGTGTATAATATGAACTTGACTCCGTACCTAGTTCATTGCATATTTCAGTGAGACCTTTAATCAACTCAAAATATGTAGGATTTGAAGTTAATATTTCAAGTCTTTACTATAATCTGCATGGATGCGACATTTTCTTGTCTCCTAGTCCTAGTTAGTTAGTCCTAACTGATGTGACAATCTTTTATCATTTACGATGCATGTAAATTCAGCCCAGAAAACCTGCATTATTTATGCATTCAACCTTAGCCATGTCGAATGCTCCTCACTACTCTTTATTATTGCGTAATTCATTTCCTACTTTCAAGAGCTGCACGTCATCTTCAAGGCATATAGTATGTAAACAATATAATGCTTGTGAGAAAGCTTCGTAATAGGATCACGCATCCATGCGATCACCACCTAGTAATGAAAACCCCGTATTTTCGAGTTCAACATGCCTATCGGGCCATATATATCACGCATCCATGCGGCGGCCACCGCAGCGACGACAATGTAAAATTTGATTTCTTTTCTTGAAAATTTCTTGATATACTAATTCATTAAGAATTTATTTGGTTTGAAGAAAATTAAGTAGAAAGAAAAATGTAGAGGAAAGAAAATGAAGAAAAATTATTTTCTTTTCTTTGTTTGGTTGTTGGAAAAATTTTTATGAAAAATTGAATTCTTGAAAAATATTTTTAGTGTTTGGTATATAGAAAGAAAATTTTAAGAAAAGTTAAAAGTTATTATTTAAATATTATTATACATTTAATGTTATTAAAAATATTATATTGATATAAAAAAAATTACATAAAATTTCTAAAAAATTTATAAAAACTCCATAAAATCAATACTTATTCTAAATTTTTTTTATAGAACTATTCTAAAATATTAGATGAATAACTTATAATAATTTTTTTAAAAATTGTAAAAAAATACAAAATATTTCATATTCCTATATCTATATGTCCGTTACTCAAATCCGATAAGAAAACCTATACATATATCCGTATCCAAATTTGTTGGGTATTTTTTTTATATACCTATATCCATATCCAAACTCGGTGGATATTTTTTCCTTCAATATCTATATCTATATGTAACACCCCCAAATTTCACTCCGAAAATTTTTTTTTATTTTTTTTGAAAGATTACAGCGGAAGCTAGGAGCGAATTTGGGAAATGTTACCGCCACATCTAACACAAGATAAATGTCAACCATCTATCTCATGTTAGATGTAAGGCTAAAACCTGTCAAACAATTAAATCTGAATAGTAAACACTTATCAGAATACGAGAAATTTAAAGTCAATTACAAAACCCTTAGAAATCTGAAAACAATACTTGCAACTTCCAAAGGTGAATACATTTAAACAAAAAGAATCCCGAAGATCCGGATCGCCTATTCACTCAGGTCAAGCCTTCCACCCCAAAACAGTATCCGATCTTAACCTGCACAAGGAGTCTGCTCCCCACCATTGGTGGATCATCACAGGACCCATTCAACCAGTGTAGTATTAGTACGGGTCCAATACTGAGTAAATCTCGCTACCCTACTTTATGAAAGGGACGTAAACTATAACATCAAGTACGTATTAAATTATAGTACAATACGTTAATACAAAATCATTCATACTCACCACCCACAGAATAAATCCTGCCATACACCCGTAGTAACATATAAGCATGGTATCACCGAAATATAGAGCGGCTCATTATACACATAAGTAGCATATGGTAATACATATAATAAAAGCTGGCCATGGTCCAATTAGACTTATTCTTTAATCTCATTAATAATATGCTCATTCAACACATATTCTTTAATGATCCATGTAAGCACGGGGACCCCACTATTATAGCCGGTGGACCGAAAATCAACACCCAGGGCAAAACACCTCTGGCCACTATTCTAACCGGTGGACCGGACTGGGTCGGGCTCATCAGTCTTTCGCTTTACATAATTAATATCTTATTTATGTCTTATTGAATCACATCATACCATTGACATGCATATCCTAGAGGGCCGTATCATAACACATCATAAATATCGTACATAAACATTTCACCTCAAATCTGAAGATGTACGCGTACTATCACATACTAATAGGAACATAAGCACACGTCTTGCTTCCAAGCTACATTACTCACGGAACAGGTAAGATCACGACATTTAACACACGACACATAATTCATATAAAACATCCATGGCACGTAAGATACATGTCCCACATCCAATCTTATCTATATCCTCACTCGGTTTAGGTTACCGAGCTGTCTCCTATGCTTATATTAGGCCACTAAACACCCTTTTGTAATTACCATACTTTTCACATTTCTCGCACTAAAAACCCAAACATTACCCTCAAACTCGACTCTCCCACATAATTCACTCTTCCTCATAAATTCTTATTATTTTCCTTTCCTTTTTCCACCTTCTTAAGTTAGGGTTTCCTTCCCAAACCCTAGTTGGTCCCTATGTACCCTTAATTTATCCCACGTACTATTTCTCACCCCAAGCCTCCAAACTCCCAACAAACTTTCAATTACCTTCCCTACGCCCCAGAGTAACTTTCCATACGTAAGGTTCGCCCCCATGAGGACCTTAACCACCCCATGCAAACCCTAGCACTTCCACCATGCCAACTCTATCATTCTCATGCAAACCCTAGTTTCCTTTAGACAACTTTACTTCTTCCACTCTCCCATTTATTTAATTCCCCCTTTTCCCATCCATTTATTAATCATAAATTGCCTAGGTCATTCTTCCCTGCGTTAGCCAACGTACTTCCCTTTGGTTATCCTATTCGCTTATGTTTCTCTTTCAAGCCCCCACTCCACAACTCCTCATCAACTCCTAGCATGCATGTCACATCACACCACTCTATCCTTGCACCATACCATATTAGTACATATAAACAAGAGTACGGGGACGTACCTCGGTTCCAAGCTGCGCTACATGAATACACAGATAATATACAGACTAAAGCACACCACCGCATAAGGCATACAAGGCAGGTAAAACATACGATACACACAGATGGCCTTAGCCTCGTCCTTACTAACCACCCACAGGTAGAGGTAAGTAGAGACTTACCTGGATCCGAAGCTAGCTAAGCGACGTAAGAGGGAGAGAGATCTCTAGCTCGTGGATCCACGAGAAAGCTTTCCTAGATCCGATAGAAATCGAAAGCTAAATTAGAAACTATCCTATCAATCAATAATTTCAATTATTATAATTTACTCGATACAAAGAGACAAACTATTTTTCTTGGAAAACGTGTCCAAAACTTAGGATCTAAAAGCATTAAGATTAAATATAAATCAAACAGATTAATACAAATACACTTAGGACATTTCAAATTAATTTGGAAAGCCCGAGAAGAATAATCGATCATAGGTTAATTTATCAAAAATAACTTATTTATTAGATTTTATAACTAAATAGGTAATCCAACCGTTTACATAGAACCAAATTCAAACCGATTAGGTTAAAACAGAATTTAAATGGTTTAAAACCCAAAGATAGAATTCGATTAGATAAATACACGTAGCAAATATCAATTTTATAAAATCATCCCCGAAAATTAGGGTTTTTAATACTTAAACCACAAATCGGCCAAATCACTTTGAGTACCTCAAATTGATAGTTTTAGAACACAATTAAACTAATTTTAGATAAATCTAGACAATCAAATTCAACAAAATGATCTTCCGATAAATCAATTCCAGGTGATCAATTTTCAAAATTAGGGTTTTAAAGCCCACGATACAAACTCCGATAATTCAAATCAATTGATTCCAATTAAAGGCATTAAAATACAATTATGATCATTTTAACTACTTTTATAAATTTAATTTTAGCAAAACAACTACACAAATAACCAATTTCATAATTTCACTTAAAATCAAGGGTTTTAAGCCCGAAAATACGATTCAGTAAAATTCTATAAATTTAATCAAATTGAATGTTTAGAAATACAATTAAAAATATTTTATAACATATCAATTAATCAATTGATCAAAACCGATAGCAGAAACATCCAATTTAGCACAATTAGGGTTTTTGAGCCCGGAACGCAAACCCGATCAATTATTGCCAAAACATACCAATTGACGGTTCGGAAATGTAATTAAACATATTCTAATATAATTTATATAGTCAATTGAATAAAATAACCAGATTACCCAAACCAATTTAAACCCGCGGGAATTTTGGCCTAAAAATCCAATTCCGGTCAATTACGCACAATTTTCCCAAATCAACACTTCTAATATAAAATTAAATATATTTTAAACAATATTATAAAATCAATTGAGCGGAACGACTCAATTATACGACCCAATTTCATTACACCCAAAATTTGACCTAGGAATCAAATTCCGATAAAACCTGCATAAATTTCTCAAATTGACGGTTTCAAAATGAAATTGGATATATTTTAAAACATATTGTATAATCAATTTGTCCGAAATTGCAAAAACGGGCGGATCCGAAAAATTTGGGCATAACCCAGCTAAAAATCCAATTTTTCCAAAATTCCAACACAACCACACAATTAACCTATCCAAATCACTCTTACAGCATATACATACATAAACAAACAATCAATTTAGCTTTTTATAAGCTAATTCATACCCAATTAATCAAAACAAGGTTAGGGTTTTTTCGGAAATTATACCAAACGAAAAACTGACAAATCGGGGCAAGGAAGGCTGGGGAAGCTTCGTCGGAGGCTAAGGACTGCTCGCCGGTGATCGCCCGATCTCGTCGGTGACCGGGCGGTAGCGCAAGCGGTGCGGCTCGTTGCTGCTGCGCTCTGCCGCCGCTGCTGCTCCTGTGCGCTGCTGGGCGTGGCTTTGACTGCTGCTGTTGCGTCGACGGTGCTGGTCGGCAGTTGGAGGCTGACGATCGACGAGGGGGGAGCAGGGAGGAGGAGCTAGGGAGATGGAGAGGCGCGAGGGGGGGTCGGCTAGGGTTAGGGTTGCGAGACAGGGGGTCGGGGAAAGGGAAGAGAGAAGAAAAAGAAGGGAGGGGTGCGCCGGTCGGGGCAGGGTGCGGGGTTTTTTTTTTTTTTTTTTTTTTTTTTTTACAAATACACATTAGATAAAATACCAAAAACATCAAAATATTAGTAGAAGATTTTATCTAAAATTTATTTAATCAAAAATTTATTTTGACCGGATCCGAAGGTTTAAAATTAGTAAAAAGGCTATATAAAGGATTTTGGAAACATTTTCGGAAGGATTTAACAACGAACACAAAATTTATATTATTTACGGAAATGTATTATAAGACCTCGAAAAATTATTTAAAAGTATATAATAAAATGTTTAAGTCAAATTCTAATAAATCAAGACTAATTTTAATAATTTCCGAAATCGGTTTTCCGTAAACCAAAACGCATAAAAGGAAAGAGAATTAATTCTAGAAAGAATTTCTTAAATAACTCCGAAAACCTTTTTAATTTAAAACTTTCCAAAAATATTAAAGATTACCGAAAATGAATAAATTTAAAGTCGAAAATATTTTCTACGGATAAAATTATTAAAATAAATTTAACTATTTAAATAGAAATTCTATAATTTAAATAATATATTTCGTTAACGAAATATAACTTCAAAACAAAGTCGTAATCACATGACGAAGATATAATCAAAAACGAATTAAAAATATAAAAAAACCAAAATACGAGAAAGAACGGGAATATATATTTTTAACCGAAGATCGAAATCATAAGAACATAATAAAATCATTGTCGTGAACGAATTTGTCTAGAATGGTTCGCAACGACAATGATTAATTACATTCAATTATGAATTCAAAATCATCGATAAATCCGTAAAACGAATCGAAATTAAAATAATTAATTATTTACATCAATTTACGCTAATAAAATCATTAAACTTAATAAACCTGGATTTTAAAAATACGGGGTATCACACTATATGTATTTACTCATATCTATTTATATATTTATTAGATAAAATTTATTGAATTTAAGATAAAATTCATTACATTACGGGTAAAATTTGGGCCAACTGCCGGCCCTTTTACTGTGCTTAGTGGGGAGATGTGTTTGGCTAATAAGTTGTCTGTACGAAAGCGCTGCCGTCAGAGCACTCAGATCCGAAAACTATCACAAAATATATATATATTTTTTAAATAAAAAATTAATGATTCATTTTATATTATCATTAACCAAAATACTATCTCCCTCTCTATTGACCGTGGGAACGATCTCGCGGTGCGAATTGCCACGAGAGAAAGAGATGAGGATGAACATAAATAATAATAATAAATAATATTTCATTTTTCGGTTGATGGATTTTCCTTCCGCTATTTCAATAATTGGCCAAGCAAGTACTCCCCCTCCCTCTCTGTCTCTCTATCTAGGAATATTCTCGGAATGAAAAAAATGCCCGACGGCATGCCCTTGGTTTTCCCATGTACGCCCAAGAAAACAAAATGAAATGAATTATGTCGCTGACAGCATGCCCTGTTGATGAATTCTTCTTCGATCAAAGGGATCCAATTTTTTTTTCCTTCCTCCTTTTGGTCTTACCCATGTAGGCACTTCGTGTGGTGGCTCTCAAGATTGATCTTCATGTAACCAAAATAAAAATAAAATTGAAAGTTACATCGGCTCAAGCACTAGATAAAGATCTCTGTATCCCTCTTCCTCTTCTTCTTTTTCATAAACTCTTCTTCTATGTGCGTTAAAAACATACACGCTGCCGGTATATACTAACGATCGATGATAAAAAATTCTTACAGACAGAGAGATGGACAGCACGTACGTACTTTATGAAGGAAAGGGAGACGGAAGGATTATTTCGAGCCAGGGCAGGTGAAACGGAAGAGGAAAGGGATGTACAGTAGAGAGTTGGGGGAGTCAGGAGGGAGGTTGCAGAAATTTTCTTACAGCTTTTCTTTCTTTCCTTAGCTAATCGGAAAGAAAATCTGCTTACTTAACTTTCATTAATATTTTTCTCTATATTTTCTTTCTTTCTAATTTTCCAGCTAACCAAACACATTCAAATCATTTTCCATTCAACTTTTTTTTTCTTTTTTTCGTAAACCAAATATAGCCTAACTCAAAGCATGTTAAGTATTTTTATTGCAACAAACGCATATAATTGGCGGCCAACTAATACTGCACCCACTTCCCCATTGTTACATGTGTAGGCAGATTATTAATATAAATAATCTAATAGATATGATTAGTTCCTACATTTATATTTTAGGTTAGATTTTGTACATGATCCTAATCATATATATATATATATAAGCACACCATATATAACATAAGATTAAGGCCAAATTATTATTATTATTATTTTAAATAATCCTAAACAAGCACTTGTTCCTATAGATGACTCGTAATTCCTAGCATTATCTATGAAATTGACAAGAATACTATCGAAAAAAAATTTCAAAATATTTTGACGACATGCTGAACCTTTGGGAATATTTTCCACACGCATGGCACCTTTTAAAGCCACGATTCCACTCGTAATCCCGAGGATGGCAACAAATAATCTAGGCGGGTTGTGTTTGGTTATTGAATTGAGGATTGGTTAATTAACTGTTGTGACACGTAACGTGGAATAAGCTTGCCGACGTGCAATCTCCTGGGCAGACCGTGGCTTTACTATCACACATATCACACATCCATCTGAGGATGATGATGACATGAATTTAAATTTTGTTTTCTTGACAAATTCGTAGTAGACTAGCACTGCACCCGTTCCCCCAGCTATACATTGAGACATACACACAACACACAGAACCTTTAGCTTCTTCTCTCCCTCATCCAAATAATAGGAACCAGTGCCAGCCGTCGTCACCACCACTGATTCCGCAGAAAACCAGGTTGAAGGTCTCATGCCTTGACATTGGAGCCTTAAGGCAATCCTCAGCTTCTGTTTGTCCCTATTAGTTCTACGAACTTTGGCAACAAGAATCAGCACTGCTATACGGCCACAGCTGGACTATCTCGAGTTGCAAAACCAGGCTGCCCGGATAAGCGTGGGATGAAAAAAGGCTGTTAAACAGTAGTGTAGGCTTCTTTGTCAATTCTATCCATAAGGCATGAAACCGTATTCTTCTCACCAAATTCTTCTAGTTATGATTCCTATCAGTTCCGAGTCAGCAAAATATCCTTTGATGTTATGCCCATAGTGAAGGCTTGTAATGATGATGGATATCATAAGCAAAGTCGATTCTCACATCACCTGAATTCCTTCTCTCCACCTTAAACAAATTCACAGCTGTAGGTTGTGATGCCTTAGGATTCATTGGTAAGTCTGGTAACGTAGCTGGGTGCTCCTTGTTTTGTACCAATGAGATAGATTTCAGTCAAGTATCATCACGCGCGGGTATTGGATGTTGTCGGACTTCTAATATCACTCACTCCTGGGTTGTGGAATTATACTAGAAGTATTCTGAACCACGCCCTATTGGGCGGAAAAGAGTACTCCTGTGTTAAATATGCTTCAAAATAAGTAGTAGGTAGTTGCTACTTGATTCTTAGTTTTTCTATGTGAGTCGCTATTTTCTAGTTTATTACTAAGTGGTTATGATTTAGTCTAGGTGTCATACTTAGCGGTTTATTTTCGGTTAATAGCTTGTGTGTTAGTGGGACATGATCACCCACTTAGTAAGATAGCGGTGGCCTATTTTCAGCTTTGTTAGTTATGTTTTTAGCTTATTTAAAGGTACCTAATGTAGTTGATTTTATGTAAGCAGTGAATAAATTACTTCCCTTCACTAACTTCCTTTTATATTTTAAATCCCCAACAAATTCTTGGTATAAGAGTTGGCAAAAAAGAAGACAATAGCAAAGTCTTTCTTTTTATTTTTTCTCATCAGGCGAGGTTTTTTCTTTAAAAAATCAAAAAAAGGAAAAATCAAACAACAAAATTAAATTGGTAAAGTTAGAGAGAGAAATACAAAGAGTAGAGTGAAACACAAAACACTGAAACACATACCGAAGAGCACAGACAAAAATCATCTATGGCTAGCAATGGCATCAACCCATCATCTTAGCCCCTAATTCCAATTTTTAAGGGGGGAAAATACCACTTATGGAGTCTTAAGATGAAGACCCTATTCAAGTCTCAAGAGCTATGGGACATGGTAGAGCATGGGTATGAGAAACCCACGGAGGCCTAGCAGAACCCGATCAATAGTTACAAGAGAATCGGAAGAAAGAATCTAAGGCTTTGCTCTTCATCCAATTAGCACCGGATGACAAAATATTTCCATGAATTGTAGTAGCATCAACCTTAAAGCAAGCCTGAGATATACTCAAGGCTGAATTTTTTGGCAACAAGAAGGTAATTGGTGTTCAATTATAGACTCTCCATTCTAAATTTGCTAATTTGTCCATGAAAGATAAAGAACCTATATAAGGATTCTTATCTAGAGTCTATAGGGTTGTCAATCATATGAGAACATATGGTGAAATTGTTAGTGATCAAACAATTGTTAGTAAGGTTTTGAGAAGCCAAACTATAGATTACATCCATATTGTTACCACTATATGAAAAATCTAAGGATTTGTCAGCTTATACATTTGATGAGTTGATGAGTTCCTTGATAGCACATGGAGATTGTCTGAACAAACCATCTAAAAAGAATAAATAGAAAGCTCTTCAAGTGAAGGGAGAATCTTCCTTTAAGGGGAAGACTAAAAATTCAGGCAGTAGAGGATCTAGCAAAGGAGACTTTCCTGGCCGAGGTCATGGAGGAGGCAGAGGTCATGGTCATTCCAAAGGTCGTGATTAATTCGGAGAAAATCAACACTCCAAGAGCAATATACAATGTCATTACTGCAAGAAGTTCGGCCATAAAGAAGTAGAATGTTGGAGTAAGCAAAGAGGTGAATCAAAGCAAACAAATTTCATGGAAAATCCCTAAGAAGAGAGCAACTTGTTCGTGGCTCAATGAAAAATTAATCCAATGGATAATGTTGTATGCTTTATTAACAATGGTTGCTCTAACCATATGTCTAGTATAAGAGCACTCTTCAAGAGTCTTGATGAATCACAAAAATTAGAGGTATGGATGGGGGATCACCAGCAAATCAAAGTAGAAGGCAGAGGTACCATTGTAATCCCAACTTCAAATGGCAATACAAAGCTCCTTCATGATGTGTAGTATGTACCTTCTATTGCTCATAATCTTTTGAGTGTTAGTCAATTAATTAAGGGTGGATATTTTTTTAATTTGAGGATGATTGTTGTAGCATTTATGATAAAAAAAAAATCTAGCCTCAAATTTGTAGGAGTCCAAATAACTCAAAAAAGAATGTTCCCCCTTAATGTGTCAAATTGTGATGTTAGCAGTGCACTAATTGTTAAAGGAAACATAGAGGCAAATTTGTGGCATTTGCAATATGGTCATTTGAATGTTAAAGGGCTACAATTGTTAAGCAAAAAAAAATATGGTTGTTGGTTTGCCTAAAATTGAATCTCTTGATTTATGTGAAGAACGTGTGTATGGTAAACAAAGTGGACCATCTTTCCTTGTTGGCAATACTTGGAGAGCCTCTACTTGTATAGAACTTGTTCATGGAGATTTATGTGGTCCCATGTCAACTGAGTCTCTTGGAAGAAGTCGATATTTTTTTCTATTTGTTGATGATTGTTGTCACATGAATTGGGTTTTTTTCTTGAGAAAAAAATCTAAAGCCTTTGATTATTTCAATAAATTTAAGTCACTGGTGGAGAAACAAAGTGGGTTTAAAATTAAGGCACTATGTACAAATCACAGTGGAGAGTTTGTCTTAAATGAGTTCAACATTTTCTACAAGGAGAACGGTATTTATAGGGAGTTGGTTGCACCTAATATGCTCCAACAAAACTGTATAGCTGAGAGGAAAAATTGTACAATCATGGAGATGGCAAGAAGCATGCTAAATGCCAGAGGAGTTCCAAAGCTATTTTGGGTAGAGGCTATAGCCACGACAATGTATATCCTCAACATTTCACCTACAAAGGCCGTTTACGATCAAACTCCATTTGAGGCGTGGAAAGGTAATCGGCCAAAGGTAATCCAGCTATGTATTTCTGGTTCTGTCGCATATGATTTGGTTCATTCTCGCACTAAGCTTGATAATAATTCAGTAAAATGCATTTTTGTGGGTATAGTACATTGGTTGGGGGTGGCATTTTAGCAATGAGATCAATCTTGGCCTTTTCAACTTTAATTCCACAATTAGAGATTAAGTGACCTAAAATAATCACTTCTTATACCATAAAATGGCATTTCTCCCAATTAAGTACAAGGTGCACTTCTTTACATCTCTTCAATAGTTTAGCAAGATTATCCAGATAGTCATCAAAATAAGTTCAATAAATAGAAAAGTCATCCATAAACACCTCCATGATATTTTCAATAAAATTAGAGAATATGGACTTCATGCATTGTTAGAAAGGGACTAGATCATTCCACAAGCTAAATAGCATCCTTCTATAAGCAAAGGTGCTATATGGACATGTAAATTTTGTTTTATTTTAATCACTAGGATGAATAGGGATTTAAAAGAATCCCGAATACCATCTGGATAACAAAAATGAGAGTGTCTATCCAACTTCTCCAATTGTTTAACTTCCTATAATTAGTGCACATACACCATCTAGTGACCTTTTTTTGGAATAAGTTTATTTTGCTCATTTTGTATAACAATCATGCCTCCCTTCTTAGGTACCACTTATATTGGGCTCATCTACACACTATTTGAGATAGGGTATCAAGTAACTTAAGTACCTCATTCTTAACAACTTCTTTCATGTTTGGATTCAATCTCCTTTGATGTTAAATGGAGGATTTATGACCTTCTTCTAATTGGATTCGATGCATGCAAAAGGAGGGATTAATGCCTTTGATGTAAACAATGGAATAATCTATGGCATCCTTGTGCAGCCTAAGGGCTTTAGGTAATTTTTCAACTTCTCCATGAATCAAGTTAGCACTCACAATAATAGGTTATTCACCATTAGAGTCTAGAAATTCATACCTGAGTGAGGAAATGAGGAGCTTTGTTTCTACCTTGGGTGCATCCTTTTCTTTACATACTGGGTCATGCAATGCCCTCTCAACTTTAGCCACCAACCCAAGTTCTTTTGCATAGATAGGATTTTCCGCAAGTATGGTAGCATAAGCAGCCACCTCCTCATCACCATCATTAAGCACTCAGATTTTTGTCAAGCATTTATTTAGAAGATCACTTGAAATCAAGTTAGCAAAGTCCTCTCAAACCATCATGTCTAGTGTATCAATCCTACAGCAAGTGTCATCAATTAATGGAATTTTTACTGTAGAGAGTGAAACAAAATCCATTTTCTCATCCCTAATATTAAGAGAAATATTTCCATTCTCTACATTGATAACCACTCCCATGGTATCCAGTAAAGGTCTCCCCAATATGATAGGGATTTGCACAACATCCTCTATCTCAAGAATAACAAAATCAATCAGAATATAGAACTTACCAATCTGGATGGGTACATCTTCTAATATACTTACTGGATGTTTTACTAATTGATCTGCTAATTAAAGGTATATGGTGGTGGGTTTTATATCTCCCATCTATAATTTCTTATAAACAAAAAAAGGCACCAAACTAGCACTAGATCAAAAAGAGCACGGTTAATAGATATATCACCAATAGTACAAGGAATAGAAAATGAGCTGGGGTCTTTAAAATTAGGTGGAAGCTTATTTTTGATAATGTCACTACATTCTTGTATTAAGGATATGGTCTCATATTCCTCTAACCATCTCTTATTAGAAAGAATCTCCTTCATAAATTTAGCATAGGCAAGCATTTGAGATATGGCTTCCACAAATGGAATGTTAATATGCACTTTTTTAAAAATCTCAATAAACCTCCCAAACTATTTCTCTAACTTTGCCTTTGTTTATCTTTGATGGAAAGGTAGTGGAGGTTTGTATGGTGGTGGAGGGACATATTTCTCAATCTCACGGTCTTTTCCTAAGGTGATTTCTTTCTCAATATTCCTAGGATCACCATTCCTTCATTTGTCAACCTCAACTCTTCCACCCTCATCTTTAATTTCTTTTCTCAAAACATGGCTTTCTAACTCCTTTCCAATTCTAGGTGCTATGGCATTGATGGATCCCTTGGGATTGGTTTCTGGTTGGCCTGAAAGCATTCTGGAGGGCCTAAAAGAAGATCTTGATTGATGGGACACTTGGATAATTTGGTTTTCCATCATCTTATTATGGGTGGCTAGGGATTCAACCTTAGAATTTAAGTCCTTAACTGAGTTTCTCAAATCCTTTGTTTGTTCTAAGAGGCCATAAAGTTCTCCATTATTAACTCAAGATTTGACTTTGGAGGGTTAGGAAATGGTGGTCTAAGGTTCTAAAATCCTAGAGGCCTAAAGTTTGAGTGAGGATTCAGATTCAGTGGTAGATTCTTGTAGAATAAATTTAGATGATTCCGCCATCCTAGATTGTAGGTGGGAGAAAATGTGTTTCCCTTTTGGTTGAAATTGTTCACATAATTGACATGGTTTACAAGGGTTGCATCAAGGGGTGGAGGGGTAATGGATTGACATTCAAATGATAAGTACCCTGTAATACCACAAGTCTCACAAATAGTAGAAGAGGATGTTAATGCATTAACACTTAATTTGTCAAATTATTGAAATAATGCATCAACACACGAAGACAGATGATCCAAATCATCGTCATCATACCTACCACTCTTCTTGGTGGAATAGTGCTCACTCAACCATTAGTAATGGTTTTGATCTATGTCTTTGATCAATTGTTAGGCTTCATGTATGTTCTTGTTTATGAGAGTACCTCCCGTTGCTTCATCTAGAGTCAACCTTGTGTTGTAAAGGAGGCCATTGTAAAAGGTGTGAACCAATAACCATTCTTCTAACCCATGATGTGGGCACATTCGTAACATATCCTTGTAATTCTCCCTTGCGTCGTAGAGCGATTCACCATCCTTTTGAATGAATCTTTTAATGAGAATCATTAATTGAACCATCTTGGATGGGGAAAAGTACTTATTTAGGACAACTCATAAGAGTTGATCCCAATTGGTGATAGACCTAGGAGGAAGTGATTGCAACCAAGCTCTCGCCTTGCCCCTCAATGAGAATGGAAATCACCACAACTTGATTGTGTCATCTGACACTCCATTCATTTTCAAAGTGTCACAATACTCAATGAAAATGGAAATGTGTAAATTTGGATCCTCCATTGGGCTAACACTAAACTAATTTTGTTGTACCATGTTGAGTAATGTAGGCTTCAATTCAAATTTGTTGGCAGCTACATTTGGTTTCCTTATACTTGATTGTGTCCTATATGCATTCGAAGATGTAAACTCCCTAAGAGAGTGGTGCTACTCTTCCTCCCCATTATTTTCAGCCATGGTTCCTATACTAACACTTGTTTTTGTCTCACGTATCCACTTCTTTAGTCCAATTAACGTCCTCTCAATTGTAGGGTCAAACTCAGCTGCAATCCCAAGTCGAAAGGATCATTGCATAAAAGGTACTTGAAAACACAGACAAATGAGCTATCAAGAAAAAAGGATGAAAGATAAAAAAATAAAAAAGAAATTAAAGAATTTATTCTAGCCAAATAATAAAGAACTCAATATCAATCATCCAAAGTCTCCGGCAATGACTCCAAAAACTTAATAGTTCCAATCCACAAGTGCATGGATTCGTTATAGTACTTCAAGGTCGTATCCCACAAGGACTTCTCAATTGAGTACCAAACTTCATCATTTTAGTTATCTAGATATTATGAAGTGAGAATATGCAAGTAGGTAGTGAAAATAAATATAATGACTAACTTAATGTAAGCATGCTCCAAGCCTAATGTTGTTTTAGGTAAGGATATGGTTAAGGCCTAATGTGTGTGAAAAATGTGTTATGTGTGTTGATTTGATTTGTGTGCCTTATATATTATGAATTATGCTCTTGTAGCATAGTTTTATAAGCATAGAGCTAAGGTAAGTTACATGCATTTATAACATGTGTATTGTGGTATTGTTGCTTGTTCACGGAATATGCTTATGTAATATTATCCCTCATGACATGCATGGTAGGAAGCCTTAAATAGTGTGATGTGGTTGTGAAAGAAATGTAAAAGAGTGAGTTGACTAAAGGATGGTAAGGATGACCTAAATATCTCATGACCTATAGGGGGACAAAAGGAGGAATAATGGGAATAAATTAAGGGAATGGACAAAAACATATATGGGGAGTTTAGAGTTTGCATCGATGGTTAGCCTTTACATGGGGATGACCTTTACCCAGAAAAAGTTTACTTGAGGGTTAAGTAAGGTGAGGGAAGAAGTTTTAGGGTGATTGGATTCCATATGTCAAAAATAGTAAACGCGTTCGTGTAAGGATGCATGGGGGACTTGATTAGGATTGTGGGAGGAAACCCTAAGTGAGAGAAGTGTGAAAGGAGGGGAAAACTAAAGGAAATGGTTAGAATGGGGAATAAAGAATGAAATGGGTGTCACATGAAGGAAAGGTAAGCCAAGTGAGAAAAGATATTTGGGTGTTGAGGGGGTGACATAAATGAAAGGAGAAGTACTAAGGTTTCGAGGAGCGAACTAGGGTTTCTATGACCGCGTGTGGGAGTTGGGTAGCGAGGTTGTGATGTTGGGTGTGTGTTGAGGGATGTGATGGTTTTGGTAATAGAGAAGAGTATGGGTTATTTAGAATTAGGGGAAGGGAGGACACATAAGCCTGATTATGGTTTTAGAGGGAAACCCTAGAGAGTAAAGAGGAGTCAAGCCAAAGTTATGAGGAGTGAGCCTTGAATCACGTGCAGAAGAGTTTAGGGTTCTCATGGTGAGTAGGAAAATATGGGGAGGAATTATTGAGTTCATAGGTTGTGTTGGATGTGTGTCATATGGAAGAGAGGATGGCAAGTGAGAGTGATGAAGGGATAACATTGTATAAGGAAATAGAGGTGTTAGGGTCTTGAGATGGCCAAATAGGGTTTCGTGGACATGGGTGAGAATGGAAAGTAAAGTGGGATGCTTGGGAATGGATCGAGAGAGGTGATGAGTTAGGAGCAAAGATAACATAGGCTGTGTGAGATAGAGGATGGTTGGGCCATATAGGCTAAATTACGGTTTTCCAAGGAAAACCTAAGAGAGTGATAGTAAGTTGAGTCAGAGATATGGGAAAGTGGGTCTCAACACATGCATATAGAAGTTGGGTATTCATGGTAATGAGGAAAATTTAGAAAGAATTTTTGGATATACTAGAAGGTGTAGAAGTCCCAAGATACAAGATAGGGTTTCAGGAAGTGAGAATAAAAGGGTGAGCATTGGAAGTCTAGTAGGTCATGGATGTATAGTTGGGGTTGTGTGTGAAATAAGATATAGATAAAACATTAAACACTTAAAGTGAAAGATTATTGAGCCAGGGCCCAGTGAGGATATATATTTTTTTTGGTTCACTGGCTATAATAGTGGTTAGGTGTGTTTTGCCCTATGGAATGTTTTAGGCCCATCAGCTATAAAAGTGGGGGATTCTAGGCTCAATAAACCAAATTTTACATGGTAGTAAAACATGAAAAGATACTTATTAATTACAGTGGAACACCTCGTGAGTCGGGGCTAGTGAGGTTGATTTTTCGATCCATCAAATATAATGGTGGTCAGGTGCGTTTTGCCCTGTGGAGTGATTCTGGTCCACCAACTATAATAGTGGTCAGGTGCGTTTTTCCTCTGGAGTGTTTCCAATCCATAGGCTATAATAGTGGGGTCCTTGTAATCATGTAGAATTAATATAAAAAATGTGTAAGACAGAAATATTAGTCTAAGTTTAACCTAATGATATGAACCTAAATTATACATTGTATACATTATTTGTCTACTTTCTTGCATGGCCATACCTATATGGTTACTTTTTTCAATACGTAGTGTACTGACCACCCATTTTATGGGTGCTACTCATTCCCACAAACAGAGGCCCCTTTTAAGTTTGTGCAGGTAGGAGGTACCATGTTTGATACATATGACGTACTAGATGCATTGGGTGGGGATGTGTGATGATTGTTTAACTTAATTGGGGCTGAGAATGAGTGCCGACCGAACTCTATACCTTTTTCTAGTTTTACTTTATCATTGTGTCACATTTTTCCCTTGAGGGCTTGACGTTGTATCTGTTTTTAATTCTATATTTATGCTTTAATTTTGCACTCTAATTCTCTCTTTATGAGTATTTCGAATTTCTATATTTCTCTACCTCAAGTGTGTTTAATGATTTGTGAAATTATCCTTAGCCTTGTAATTGGTGCAAGATTGTTCAAGGGTAGAGCGTGTACAAATCACGGTGGTAGCACCCCCGTGCCTATATTTCTTTTAATAAGCAAAAATTTCAACTATGATTTTTGGGAGTGTTACATAACCATTGATGCATGGCCTCGTCGTGCAACATTTTGGCTCTCGAACTAGTGTGTACAGCTTCCTCACTGTCGTGCAAGATCTGCACAGCTTGGTCATGCTTCATCCTCAGCTTCGACCTAACTTGCTCGGCTCCCACATGACTATGTAAGATCTACATAGCCTAGCCGTTTGGCATCCTCTACTTCAATGCTGCATAGCTGAGCAACTGGTTGTGAAACACCATCTCCTTGCCTCTTTTGACTTTCTTGGCTTATTATCATCTCTTTTACTCTCTAGACTCCTCTATAAAGATACTAGGTTGATTTATCTTCCCTCAATACCTCTCATATTGGGTCTTTTGCTCCGAAAACATGCATGACTTCCTCGAATTTGTGTGTTCTTATGCAAGTCCCAGAAAAACAAATACCAAAAGAACAATAGTGCGAACTATAGACTTGAACCATAATAAAATATATATTATAGACTAAATAAAGTCGTAAAATAAAGGCAAAGTAAGGCAAAAATAGAAAAAATATTCACTTTATTAATAGCATTTGTTCTACTAAACTGGTTATAAGTTTTGGTCTGGTGAACTTGGGAAGATGAACTCTACTAGTGGAATTATGAGACTCAACCTTCAAGAATGTTTGATTGTAAGGCTAATTGAGGGCCTGTCTCTTTGTCAGGCTGTACTAATTAATATGATCTTTTAACATTTTATCTGATATGAAAAAAAATTAAAATTCTTTATAATTATTATTATTATTTGAGATATGATCATATTTTTGCTATGGTCCTAATTAAGAAAAAGGTCACCATAGTGCGTAATTAATGAAATGATGCTAATTTTTGTGAATGATGTTCTTTGATAAGCAATGTATGGGGTGTGATAGAAGAAGGAAATACCATTTTTCTTCCATATAGGATTTCGCATTTAGCAGGATTGTCAGCCTACGATATAGTTTGCATGTGTCAATCTTTTTAGATAAATGCAAAATCAACAAATTTAAATTTGAATTTTTAGCTCACTCATTGGTATGTCGGTTGTTTTGTACATTCCGTATTACTATAATTTAATTAAATAGATAATATCCAATTATCATGTTAACATAATGGGTTGAACTCCATGAAGATTTTACGCCCAACCGACGGCCCCCTTTGGTAGCCGATCTTCTAAACCTTTTTTGAATTTCAACCAATACCCTTTGGGCGCACACAACTATAATCAAAGGACATCATAGTGGGGCTGATCAAAAAGCCTTTTGTTAGGATTTTTTTTTATGTTATGTATTATAATATTATTTCTATATAAAAAAATAAATTATTTTATACCCAAATTTTTATATAAAAAATTACTTTAAAAAGTTAAATTTTATTTTTTACTTTTATACTCTCTTTTTTGTTCTTTCATTACCTATACATTAAATAATTTGTTATACTCTAATAAAAGTTGTAAGTAAAATTTTAAAACTATTAATTCTTAAAAAATGTATAGAATATTAGAATAACTTTTTTTATACAAATAGAATATTATTTAAAATTGTCAAAGTAAACCGGCTAAACTTATGATTTTCAAAAAAAAATCTCTTTTTCACCAAATACACCGGTGGAGGAGGAAGATAAAAAAGATGGAATCGATTGTAGGTCGGACGGATATATAGAATTAAAATAAATATAGGGTACTTGATTTAATTAAAAATAAATAAAAGGTTTCCGTCTTGTTTTTCATGCTACTAATTGTTATCTACTCGTTGGGAAACGACCATGTTCTTTCTGAGAAGAGTAATAAGTCTCTAATCAATATTAATGTAGCTAAAAAGACAACGACAACGACGGTATGAAATTTAATTTGTTTTCTTGGTTAACTAATACTGCAGCCGCTGCCACAACGGAGCTTATTTGCTCCGTTAACAGACTAAGAAGCACTAGTCGCGGCCATTTTTTTTTTTTTGATAAATAAGGGAGTAATCCCATAAACAAGAGCACCTTACAAAAAAAACTTCAACATTGTGGACCATTTCCTAGATTCGATAAGGAAACTCACGTCTATTCGCCTTAATCCAAGAGCCTATCCTAACTTTAATAAGTAGGAGAAGCCACCTATCGCACACTTTGTAGTTATCAAACACGACTCTATTTCTATACTCCCATATGACACCAACTATAGCAAAGAAAGCCGTACGCCAGAGATCTCGCCTCATCTCGGCTCCTGTGAAGCCAAACCATGCATAAGCATGCGTATCAATAGATCCTGACATCACCCATGTAATACCAAGCCACTCACTGATCGCGTACCACATCTTTCTTGCTATAATACAGTGAAGAAATACATGGTTCACCGATTCTCTTTCAAGCAAACAAAAGGGGCACCTTGTGTCCTCCAATTCCACAACATGTAATCTAGCTAACCTATCCTTGGTATTAAGTCTCTGTTGGACCGCAAACCAAGCGATAAGTTCAACCCTCGCAGGGGCAAGCCCGCTCCAAATGAAACTGAGATCAAGGTTAGTAGGTCTATCCCCAACAGTCTTCTGCATCACTGCCATACAATACGATTTGACGGAATACGACCCGTCCTCCTCGAGAGCCCATCGAAACTTGTCCTTTCTTTCTCTACTCAAGGGATGACGGTTTATAGCCCCTTCCATCTGCATCACTGACTCGCTCTCCCACTCAAAAAGAGGTCGTCTCCATCTGAAGAACCATATCCACTGATTCCCTTCCCATCGCCCCATATCGGCAATCTTCCCCTCCTGTTGGCTAGAAACACTGAAAAGTCTAGAAAAAGTAGCGCTGAGTGCTCCTGATCCTGTCCAATCATCATGCCAGAAGCTAACGGCTTTTCCATCTCCAGCAACTAAAGACAACCCCTCTCTTATGACGGGGTCCCTACTGCCCCCCTTAATTATATCAACCCACGGTGACCACCCTCGTTGATTCTCCAAGCAAAGCCTACTTCCACTTCTGTCCCCATAGTGAATTGAAGATATCACGTTCTTCCATGCAGCTCCATCAACCGAATAATACCTCCACCACCATCTAAATAACAAAGCATTGTTCATCATGGTAAGATCCCCCACGCCAAGACCACCCAAGCTTTTGGGTCTTTGGATCACACTCCAACTGACCAATGGTAGTCTTTTCCGATCTCCATTCTGCCTCCAGAAAAAATTACGTTGGATGCTAATAATTTATTTGACCATGCCCTTTGGGATCCTAAATAGACTCATAAAATACATGGGAAGGCTGTTAAGGACACTTTTGATCAGAACCAATCTCCCTGCTCTAGAAAGAATCTTCGATTTCCATCCTGCTAGCCTCTGTTTCACTTTATTGATCACCGGCTTCCAAGTCTGACTTCTTCCCCCTTTTGCCCCCAATGGAAGGCCCAAGTACATAGTAGGTAACTTGCCGATGGTACATCCAAAGATCTCCGCTGCCTCCCTCTGGAAATGATCATCTACTCCGAGGCCTATAAGCTCTGTTTTCTCAAAATTCACCTCCAAGCCCGATAATAAGAAAAAGCAATCTAGCAGTCTCCTCCAATTTCTTATATTCTCAGAAGAAGCCCTGTAGAAAATCATCGTATCGTCGGCGAACTGAAGATGAGTTACATGACACCTGTGCCTACCAACTTCCAAACCTTAAATCAGCCCCTTATCAACACCTCTACTGATCATCTGACTAAAGGCCTCCACTGCAAGTATAAATAAGAACGGAGATATCGGATCCCCTTGTCGAAGTCCCCTACCCATAAGAAAAGGAGGAGTAGGGGTCCCATTCACTAGGATCGATATACTGGCAGTCGAAATACACTCCTTGATCCATCCCCGGAAAACACCACCGAAACCCATAATCCTCAACATACCATCCACAAAATCCCATCTGATACTATCATAAGCCTTCTGAAAATCCAGCTTAATCATAACCCCTTCTAAACCCCTTGTCCTCCTGGACCATTGCACAACTTCATTGGCTATCAAAGCCCCATCCAAAATACTCCGTCCTTCTATGAAGGCTGTTTGAGACTCCCCAATCAGATCATCAACCACCAACTTCAGTCTCTGGGCGATAATCTTTGAAATCACCTTATAGATGCATCCAATCAAACTGATGGGTCGAAATTGGCTCACCTCTTCTACATCATCCACTTTAGGGATCAAAGTTACCAATGTTGTGTTGATAGAGGTCGGAATCCTGCTGCTCCTGAAAAAGTTCAAAACCACCTCTGTAAACTCCTTCCCTATTACGCCCCACATCTTCCGAATGAAGCCCATGTGATACCCATCGTACCCTGGTGCTTTCAAGGGATCACTAGTCGCAGCCATGATTACCACCACCGCCACTGTTACAAAAAATTAAAATGAAAAAATAAACACAACCCAACATATTATAATTATAAAGAAAACCTCCGTTGTTTATAATTACAAACAACGAGAATAGGACTTCTGCGGTCGCAGCTGAGCAGTCTCGAATTGCCAAACCAGGCCGCCCAGATAAATGTTCCGGAAACTTTTTATTAGGGAGGAAGGAGTTAATACATACCCGATAAAATTTAAATCTATTTTATGATTTCATGTTGAATTTAAAGGATATGGTGCCTCATATTTTTAATACTAGAATTTTTATGAAATATTACTTTTATAAGATATTAATCAACTTTATAAAAATATTTTGAATCCTATATTCCTTGCATGATATTGTTGTCTTAAAATGTTACATAGGTCTTTATGGTGCTTATAAATTATTGCATTTTGCATAATGTAACTGCTCTCCTCTGGTATCTTATATTGCTTGGTTCATCCCTTTAATCTGATGATCATATTTCCAAAATTATTATTTGGTTGATATTGTATTCTCAAATTATTATTTTCTAAATGTTATAATTGTTGTTAGTTTCATAAATTATTTTCCATGCTGAAGATCAAAAGGAAGAAGAAATACTTATTATTATTATTATTATTATTATTATTATTATTATTATTATTATATGATACATTTTTGGATAAATAATTATATCAGTAAAGAATATTTGGTTGGTAAGATTTGACTAACTTACTACGATTTTACCCTCAGTAACTTGTGGATAATTATGTATTTGTAAAATATGACATTATCTATAGTTGGTAAATTATATATCGGAATGAGATAAATTGGTAATTAGCTTCGTAACCTTGATAACCCATACAAGTATATAATAACCTGTGACTTCTTAAAGTCGGACTCACGGCTGAGGGAAAAAAGTTCGGCTTGCCATAGCAATCAATAAAGCAGTGAGCTTTCAAACTATTTTTTTTAAATAATTAAAATAAAATTATATATAAGCGAGTGTCCATTGATACACGAAAAAGGATTGATTTATAACGTATTAAATTTTGAGAATATCTCCCTACATTGATATATGTTAATATATTCGAAAATAAAAAATTATATCAATACTAAAAATTTATTATATAACCATATATATACATATACACACTATTATTTTATCATTTCTTTCTGTCTCTATTTTCTAGCAGATTTTCCTCCTGTCCCTGTTCACGTATATCACCGACTTGCTCGGTGCCACTAATACATTTGGTTGCTAAGCAAGCTTTATGATGAAACCTCAGTTGTAATTGAAATAAACTCTAGATAAAATTTGTACGAAGATCAAATTATTCAGGGCTCAATTGCAAAAAAAACAGCGAGGAAGAAGAATAGAGAGAGAGAGAGAGAGAGAGAGAAGAAGAAGAATCGTACGTCGTTCACTTTCCAGAATAAATGAATAGTATCATTTTCCTTACACGGCCAACACATATATTACTTACACAGCTAATGTCGATTGGGCTTCGTGATAATATTGATTGGGCTCCATAATTTCCAGACCCAATTACCTTCCTAACAACCCCTATCTACTTAACAACTATTGTGGTGGTGCTGGATGATTTATCCAGCCCACTTACAATTAGTTATAATTGAACCAAAAATAAAAGAATACAATAATTCTATTTTTCATAAATTAATTTACATAGTTAATTGTAGAAATTAAGGATTGTATAGGCAATAATCTTACTAACCTAATTATAGGCCGAGTGGCTGCTCATGTGGCCTACTTAATTCTACTAGCTTCAATTCCGGCAATTGCATCATATGAAAATACAATATTTTTTTCTAACTGTGTCAACACAATCAGACTTAATTTATCCAACAATCATCAATACAAAATAATCAATCACAACAGCCAACAGTAAAAAATAATCAATCACATAGGGCTATAAATGAGTCGAGCCGAGCCGAATACCCTTAGGCTTGGGTTCGGCTCGTTTAAATAAACGAGCCTAAAATGTTATTTGGACTTGGCTCGTTTAACTAAACGAACGAGCCGAACTGAGCCAAGCTCACGAGCCAAAGTCAAAAAATGAATCGAGCCGAACTTTTCGAGCTCGAGCTCGGCTCGTTTATTTAAACGAGCCAAACCCGAGCCTCACTTTGAGGCTCGTTTGATTAAACGAGCGAGCCGAACCGAACTTTTAACGAGTCGAGCCGAGCCGAGCCGAATATCGAACTGGCTCAGCTCATTTACAACCCCAACAACTAGCAGCATCTAGCAACCAACAACATCCAGTAATCTAATCCAACACACTATATCCCATCACTTTTTCTAATTAATCACAGAGTAATAAAAATAGTTATATATACAATTTATATTATAACTATCAATATAAAATTAAAATTAAAATTAAAATTAAAATTATATTACAATTTAAGTGCGTGGAAAACGGTTACTGGTCACGCGTACGGCTGCCACGGAGTCTTCGTTTCCCATAGGCCATAGCCAAGATTAGAGTTTCCACATTTTTCAACGCTTCCCCGCTGGGCCGAAAAAAGTTTGGGCTCACCGCTTTATTGATTGCTACGAGTGAGGTATTATCTTCCACGAGTAATGAACAAACTCTTCGTTTGTTTCATCTGCTCGCATAATATGAATTCATAGTATGAATCACGACCGAGGGAAAACAGAAGTCGGCACCTCTTGCTAATATTCTTGCACTAACCGGCATGATGGAACCTATTAACTTTATCAGTACGAATCATACATTGTATGCAGGCATGTTTCAGTGGTCTAACTTTGCCGTAGATAAAGTTAGGGCTGTGTAAAAAATCCGGGATCCGAAAATCCGATCCGATATTTAAAAATCCGATCCGATATTTTGGATATCCGAACCGGTTTTATTCTAAAAGGATATCCGACATTCGGATATCCGGGTTTTTTTTGGATTATCCGATCCGAAAAAATATCCGATATTTTGTTGATTATTTCAATAATACACCATATTATTGTGTTTTTATAGTTTTAAGTTTTAAAATTTTATTTATTTTTATATTTTAAATATTTATAATAATATTTTAATACTTCTTTTAGATAAAATAAGATATTTATATGAATATAGATATGAATATTAATTGATATATGATCCTTATTTTTAAAAATATTATAGCAAAAGTTATTAAAATTGATAAAATAGTATTTTCATACGGATATTGGATATATCCGTATCCGGTCTATATCCGGTCTATATTTTTCGGATATCCGGGATGCGGATATCCGGTCTAAAAAAATGCGGAGCGGATATCCGAAAAAATATCCGAATGGATACGGATATCCGGTTTTGCACACCCCTAGATAAAGTAGACAACTACTCATTGCTTTTTATTTCATAATTGCATCGGTCGCATCGCACCATAGATAAAGTAGACGAGTAGTCATTAGTCATAGACCTTCACTTAGAGAATTATTAATTGAAAGCATACACATTGGTATGTGATTGATTAGTAACGTTTAATGGGTTAGGATTTATGTCGACATTCACCAATCCATACGCCATAACATCGATTCAATCTAACTTTGGCATATTAAGTTTCTAATCTGTTGATCCTACTTTTACATGACATAAGTATCCATGTCAATTCATGGTAAGTTTACTGTCAATGCGTGGTAAGTTTACTGATGCACTATACTTCCGAACATCTTAAGCCACGCTTCTGATGTATGGGAGTTTCAAATTGGTTATTTATTGAATTAGTACTACTATTTAAATATACTGGCACAAATTATATTTAATCTACACCGTAATATGATGGATTAAGTTTGCTGCATAATTTTTCTTTTTATCAGACTAATGGGTTAGGTTTATTTAATTAAGATATCTATTAATATTGATAATTATTTGCTATTAATGTATAGGATCTTTATCTAGTAACAGTACAGGAAAGGTGGTCAATATCGATGATTTATATCGTCGGTATTAAAAACATATTCATTGGTAATACATATTGCAAACGATTATTCATTAGTATTAAATCATCGGTATAAGTGGGCCTGCAATAAATTTATTACCAATGATAAAATTATCATCAGTGTTAAGTTGTAATACCACCAATTTATTCACGGGAGTTAGACATAATACCGATGATCAAATAACAAGGAAATTTTTTTTCCTTTACTATCAAATATACTAAATTTAAATTTGAAAAAAAAAAGAATTATCTAAACCTTATTACCATAAAGTTTTCTTAATATCAATGATATTTCTTCTTTAATACCGACAATAATAAATTTTTTTATTTGAGCTATATTTACTATTAAAATACTCATTACAGATAATTTATCTTATATAAACATAATTACAATAATATTTACTAAATAATGGATTTTAAAGACAAATATTATTATATCAACATATTTTACAAAACAAACATATTATTGTTACATTTTGCGTGTCAATAGTATCATAAAATCTAAAAATCATCTTCATCATCATCCTTATTAGATGGCTTTAGAGGTAGATAACCCTGAGCCCATGTAGCCATAAAAACTATCATTTGTCTAAATTCTTCCTTTTGATGCTCAAATGCTGCATGTTGGCAGACTATAATCTCGCTCATTTATTTTTGATTTTGTTCTATTTGATATTTCTCTTGTTATTTTTGAACAAAATTGGCATGCATATCCAACTCGTGCGAGAAGCAGCACGACTTGAGCCTTCCCCTGCAAGTCTTCATCCTACACTTTTTCTATGCCCTAGAAGACTATCTAATATGTCCTTGAGTATTGGTTCTTTATCAATTTTAGGAGGAGTAGGATCATCAGAGCTAAAAGAAGCCATATGCAACAAGGTCACCTCTTGTCTTCGTAACATGTTCTTCTACACATATAAGTAAAAGTTAGACATATTATAAGGAATGTTATAATTAATTACATATAACTAACTTATAAAATTCTCTTTACCTTGAGGAGTGACCCATTTGTTATTCTTGAAATTTATTTCTCTGTAGGTCTCCATGGCAAGTAACAATTTATTTGTCTCTAGATTAGCCTATATATAAAAGAAAAATTAATATGTTACAAAAAATTACATGATAAAAAAAATAAAGAATAAAAAATCAAAAATACCTTATCGTAGCAAATTATGACAATGATTGCATACCAAGATAAGAAGGAGTGGTTTGTTTTGCCATATTAGTAGCATTTTTTTTTCTACCAAAGCCTTCATGAACAAAATAATAATTTGGTCATGTTCTTTATAGGTAATTTTATTCAATTTGTATATCAAAATTTAAGATTACCTTTACATCCTTCGCCACACATTTTTATCAAAAATAGAAGGCCTATAATTGTTGTCTTTCTCTCAATCTTTCTTATGATTGTATTTTCAATCTTCATATCAATCAGCCACCATTAATCAAAACCTAATTCAATTCTAGGCCGTGAAGGACTTGTCCTCCATAGAGCTAAATCAAAATAATCCTACACATATACAAACCATAAGTTAGAAATTATATAATTTTTATTTTATAATTTAATTAAAAAAATAAAATTTACCTCAACTTCTGGGAGGATCTTCACCTTATCCTTTAGAGGGACATGTGACCACCTCTTATAACACAGTGGTATCTTTATTTCAATTTTATTCCCGACACATTTGATAAACCATTTACTATATGGAACTATCACATTTAAAGTGTTTGCTTGAAAATCAAAGTCCACCTCAAACTTTTTTTGACCTCTTCTCTCAAATGCCTCCAATATCATTCTATCCTTATTTCTTTCTCTGGGACTTCTTAGGGAATGAAACATGCATATATAATATTATCATTGAAATAATATAATTCTTAAAGTAATATTGATGAAATCAAATGTAATGGACCAAATTTTATACCTTCATATTTCCGATACCCAGAGCATACGAGGGTACTATAGATTACGTCCATCACCATCGCCACCATGACCTTTAGCAACAACATTTTCCATATAGAAACTATAGAAACTATAAATTATGTTGATATATAGAAAAAATACATTATAATGATACACATAAATAAACAAAGTGAGTAAAGATGATACACCTAAAATTAGGGCCAAACAGACTATAAAGCATGCAGATCGTGACTCAAATAGAACTAATGACGAAGATGAGTTGGATGAACTTATTACTTACCTTACTAATTATCGTTATGAAAATTTGTTAAGTCATAACCCACTGATTGAAATTTGGATCCTGAGGGGCTTCATATTCAAAAGTCTTATCAATCATATTTTTATTATAATTATGATCTTCTATATAGCGATTCCTACTAATATTAGAAGTTTCCAATAAAGTAAATGAACCATTATCATTAACTAAATTTCTGATTACTTTGTATCATAAACTTTTTTTGTCGATGTAAGATCAATTAATTTTTAATTTAATTCAACTAGATAAAATATACAGTGCTCGACTACAAGTTTATATAAATGATAATTCTTCGTACTGTTCTACATATTTCCTCCTATCATTCATGTTTATGATAGGCAAAAACCAATGCTGTCATTTGCTTTAAATTTATCCTAAAAATGATATCTATCCTCAGATTATTATGTATGAGTGCTCGGCTAGCCTATATTATTCAAACTCATGAAGTATTTCTATGTAAAACTGATATTCCTCCTATAATATTCATTTCACTCTTTTCTACATACTAACTATAATGAGCTGCAAGAATCTTATTACCTTAACCTTGAGATGCTATTTTTCTCATGTAGTTTTCCTTATGATAATTCAAACATATTGTATGAATTGATTGGTATCATAATTAAAATATTCATAATATCATAGCGTATCATCATTTAGGAGAGTGGTATCATTATTAAAAAATTCCTCCTACCATTCTACCTTTTCTATTCTAATATTCAAAATTAAAATAGCGATGATTAACCATTGGTATTAATCATTTTCCTACCTTTTTCTAATAAAAAAGTTTTCATCGCGTAATCTAATAGAGATGATTAATTGTCACTATTAAGGTCTAACACCGATGATAAAGTATCATCGGTATTAATATCATCAGTGTTAGCCTCTTTCTTGTAGTGTAAGCATTTGTTGATCGGATTTTACTCTAGGTTTTCTAACTACTCATAGATAAATTACCAACTATATGGTAATATACATGGTATTTTTTGTTGTTATATGATTTAAGGTGTTTTAAAATGTATATAAATGGTGACCTTTATTTTATAAAACATTTACATTTTGTTCACATGGTCACATGACTTTATGGATTATTGGTGATCCTATGCAATTTGTGGTACATGTTGTATTATGATATTATTATTACACATATATGATATTTGTTCCTAATTGGTATTGAATTATGGTTATGGTTGGAACTCTATATATTAGGCCAGTACTTAAATTGAGATTTTTTTTTGTAGTGTATATATGTGGTTATTGATCAAAGAGGATTTCTAAATGGTGAACTAATATTTCTCTTAACATTTGACTCATATGTTATTGCGTTTGATGTACTATAGTGATGTTATACATTATGATCTTTTCCTTCTAAATTATGGGTTACTTAGCTATTCCCCTATCTAACTTGTTATTGTCTTAAATAGTGATGCGATGATTCATGATATAGATGGAAAGCAAATAGTCTTATGTAGGTAGATTGTGACCATGCCTGTAGATGGATGGACACATTCTTGAGGGACAAATTGAGAGAATAGTTTCGCTTTTGGAGTTTTTTCTTTTGATAGTGTTTTTATTTCAATGGGTTTTAAATGTACTAGAGTTATTTAATTCACTGATCTATCGTTAACCATTTTTTACGTTATTATTTGACTTTATTATGGTGTCCTATTAAACTAAGAACACTGTGGAATTTTATTTTGGTTTTAAATTTAAAGTTTTAGTCCTAGCATCTAGTGTAAGCGGAACAATGGTGTCTAATAGCACTAGATGTGGCGGTAACACCTTAATACACATTATAAACATTAAATATAAGAATTCAATTATATAATCTTTATTGTAGATCTTTTGAAATGAACTTCCTGTTATTGATGAGATTGATTGCACTAAATATTTATGATCTTCAAAGTGAAATTATGTGGTTCCACTCCCTCTTTCCTTAAACATGATGGTGCGTGTTTATTATGAGGAATGAGAATAACGACCTCCCTTAAATTTTGTCTTCTTCAATTTCACACATGAATTACAAAGAAAATTTAAGAAGAGGCCACTTCCTTTTTCTCTCAAATGGATGCAAGGTACTTTTGTTTTCTATAGAAAAAAAAAAGAAAAAAAAAAGAGAATATGAACCATCACCTTATGTACATTAAAAGTGGGGTGCAAAGGGTGTGAAATTGGTTATTGTAACCAACTTTTCATTTTCCTCTTAATTTCAAAATTCGGTATATAAGATAATAAATTAATACATTAAATTATTATCTCCTTTATTCTTTTATCATATGACATATACATGTTTTTATCCATACTTACTTAATTCTAATTCCACCATCAAGAATTAGATAGTGAGATATAAGATTAGGCTTAAATACTAACATATTACCATGCAATATCAACTTTATAACCAAACTTTATATCTAATGTAATATGGACCAAACCAATGGTTAATATATACATAAAAATATAAAATACTTTATTTATAAAATAATGAAAATAATTTTATAAAACAAAAATATATATTAACAAATAAACCAGGTCCCTTGCAAATAAGATAACCGAGTTACATTAATAGACAACAGTAAATTTTGAGATGATGTTTAGGAGAAAATTATGAGCACTCCAACCATAATTAAATGTTTTATTAATACACTTGCTTTTTCCTTGACTACACCATTTTTCTTCCCACATAATTAGCATTGTTTTTTGTTTGTAAATACTAACCTATGATTGAGATTGATTATTATGATCTAAGTGCTTCCATATTCTTCATTCTTCTACTCATGGGAAGCTATATTTATGTACATATACATGAGAAAATTTAAAAAAAATAAAAAAGCTTAAAGATATGATCTTTAGGCAAAATGGAGGTCACTTGTTACAATAAAATTGTATAAATTCAAAGAAGTTATCAATCCCATCAAAATATTCATGGTAGATGAGACAGAGAAGGCCATAGATAGTTCTAGTGATGAGATTATCTTTGGTCATGGAGGTATTGGTAACGTCTACAAGGGTTATTCACTAGAGTTTGGAACTCTATTTATCATGAAAACAAAGACAAAAATCCAAACTTAAATTGAGAAATTCATCAATAGGGTTGTACTTATGTCGAAGATCCTTTTTAAGCTATTGTTTAGATGGATGTTCCATTATTGGCATGTGAATTCATCACCATAGGGAACTCGCCTCAAAATAGCAGCAGAAACTATAGAAGTGTTGGCTTATCTACCCAATAATCATTGTCCCCTTTTCATTCATCGAGATATCAATCCTATCATTATACTCTTGTATGGGAACTATAATACTAAAGTGACAGACTTTGGCCCATCATAGCTTGTTCCACAAAATAAATTATAGATTTATACAATGGTACAAGGCACACATAGTTATTTAGATCCAAAATACCTTTACTCATCTAAACTAAGAGAGAAGAGTGATGCCCACAGTTTTGGGGTTGTTCTTATAGATCTACTTACAAGGGAGAAAGTTGTGTCTTTTGGAAGGACTGATAAGGAGAGGAGTTAGGTGAATAATTTTGAAAATAACAATGTATTTGGATTGATAGACTAAGATATTGTGAGTGAAGAAAATTTTAGGGAAATTATGGAAGTTAGAGATGTAGCAAATATGTGCCTAAGAGTTAAAGTGGAAGAGAGGCTTTCTACAGTTGAAGTTGTGATACAAATGAAAGTACTATGGGTGGAATTCAAGCATAAGTGGAGTGTTGTTGGGGTTTTTAACCTTAAAGAAAATAATAATTTGATCTCATGGGACTTCCAGATACCACAACCTTGAAGAAAATAATAATTTGATCCCATGAAACTTCCAGATACCCAAACTATAATATTAAATGCTAGTTCTATACTAGGATCCATCAAATTGGAGATGCATATTTTTTTCATAGTGTTTAAATAAAGGAAGATGATCGTATTAACTATTTGAAGTTGTTAGTTTGGTCACATCACATCTAAAAATTTCATAAATCGAATTGGTTTGATTTGTATTATAATTTGATTTGTATTATAATTGAAATAATTACTATTTGATTTAGGCTACTTGGAATGGAAAAACTATTTCACTTGCAACTAATATTGTCGGATATTTTCATGTAAATTGCAAATACTATTAGGGACAAATTAGCTAATATGCTATATTTATGTGAGAACAAAAGGTGCCTAATTAAGTTTGAATAAATGAAAATTTCTTCATCAACCTCAATTGAACACTCTTAAAAATACAAGCAAATCCATGTTACAAACTTATATAATACATTTGATGGGCTGTAGAAAAAATTCTTATAGCTAGATCGATGCTCACATTCATTTATGTAATATAGTAGAGTAATTTAAAAGAAAAATGAAAGAGTCCAATGATATGTGAGGATTATCAATGTCCTCCAAAGGCATCGAGTCTATTTCTTTAGGAATAGGATGATTCACATTTAATTCAACTTTACCCCCTTAAATTTCATGAGTACCAAAACTCTGAGCTGGAGTACTAGTGGAAGAACCAACACTCATTGTTATGCTCGTCTCCTCTTTCTCTGTGGTGCTACTATTGATCATCAATCTTCCACTTCCAAACGCTTTTGAATTATTGGAGGCCTAACAACCAAGTGTTATTATTTCTAATAATTATTAGCAGATTTAGATGATGGCTTCACAGTACCAAAAGCAACATTAACATAAATATTACTACTACCCTTAAAATTACCAACCACTTTCCCACTATATCTTTTGATGTTATTGTGTCTCATCTCTAGGAGAATTAATGTGTGTTTGATGATAAGCATCCACCACTAAACCATCTACTTGAAGACGGTAATCCCCAGTTCCTAGTCAACAGCCAGTGTGCTGAATTAGGTCCCTTTATGTATCCCTTCTAAAGCTCATTTATCGCATTAGTTGACTCGGAGACAGTGAGGGAAAATAACATGCAACGTCAATGAGTATAACATGAACTTGACTCCATACTTGGTTCATTACTTACTATTGTTCATTTGACACTTTAATTATAGCTGTAAATTTTGCTAGTAAATTTAGTAATTTTTAAGGCATGTTGAAGATGCTTTTTAGATTATAGTTATGGTGTTTTCGTGTGTGGTTGCATACGTTTTGGGTGCTCTCGCCTCCTAGCCTTATTGTGAAGGTTTATTAAACAACTTTTTTTGACTTAATAGTCATGATATCATCTTTGTTGTGAAATTTTGTTGATCGTACACTCATGATTATGTTTGGTGACATAGCTCTCCATTTGCCTTATATGAAGAACCCTACAGGTTATGTGTTTCTACTTTCTACATATGTCCTTTCTCTATTCCCTTGGTCATTTTATACCTATTTTTAAAAATTTCTTGCATGTAAGCCTTACAACTCAAACGATGAGTACAATTGGAATACCAGAATTCTAGCTCTTAGGAAGATACCACTTCACGAACATCTCAGTAGCAATCAACCTCCAAATCCTAAGTTGATGAATGGGATACTGTGTCAAAGGTAACCCAATGCATGGCATGTTGTACATATATATATATATATATATATATATATATATATATATATATATATATATATATATATATCTTTGCATAATCAATTAATTTATAAGATCTTTGCATATAGTAAAAGATCTTAAGTCGGGACTTGTACCACTAGGGGTAGCTATCTGAGTTAGGTTTAGTATTCACTTGATACTATTTCGTCGTTTTTCTCTTTTGTTATTCTAGGTGCCTTATGAAGTCTATAGAGACCCTATTCTACTCTATAGATGACTCGATATATTTTGGCCCTATAAGGGATATACAAACTTAAGTGATTAGGTGTCCTATTTATTGGTGGTCTAGTAACATTTCTAGGTGGGTCAACTTAGACTAGTACTGTTTGAGTATTAGATTAGTTGTTATGATCTCTTTGAGTCTTCGTCCTCAAGATAGTATAATCAAATGGTTGTGATCATGATAATGAAATATAATAATGAATTATTCTCGCTCATCCATGGACTTTACATTTCTTTTTCCTATGCATGTCTCTTGAGTGTCTCCCTTATAACAATGCTAGCATATGATGCATGTTCATACCCAATTATCACGTGATCTATTATGTGAATCGCATATGGGCCTTATGTGTAGAATGCTATCTTCTAAGGTAATATGTGTTACTTAGTATGCAATCGTGATTTCTTATGCACTTTTATCCTATGTGTTGTTATATCTAGTCATGTATTCATAAGCATGAATCCAAGACCGCATGTTTTATTGTATGTATCATATATATAATTAAGCATGAGCTATTATATGAGTAAAATGGTGTATGTATCAAATGTATAATTGAGCATTGGTATTGTAAGCTAGATATTACCATATCTTATGTTTATCATATTTCCTCCCATACTTTAGGTAGTTGTGATTTACTTAGTACTAGCATGTACTAATACTACCTTGGTTGATTTGGCCCTATGACAATCCACTGATGGTGAGGAGCAGACCTTTTTTATAGGCTTGAGATTGGATGTTATTGTTTGGTTTAAGGCTTGGCTTTGAAAGAGTAGGCAACCTAGATTCATATCCATCAAGATTTGTCTTTATTTATCTATATTTATTGTTGGAAGTTTTCAAGTGTTGTATTAGAATTTCAAAGGTGTTGCAATTGAATTATATTTTCCCATTACTCTGATGAGCTTAAAAAATCCAGGATTATTTCACATATTTTTGTTAATTTATTCAACGATGATTTTATTTAGTTAAATTATTCACTTACCATATGTCTGTGGACATCTCCTTGTGGGATTTTATCCTTATTGCATCAATATTGTTTGAATTTTTATTGCATAAGTTTTAGCCTTGCATCTAGCATGAGATAGATAGTGGATATTTATCTTGTGTTAGGTATGGCAATAATATTAACTAATTTCTATTTTAGCTTTCATATTATTCTTTTAAATGAAAATTTTAAGGAGTAAATTTTGGGTGTGTTACACCATTACATTGGGGTTGTAATGTGATACTTGGCCTCTGTTCATCTATTTCAACAACAAGAATAGGCACTGCTAGAGTTGGATTTGAGCAATCTTAAGTTACAAAACCAGGCTACCTAGATAAAAGTTGTAGAAATTTTTATTATTATTAGGGGAGTGACTTTTAGAGTTTTATCTTTTAGTGGTGTTTTGATTTTAATGGGCTTTAAATGTAGTATAGTTATTGACTTTTTTGATATACCCTTAACCACTTTTGACTTTATTACAGTGTCCTATTATATTAAGAATGGTGTAGAATTTCATTTTGGTTATAAATTTTAAGTTTTAGCCTTAGTATCTAATGTAAGTGGAATAATAATATCTACTAGCGCTAAATGTGGCGGTAATACTCCCATTTATATTAAGCTTTCAAATTATTTTCTAAGTTTTTTATGTTTTAAAAATGGAGTTGTTACAATCCACATAAGGTAACCCACATATGTAATTATGCTAAAGTATAACAATTCTAATGGACTAAAATAATGATGATAATAATAATAATAATAATAATAATAATAATAATAATAATAATAATAATAATAATAATAATAATAATCAAACTTGTTGTGAACTTGAGACAATCATCCAAGATCCAATCAATGCTAAGTTTTGACAAAACAAATAGTCAAAAGATACCAACTTTGCTTAATAAAAAATGACAACGTGAAAGTGCTTATTTGAACATAAAAACTATAGAACACATCAACTAAATTATGGACTAAATGACCAACTCCATGACTACTCTCTCAAGTTTGATATGCTCATCTAAATCTCATGCTCGTCATTTGAAGTGTTAGTATGGGGTAAGAAACATCACAACTCAATAAGTAACAAGTCCATTGGCTATAATAGAGACCAAGTCATTAAACGATAATGCATACAAACCAATTTAGTAAAAAACAATATCTTATCTAAAAATTATAAAGATACTTTTCACTTGACATCTGCTTATAGACATCTCCTTATGGGATTTTATCCTTATTGCATCAATGTTGTTTGAATTTTTGTTCAACAAGTTTTAGCCTTCCATTTAGCATGAGAAAGATCAGATAAATGGTGGATATTTATCTCGTGTTAGGTGTGGCAGCAACATTAACTAATTTCTATTTTAGCTTTCGCATTATTCTTTTAAACGAAAATTTTAAGGAGTGAATTTTGGGGGTGTTACACCATTACATTGGCGCTGTAACGTGATACTTGGCCTCTTTTCATCTATTTCAACAACGAGAACATGCACTACTAGAGTAGGAGCAGAGCAATCTTGAATTGCAAAACCAAGCTACCTAGATAAAAGTTGTGGAATTTTTTTTATTAATATTAGGGGAGTGACTTTTGAATTTTTATCTTTTGGTGGTGTTTTGATTTTATTGGGCTTTAAATGTAGTATAGTTATTTAATTTTTTGATATACCATTGACCACTTTTGAATTTATTATGGTGTCCTATTATAATAAGAATGGTGTAGAATTTCATTTTGGTTATATATTTAAATTTTAGCCTTAGTATCTAGTGTAAGCAGAATAAAAATATCTACTAGTACTAAATATGGTGGTAATACCCCCATTTATATTAATCTTTCAAATTATTTTTTAAGTATTTTATGTTTTAAAAATGGAGTTGTTACAATCCACATAAGGTAACCCACATATGTAATTATGCTAAAGTATAACGATTCTAATGGACTAAAATAATGATAATAGTAATAATAATCAAACTTGTTGTGAACTTGAGAAAATCATCCAAGATCCAATCAATGCTAAGTTTTGACAAAACAAATAGTCAAAAGATACCAACTTTGCTTAATAAAAAACGACAATGTGATAATGCTTATTTGAACATAAAAACTATAGAACACATCAACTAAATTATGGATTAAACGACTAACTCCATGACTAGTCTCTCAAGTTTGATATGCTCATCTAAATATCATGTTTGTCATTTGATGTGTTAGTATGGGGTAAGAAAAATCACAGCTCAATAAGTAACAAGTCCATTGGGCTAGAATAGAGACCAAGTCATTAAATGATAATGCATACTAACCAATTTAGTAAAAAAAATATCTTATCTAAAAATCATAAAGATACTTTCAGCAAAATAAATGATTACATTTTTTAAAAAAATAATTATAAATAAATTTGGGAACACTCTATCAATAATGAACATAAATAGCTTATGAAAAAAATATCAAGAACTTAGATAAAACAATTAATCAATCAAATGATTGTATGCTCAAACAAATATAGAAAGGTTAGTAGCACTCGACTATTAATATCATTCGAATAGAGTTTTAAAGATCTTTGTGACGGTTTTGTACGGTTATAAGAATTGATAAAATAACCGATGGGTCCCTTGATCGTTAGAAGAGTCTAAAATAATATCCTAAGTAGTGCAATACAAAATAAAAGCAATATCGATTAGGTACACCACACTACTAAATGGCTTGAAAAGGGTTTATCCTACCTTTAGGGGGTACAGTTACAAAATATTTGAGAAGACGTCCTACTGGCTACTGCCATAGATGTTCTCATTGTTTTGAAGGAAATCCATACCTTAAGGATGGTTGTCAAGGTATAGATAATTATACCATTATAATTTGAATCAAGTTTTTAATTTTTTTCACCTTATTTTGCATATATATATATATATATATATATATATATAAACTTAATTTTCTTCTTTCCGTGTTTCAAATATTTGTAAATTCAGACTATGCTAAGATATGCATCTATATATGAGGTGTATTATGTTCCCCGCCTAGCACGTCTTCTTTTACATTTATCTCAATAAGTTAAATTATGACTACCAGCATGCAAGTAGTACTTAGATAGTGATTATACTTGACCAAAAAAAAAGAAAAAGGAAAAAAATATTATGCTTTGAGAAGCTCCTCATTTTGAATCATATTTAGGATGCCTAATATAGAATATTTTTGTGTGTGTGTGTGTGTGTGTGTGTGTGTGTGTGAGAGAGAGAGAGAGAGAGAGAGAGAGAGAGAAGTAGAAATTCATAATTAAATATTAGTGAGACTACACTGTTTGACTTTACAAAATTTCTTCTTTTCTTTGCTCCCTTAAAAAGTCTTCAGTCCATTACACCTAATTAACCTAGAACCACATGGGTCCTCAACTCATGAACTACTAATTAGTTGATGGAAGCATAATAAACGAGGTCCTTTGTACACAAGATAAACAAGTTATATTAATAGGCTATGGAAAATTTTGAGATGATGTTTAGGACACCATTATCAGCACAATAACTATAATTGAATGCTTGATTAATATACTTATTTTTTCCTTGACTGTGTCAGTTTTCTTCCCCTATCATTAGTATTGTTTTTTGTTTGTAAATACTAATCAATGATTGAGATTTATTATTGTGATCTAGGTGCTTCCATATTCTTCATTCATCTACTCATGGGAAGCTATATTGTGTACATATACATAAGGAAAAGAACACTAAACAAGCATAAAGAGATGATCTTTAGGAAAAACGGAGGTCACTTGCTACAAGACAACTTGTATAAATTCAAAGGAGTTGTCAATCCCATTAGAATACTTATGGAAAATGAGATAGAGAAGGCCACAGAAAGCTTTAGTGATAAGAACATCATTGGTGATGGAGATTTTGGTAATGTTTGGAAGGGTTATTTACCAAAGTTTAAAACTCTAGTTATCAAGAAACCAAAGACAACGAACCAAACTTAAACTGAGCAATTCATCAACAAGGTTGTACTTATGTCTAAGATCCTCCTTAGGCTGCTATTTGTAGATGGATGTTCCATTACTAGCATGTGAATATGTCACCATGGAGAACTTGACTCAAAATAGTGACAGAAGCTGCAGGAGTGTTGGCATATCTGCACAATAATCATTGTCCCCTTGTCATTTATAGAGATATCAAACCTATCAACATACTCTTAGATGGGAACTAAAATACTCTTAGATACTAAAGTGAAAGATTTTGGCTTGTCATAACTCATGCCACAAAATGAATCACAGATTTGTATAATGGTACAAGGCTTAGATCCTGAATACCTTCACTCACCTGAATTGAGAGAGAATAGTGATGTCTACAGTTTCTATGACCCCCAACATTTACACTTTTTTAAAAAAATAATACTTATAAATTAACATCGTAAATTCTGGGTATGCTACCACCACACTTAGTACCAGACCGGTTCACTCCTACCATTCTAGTACCAAGTGCTAAGGCTAAGAGAGCATTACATATAACATCATTAATAATCTAAATTCATAAATACAACAATTAGAGTATGCATAAGTCTTTACACAAACCAAAATATGAGAGTTAGTTTTTCAAGGAAAAGAGATAACTACATTTTCGGGGCTATTCTTATAGAATTGCTTACAAGGGAGAAAGTTGTGTCTTTTGGAAGGGATGAAAAGGAGAGAAGTTTGGTGAAGAGTTTTGAATTTTCAATTAAAGATAAAAGTGTATTTGGAACGATAGACCAAGATATTGTGAACGAAGAAACTGTTGGGGAAATTCCACACTAGGATCCATCAAATCAGATATGCATATTTTTTTTATAGCATTTATCTAAAGGAAGACGATCGTATTGACTATTTGAAACCATCGGTTTGGTCACATCAATTCTAAAATATTCATAAATTGAATTAGCTTGATCTGTAATATAATTTAAATAACTACTATTTGATTTAGGCTATTTGCACTGTAAAATAATTCACTTATACCAACAGGACATTATCTGTTGGTAAAAGCCATTTTTCTGTTGGCAAAAGCTTTACCAACAGATATTTGTCTGTGCCAAAACTGTGGGTAAAAACTCTGTACTTAAAAGTTTTGCCCACAGATAAATATGATCTGTTAGGAATAATTAATAATACCCACAGATATTTATCTGTTGGTAAAACGTATACCCACAATTATATCTGTAGGTAAAAGTATTAACAACAAAACGATATCTGTGACTAAAACTATTGTCCACAAAATGATATCTGTGACTAAAAGTATTACCCACAAAACGATATCTGTGACTAAAATTATTACCCACAAAATGATATATGCTACTAAAACTATTACCAACAAATATATATATATATATATATATATTTGTAAAACGATAATGATGTCCATAATACCTGTTGTTGTAATATATATTTACCTGTAATAATAACTTATCCTTATATACAATTAAGTACACCATACATAATCATAAATGTTTAGTTTATTTGTCAAATTGATCATATAGTCTTATAGGTACAATACTATAAATACAACTTGTAACATACGCTAACATACAAGACATCTTTATTAACACATTAAACACCATCATCTTCATTCTCATCTTGTTCAGCATCTCCAACGACTTCAAAGCCTTCAACATTCTCTTTAATAATCATCAAGATATATTCCCTAAGAAAATATGCAAGTAACTTAATTAGATTAATATAAATTCATACCCAAAAGCTAAATAAAGGAAGTTTTAATATTTTCTCAAAAATAATAAGAGTCCATAATTACCAACAAGTATATCGGCATATTAACACCTAGTTCTCCAACCACAACATGTCTAGCCTGGCATAATCAGGTTCATCATCCGAAGAATGGAGCTCTCATAAAATAAGATATATTGATACTAGGTATTTTATGGTAGTTTAAGTAGCATGATCAAACAAATGAAAGCCATCAGCCACCATAAAAGGAGATCAAGGAATATATAAACAAGAACATTATTAAGGAAAGAAACCAGGGGCTCAAATATATTATAATGAAAGCAATTGAGATGTCAAAGAATAAGTATATTTTCATTATTGACAGTGAAAACAAAGGAAAGTAACATAAAAGTATTCTGCAACAACGATTCAAATGACTTTTTATTCTTTTTGCATCTAAAGATAAATGTGAATCCTAAACCTTTGATATTAACCATCTCGGGCACTGCTTATTTAAAGGCAGAAAACATCATCAAAATTAATCTGTAAAAGTAAACTTCATTGTATTGTTATTTGCAAGAGACAAAATAAAAGTAGCATACTAGTAATATCTGAATTATCCTCCTCTTATTTGCACCGCAACTTAAACCAGCATCCTTCACATTACAAATTCTTCTGAGGTGAAATCCTATAAACTAAACCCCAAATGTCCTACCTTGATTTTACCTTCTTCCAAAGATGGAATGGGATTGACTTCTATGCATGAATCCAAACTCAGAATTCAAGCTAGTTTAATTCCTACCCCTTCCGAAAAATGAGAAGAAACCTCGCACTACATGGCTCAATCCTCTACTCTCACTAGCAGACCTACTTCCACTCAATGCCAATGATAACCTCCTCCTAAATCCACCACTATTAATGTTAAACCAGCCTTGGCCGTCCATTTCGGTAAAAACAGGGGGCAAGTCGGTCCTGGCCGCCCTTATTCTTCTACCACCATCAACATCAATCCTCTCAACAGCAAGGCCACCACCAGCCAATCTCAAAATATTCAAGCCCATATTTTCTTCCTCAAAACCCAAAATCAGTGGGTCTCTCTCCCTACCATTCATATCGCCAGGCAACTCAGATCGACAAGCAGGACAAGAATTACGCAGCAATAACCAATGAAGAATACAATCAGAATGGTAAATATACTTACAGGGTAATTCGCGAGCTTCTGTATCAAGCTCGAAAGCCTCCTTACAGAGTGCACAATGCGATTGCATATCAATATGGCTAGCAGTAATCTTGACGACAGGCATCGATTCAGCTTTGGATCTTCCAATAGAATCCATCTCTATACTCAAAAACTAGTCTAAAAGCATGTCGAAGCCTGAAGCCATCAAATAACTTGATATATTCGCCGGTAAACAGCGAAGCCCTCTTCCTTGGCCATCGTTATAATAGAACTGATAATTATTTCTCTGGAATGAGCGAATTGCTGTGAAATTAATCAAATAGAAGTTAGGGTTTAAGTATTTATACCAAGCGAATTGCTATGAAATTGGAGGGAGTGAGGGGTGCTGGAGCGTCGCCCGTGGTCAAGGAACACTCGTCGGTGACGAGCGGCGCTAGAGGCGGACGGGTGGTGGCACCACACGGCTGTCCTCGTGCGTTGTTGACGGCTGCTGCTGATGCTCGGCTGCTGCTGCAATGGAAGACGACAATGAGGAGCCAGAGCAGGTGTGGTGGTGTGCTCGAGCGGGGGTGGCTGGTGTGGTGGTGCGACCTGGGTTGAAGGTGCAGACCAGGAGGTCGGTCGGGGGTCGGGGCACAGGGGACGGGGGACGAGGCTGGCGAAAATTAGAATGGTATAGGGGCGGGATAGTAGGCTCGCAGGAGCTAAATTTGGTTTTTTTTTTAAGTTTAAGGAATTGAGGGGTTTAAGAAATTTTTTTATTATATTTTATTTTTTTGGATTTTAGAGATTTGAAAAAAAAACTATTATAAAAAATGTGTGTGTGTGTGTGTGTACGTATGGAACTTAAACATTTTTAGCAACTAATAAATTAATAATTAATGATAAAAAATTATATTAGTCACAATAGATATACTAATAACGATGAATTTTAATAGTAATCGTTAATAATATATCAATAACGATAAAAAACATTAGTCGCTAAATTGGTCGTTAATACGCTAGTTTATTGTAGTGTAAAATAAATAAATTCAAATAAGGAAATATTTGTTACAAATAAATCATTAAAATTATTTTACTACTTTAAAGAGATTTTATAATAAAAAAAATAATTTATTTTTGCTAATAAAATACAACTCCATAATAAAGTCATAATCACACAATAAAGTTATAATTGGAAATAAATTTAGAATATTAAAATAAAAACACACAATGAAAATGAAAATATATTTTAAATAAAAATCATATAGCTTGTGGAAAAAGAAATAAGATATCAAAATAATAATTAAAAAAAATTGAAAAACATTTGTCTTCCTTTAAATACTAATATCAACAGATATATTAGTGGGTATCAGTTTTGTTGATATAATGTTACTAATACCCACAGATATAAAAGTAGGCAAAAGATCTGTTGGCATAACATACTATTACCAACAGATAAAAATTTTTTGTGGAGAAAACTTTCTTCATTGCCCACAAAAAAAAATCTGTTGGTATTAGTAACTTTTGCCAACAGAAAAAAATATTGTGACTAAATTTCTGTTGGCATAAGTCATAAATTTTGTAGTGTTGAAATGGAAAAACTATTTCACTTTCAACTAATATTGTTGGACATTTTCATGCAAATGGAAAAACCTATTAGGGACAAATTAGCTGATATGTTATCTTTATGTGAGAAATAAAAAGTACCTAATTAATCCTGAAAAGAAAATAAAAGCCACAGTACAAACTTGTAGAATACATTCGGGAAAAAATGTTATGTTAGCTAGATCAATGCATACATGCATTTATGTAATGTAGCAGAGTAATTTACAAGAAAATGAAAGAGCCCAATGAAGTGTGAGGATTATCAATGTCCTCCCCAGTCCATTCGTATAGGAACAGGATGTGAGGATCATAGTTTATTTTTATCTATAGTATCTGTTGGGGTCCCTCCTTAATTAAGGGGGTTTCCCAAATAATAATAATAATAGGGATGATGCATGAGTTACAAAGATGGTTAATACTTTGTAACTCTTGGGAATATGAGAAGGCAAGTACATTTTCTCATGTGTAAGTTACCAATGTTTATTGGCTTAAATTAATGGAAGAGTATTCAAGAGTTATCTTATGGCTTTTGGGCTACCTCCTTTTACTCCTATAAATAGGGGTCTTTGGGAAGACTTAGATCATCAAGCAAAGCAAACAATCCTCTACAAAAAGAGAGAAAGTGAGAGCCACTACAAAAAGTGAGGTGCTTGAGAAAAGTTCTCATATTTTCTCAAGCGAAGTTTGAGTGTTCCACCACTTAGTTGGTGAGAGAGTTCATCCTTTGTAATCCATCCTCTTTTTTGATTAAAGAAGTTGAGTGAGCCTCTAGTTCATACTAGAGAAGAATAACTTGTAATCCTATTATCATCATAGTGGAAGGTTCGTGGTTTTTCCCTTTAACTTTAAGGGTTTTCCACGTAAAAATTTGGTGTCTTATTTTTCTACTTCTGCTATTTTGTTTTTCCCATTTTAATCACACATAAGAAGGAAAAGGTCTTCCGCTATCAACCGATCCTTTTTTCACAACAGTATCTAGCCATATATATGGTAAAATAGATTATAACAAGTATTCTGACGGTAGCTTTCTTCACTGCAAGTGCTAATAAAATAAGAGAATTGAATTCCTTTGTTATTTTCCTATTTCAATTTCTTCTTTATTTATTTTTTTTTGTGTGTGGAATAGTCATTACCCAGCATATATATATTTTGTTGATCATCTGAATTATTGTTTGAGACTAATGATAGCCATGAAATGGTACTACAATTTTGTTTCAAAATTCGACCGATCAGCTTATTATTTAGATTAGCATATGTCTTTATATTATTTGGTAGACTTATAAGTCTAGGTTATTATAGGGCCTAACGTATGTATTTAGGTGGATTATTGTGATTGACTAGTGGCATGTGTTGAGCTGTAAGAAATATTTAGCAGACATACTTTTAGCTTAATTCTTTTTATTTAGAAAATTTAAGATGGATAAAAATGATTTTTAAATAGTTTTAAACGAGGTCTTGTTCCTATAGATGACTCCGACATATTATTATCTACAAAATTGGCGAGTCTACTATCAAAAATTGTTTTCAAACGTATTGACGACGTGCCGAGTCCTCGGAAATATTATTATCTGCAATGGCTCTATGCCACACATGTCAGCCATCCATCTGAGGGTGACGGTGATAAGAATCTAAATTTGTTCTGTTGGCAAATTCTTAGTAGACTCGCTTCCGTTTACTTGGCAGTCAACTAGTCCAACACCTCTTAACACCCCCCCCCCACCAAAAAAACAAAAGCTGTATATAAATATTATCATGCACCCTCTAGCTTACATATTCTCTCCCACGTCCAAATAATTAAGAAAAATCAGTTCCAACCATCATTACCATCATGCCATTACACCGGAGCCTTAAGGCGATGCTTAAGCTCTGTTTGTCCCTATTAGTTCTTCAACGTCTGACAACAAGAACAGGCCACGCTTATGACTTTTGTCCCTATTTGTTGGCAAAACCAGGATGTCCAAAAAACTGTGGAAACGTTTCCGTCCCGTACCCGTTTGGGTTGAAGGAAGGGTGTTACTTGAACAGTAGTACGAGCTTCTTCCTCAACTGTAGCCGTAATGAAACATTATTCTTCTCACCGAATTCCGCTAGCTATGGCTCCCATCAGTTCCGAGTCACCGAAATATCCACGGATGGCTATTTATACGTCGACACACCCATATTGACTGCTTGTAACAATGAAATCACAAACAAGTCAATAATCACATCGCCAGAATTCCCATTCTCCAGCGACAACAAATTCATAGTTGTAGGCTGTGATACCTTCGGAATCATCGCTACGTCTGGTGATTCATCTGGGTGCGCCACAATTTGCATTAATGACACAGATTTCATCAGTCATGTGTCACCATGCAGGGGTATTGGATGTTGCCAGTCTCCCTATATGGCTGCTGAACGTGCCACGTGGAATTATACAATTCAACTTCGAAGATATACGAACCGCCACACCGAAATAGGCGGGAAAGAGTACCCGTGTAGCTCAGCTTTCTTAGCTACTGATTATCCTTACTACATCTTTCAGGGATCAGAGCTTATTACTATTAGAACCAGTGACGATATTACAGCCACCATTAATTGGGCGGTCGGTAATGAGAGTTGCAGTGAAGCAAAATCCAACGTTAGTTATGCTTGTAAAGCAAAGCATAGTCGTTGTGAAGACGTTCAAAATCCTACCGGCTATCGCTGCATATGCCAAGATGAAGATTATTGCGACAACTACGACAGCAGCTGCAACCCATACCTTGAGGATGGCTGTCCAGGTACAAATAATAATATATGTCATGATTATAAAATTACAATCTGAATTCAAGTTTGTTTCTTTTGTGTGCGCGTGCGCAATTAACTATTCTGTTTCCTTATCGTCATTTTCCTCTCTCCAGATTTTTCGACTCCATGGGTTTCTATGTGGATAAGTAAGTTGTGTCATGTTTTCTGCCCAGCACATCTTCATTTACTTCTGTTTCAGTATATATACGTTGAAATTATACTCTCACTTACCCACCTTAAGATCACAAATAGTATTACAACATACTCCCTTCATTATCATTAAAATGCGAATAACTTATTTAATTCATTATCAATTATATCCACTAATCTAATTAAATTTTTAATTTTAAATCAAACTTAAATAGTACTTTGTTGTGTTGGGCTTCGCGTATCCGATTGGGGACTTTGTCACCTGAGTTACTACCTTCATAATATTGAGCTAAAAGCCTAAGATAAGTGGATTCTGACGTGATAGAAATGATAATATATGTCATGATTATAAAATTACAATTTGAATTCAAGTTTGTTTCTTTTATGTGCGCGTGCGCAATTAACTATTCTGTTTCCTCATCTTCATTTTCTTCTCTCCAGATTTTAGCACTCCATGGGTCTCCTTTGTGTCTCTGTCGATATGTAAGTTGTATCATGTTTCCTGCCCAGCACATCCTCATTTACTTCTGTTTCAGTATATATATGTTGAAATTATACTCTCACTCACCCACCTTAAGATCACAAATAGTACTACAACAGACTCCCTTAATTAGCATTTTAAATGCTAATAACTTATTTAACTCCTCATCAATTATATCCATTAATCTAATTAAATTTTTAATTTTAAATCAAAATTAAATAGTAGGCTTCGCGTATCCGATTGGGGACTTTGTCACCTGAGTTGCGACCTTTATAATGTTGAGCTAAAAGCCTAAGAGAAGTGGATTCATAGGATAAAAATGAAGGACCCGTTTATTTATTTATTTATTTTTAATTTGTTTTAGTCCTATTTCGTCTTATTATATCTTATATGATCCAATCTCATTTGATTGGTCTTAATCTTATCATATTAGAATTATAATTAAAATTATAAATTAGTAAAATTATTATAATAGTAACACTATTAATTTTAATAATGACACTTATAATCATAATATTATTATTAACATTAATTATAGTAATAGTAATTAAAATAGCTATCATAAATATAAATTTAATTATTACTATTATTATTAGTACAATATTATAAATATTTATATTTATATTTATATTGATTATAAATAATAATAATAATAAGAATTTTTATTATAAAAATAGTATTATAATAATAAAATTTATGAAATAATATTAATATTATAATTTTATTCTATGAATAATATGATTATTAAAATTAATAAAAATAAAAGATAATATTATTGTTATTATTATAAATAATAATAATAATTATTATTGATCTAATAGGATCAATTTGGTGCTGATATCATCATTATCTTATCTTGTCTCAAAATAATGTGACAAAAATAAGGCTGAAGGACTTGGAAGGTTATGATTATATAAATCGAATACACTTATGTTGTTTTGTGATGAAATTAGGTATTTGGAGAAGGATATAAAATAGAAGAATAGATGAGTTACTTTTATACCAATTATTGAGTGAGGTGTAAAGGCTCATTCGATAGAGATGGAGTACAACGGTACAACATGTTAATTATTGATAAAGGGTAACAAAAAAAAAATATACATATGCTTTAAAATAATGCATCCGTTCTAGAAAAGAATTACAAATCCTTTTTATTTATGTAAATGCAAACACTCCCCCCCCCCAAAACTATTCATGATCTATAACAAAAAATGCACATCTCCAAGGGAATATGCATTATATTTGAAACAAATAAACATCTTTCAATAAAAAAAAATACATGTTCTCTATTTACGTGAATAAAAAATATATAAAATTTGAACACGTGATCTCCTCTACGTTCACCTTGTGAACTCCACCAATTATCATATTAAGAATTTATTTTATTTCTACCTTTTTACTTCCATATAAAATGGGTTGAACCATAAAAGGCCACCACAATCATTATGCTCCACACAATACTAGTAGTATGATTAAACGATTGAGGATGTCAAAGCAAGTTAAGTACATATTTAGAGGCTAATTTGAATAAAAATAAATCTACAGAGATATAATTGGATTTTTTTTTCCTTCAGGGGCTGCGCATATCTGATCGGGTTTGTCGCATAAGTTGCGGCCATTATAATGAATTTTGAGCTAAAAGCATGAAAGAAGTGCATTCTAATAGGATAAAAATGAAGGCCCCGTTTTCGTGGTCTAATATTTTTTAGTACTATTTATCTTATTTTATCTAATAATATCCAATTTTATTTGATTGGTGTTAATTTTATTTATAAAAATAAAAATAAAAATAAAAATAATCAATTAGTATAACTATTATAATAGTAGCAATAATAATAATAATAATAATAATAATAATAATAACACTTATATTATTATTAGTATTATTATTATTATTAACAACAATAATATTAATTATAGTAATAGTAATAAAAATAACTATCATAAATATAAATTTAGTCATCAACATTATTATTATTATTATTATTATTATTATTATTAGCATTGATTCTAATATAACAATAAAAATTAATATCATTATTTTAATTTTTGATAATATTAATATTGTTGACTTCCAAGGTCACTTAATGTCTTAAACTTGGTTTTGATGATAACAAGCGATTTTAAATGAGTTAACATGGTTGTTTAAGTGTGCATGATACATGAATGATAACAAAGAAGTCAAAATACACTTACTCATCACTTCTGAAATGCACATTTAAAAGAGCAATCAACTGTCAAAGCATAAGAAAATACTATATCAAGACAACTAAGACTCTAGACCTTAAGATGTATAGTTCATATCATAGGCTATCTTGTAAAGTAGGATAAGTGAGAAAAAAAATATTTTAATATCTTTGGATGTTTGAAAACCTTCTTAAAACTATTTAGATAAAAATTCCATGTTGATTTTAATCTCATAGTCATTTGAAAGTGTTTACAATCATAATGGTCCCAGTTGGAACCGGTCAGCTAGTCTCAAGAACAACAAACTAGTTTGGTTTAAACCCAAGACGTTAAATGTGTACAAACTCAAATAGATTAACTAGTTCAATAAACTGATCAACTGATTTAGGAAACCAATTGATTGGTTAAATCGATTAGTTTGACAAACCAATCAATGGATTTTTCTTCCACTGAAACCCATTTAGTCTCTATTTGGGCAAATCACTTGGTTAACAAAACCAATCAATTGGCTCGAAAATCAATTGACTAGTTTCACTAACTAGTATATGAGTTTTGTTCAAGCAAAAATCCTTTTGGTCTCTATTTGAACACATCCACTAGTTGATAAAACCAACGAATTTAGAAACCAATTGACTGGTTTCACTAACCAATATATGGGTTTTACTTTTGCAAATACCCATTTCATATATGTTTAAATACTTTGACTGGTTTCATCAAATTTATCAATTGATTTAACTAACCAGGTTATAGGTTGAGACAAAGCACAAAATAATTTTTTCTTAAGGAGTAAACCAATCAACTAGTCTAAATGATAATATAAAATCGATTGGCTAATTTCAATAACTAATCAAATAGTTTGTTTAATGGTAATATTTTCATTTTAGATCTAAACAACTTTAGTCAACTAGTTTAAAGTTTGCCAAACAAATTGATTAGTCAGCATTAAATGCAAAAAAAAAAAAAATTGTGTGATACTCGCACAATGGATATATGCTAGTTTACTCTAATGATTACATAGTAGTGAATAAGTATAAATAGCATTTATGAGGAAGCATACAAAAAACCTTTTTGATCTAGCATTAATTGCATAAATCAACTCTATACTCCTACGTACAATTAATTCTCAACTACTTAGTTTCATATTCATCTCAAGTTGAGATATTTTTAAAAGTACTTGTACTCATTCTACTCAGCTAGAAAATTTTCATTGATTGTAATAGATATTTCTTTCTACCATTACACTCATAAATTGTTCTTCCACTCTCATATTTGTGTTATTTGTGAAATAAGTTGTAATCAACCACAACTCTCCTCAAAACTCATTATATTAAGGTTGTGTATTGTACGCCTAGCATTTCTAATAAAAGGTCATTGGAGAGTAGATCCATAACATAGAGAGGATGGCTATCAATTTGTAAATCAGCTCCTAAAAGGTCATTGAAATAGTAGACTCATAAACCAAGAGAGAAGTGATTATCAAACAATATACCATAGGTTCAAAATAAAAAAGGTAAACTCTTTTGGTGGTGGCTATAGAGAAATTTAATTCTCAAACCATTATACATAGTGTGTTAATTTTTTTCCCTTCACATCCATTCCTAAAATCCTATTCACCTTTGTCAAGTGTTCTTTTAAATATTATCTTTATATTCATGTAATTAATTATTATTATTATTATGTTAATATTATTATATCCAACAGAATAATTATTATTATATTTATTGATATAATTATTTATGTACTAACTATTATTACATTTATAATTATAATTAATAATAATAATATTTATAAAAATGATACTACATATTTATTTATTTTATTAATGTAAATACTATTATTATAAATATTATCATCGTAATGTATACCTATTATAATTATTGATAACAACTTTGTTGTTGTTATTATTATAATTAGTATAATACTGTTAATATTAATATTCATATTAACTATAAATAATAATAATAATAATAATAATAATAATAATAATAATAATGATAATAATTTTTTATTGTAATAAAATATATTATAATAATTAAATTTATAAAAATAATATTAATAATATAATTTTATTTTTATGAGTAATGTTATTATTAAAAGTAATAAAAATAAATGATAATATTATTGTTATTATTATAAATAAATTTTTTTATATATTATACATAATTAATAATAATGATAATGATAGTGATAATAACATTAATAATTAATATCATTTGATCTAATCAAATATAATTGGTGTTGATATGATCTTTATCTTATCCTATCTCAAAATAAAGTGACAAAATTAAGGCTGACATGCTTGGGTGTTTTTTATTACATAAATCCAAAAATGTGTACAATTATTTATGTTGTGTAATGCAATATATAAGTATAGGAGTTACTTGTGTACCAACTATTGAATGAGGTGTAAAGGCGTATGAGAGAGAGAGAGAGAGAGAGAGAGAGAGATGGAGAACTATGGTTGAAACAAAAGAGCAAGAGAAGGTTGAAGATAGATATGGAGATGAAAATATCTGAGAGGAGACGCTTATTTGGTGGTCATGGACTCATGTTGATGCCACACTTTTGTTAGTTAACTTTAATCAGAAACCATCATAACATTACCATACCAATGTAGATTTCAACAACATGAAGCTGTATAAGCTTGTGGATTCACCTGCAACAAGTGGTATGGCTCCTTCAATTCATTAGGTCTTATTTTGAGTTTAGTTAGATAATAAAATTTAATTAGACAATTAAAATACTTAAGTTATAAATTAAGTTATCATGATTTAAAATGATATTTAGTAGAAAGTAGGTTGCCATGTCCATTTGAATCCTACTATTAGTAGTAGGAAGCACCATGATACTTGGTAATGCCATCATTTTTTATAAAGTTCCAAAACTAATTTTCTTTAATTTGGGTTATTAAAGAATAAAAAAATTACACCATAATTGTTCTCAAAATTTTCTTTATAAATAAACATCTACATTGATATATTTTAGATATATAAATACATACTGTCGTTTATGTGAAAATATACATATCTTATTAAAAAATATACATTTTTCATTATTTAAATACATGTCTTCTCTTAACACAAGTGTAAGAAGAACATACACCCTTTATTAATACAAGTGTAACAAGAAATACACATATTTGAAAATAAAATACACATCTTTTATTACTACGATAAGTATCTTTTACGACTACAATAGTCATCTTTTAATTTTAAAATTAACACATATTTTCTTTTATAGATGTACATTATTTTAATACAAGAATACATATTGCCTAAAACATGAATATAAATCTTTTAGAATAGGAATAAATATCTTTGAAACAATTCATTTTTTTTAAGGATGTACATTCTTTCCTCGTAAAATTCATAATTTTCTGAGTATAAATACAAATTCTCATATTTCAGGACATGAATTCACATTTTTAAATGCTATAACGCCTATTTTGTTAATGTGCATTATTTTAATATAAGAATACATACCTTTCTAGACATAAATACATATTTCTCAAGATAACATGTCAGTTATTGATACAAGGAAATCATATTTATATATATGCTTTAAAATAAATACACATATTCTAGAAAAAGAATAAATTTTTTTATATATATGTAAATGCAAACACTTTCACGCACACCATTACTCATGATCTACAACAAAAAAAAAATGTATACATCTACATGGGGGATATACATTTTATGTGAAACAAATAAACATCTTTCGATGAAAAAACACACATTCTCTATTTACTAGAATGAAAAATACACATTATATTTGAAGCAAATAAACATCTTTCGATGAAAGAAAAACCAAATTCTCTATCTACTAGAATGAAAATTAAATGAGATTTCAATACAGTAGCTCTTATACATTCGGCTTGTGTACTCTATCGATTATTCTATTGAAGAATAATGTTATTTCTACCTTTCTATTTTCGTATAAAATGCATTGAACCTTAAAAGGCTTCCAAAGCAAGTCAATTCATATTGAGAGACTAACTAGAATAAATGAATCTACATAGCTGAATTGGATATTGTTTTGAGGACTAAAACAAGGAAAGGTATATTCTAGTCTTTCTAGATGGACAAAAAAACAATACTTGATTCTTTTTTCTTCCCTTATAATAAGCATCTATAATTCTCTCCATAGATAATGCTATATTATTTTATTAAAACTAGTGTATCTTTTGAATAAATTAATGTATGGTTTGAATTTAATCTAAAGTAATAATATGGTAGAGTGTTTGATATACGTGTATTATTTTTATTAAATGTATGAAGTAATATTATCGCTTGGTAACATATCTAAAATGAACTAAATTAATGTACACCAATAATTTTAAACATGTGGTATTTTATTAATACTTATTTATATTTTTAAAATTTGATATAATTTTACTAATTTACCTTTAACCTCATATACCCTTATAGCTAAAAAAATTAACCGATAATATTATTTTCTATTCTTAATAAATTATTTTATAGCAATAATAATAATAATAATAATGATGATGATGATGATGATGATGATGATGATAATTTTATTATTATTATCATTGACTAACAATAATATAACATTCTTAGAAACTATTCATAATATATTATTATAAATATTAATAATAAAATTATAATTAACAAAATTCAAATTACTTAATCATCAAATCATCAATCAACAATATTATTTATAATTACTAATTACTATTATTATTACTATTACTACAACTATTATTACATTATCTTCATAATAATATTAAACTAATAACGATATATGATTATATGAATCAATAATAAAAGTTTAAGTGCGAGCGTTCTACTTATTGAATATCCAATAACTAACCAACAATATCATTTATAATTATTGATTAATTATTATAATTTATTTATTAACTTAGCTATAATAATATAATTATAATATAATATCACTATAAATAACTAATAATGATATATGTTTTATAACCATTCATAATAGAAGTATACTTAAAACTATTCAAATTGCTTAATAATCAAACCATTAATTAAAAATAATATTTTTCCTTATTGATAAATTATTATTATTATTATTAGATTATTTTAATATTATGATGATTATAACGCAACTAATATTAAAAATAACAAAAAAAATTTATCAATTACTAATGAGAATATATTAATATAACTACTAATAATAAAAATATACGTAATACTATTGTTGCTTGATAATCAGTAATTAATCTACAATATAATTTATCATTATTGATTAATCATTATTATTAATTGATTATTTTGATGGTAATGTAATGATAATAAAAGATTATTATCAATATCTTACAATGATACATTATTACAACTATTAATAATAAATATACAATTAGCAATATTTTAATTAGTTCATAGTCCATATTTCATTAACAATATTATTTATAATTATTGATTAGTTAGGATTTTTATTATATTATCATGATTATAAAGGTAATAAAATATTATATCAGAAAACAAATAACATTGCATTATTATCACTTTAATATTAAAAGTATAATTAAAAATATTCTAAATACTTAATAATTAAATGATTACTCAAAAACATTATTTTCCATTAATGATTTATTATTATTATTATTATTATTATTATTATTATTATTATTATTATTATCAGATAATTAATAATACTACTTCTAATAATAATTATATAGTAATAATAAGTAAATTTTGTTATCAAAAACTAAAAGAAAAAATAATTATAATAAATATTACTATTAATAACTAATAGTAATATATTGCTAAACTTATTAATATTCTAATTTCTTAATAATTACTTATTATAGTTTATATTATTCTTATTATTTATTTATTCATAATTATGATTTATTATTTTCATAATATAGTTTACCATATTTTATATATATATATATATAATTTAAAATGAATATATTGATTAATTACATTATTGGTTAATTATTTAAAATTGGTATGATCTAGTAATTATGTAAGAATTAGTTGTAGATATAAAGATTTTTAGAATTTTATGACAATATGTTAACAAAATGATGTGAAATTTATATTATTAAATTATACAATAATAATAGCTTTACTAAACATAATTCTTGTGATTCAGGTATATTTTTGTTTGTTATATTTCGTATGTCTCTTGGTATCCTTATGTGTGCACTATACTATCTGCGGAAGGGTATACGGAAAATATTGTTGAAGAAGCGTAAAGAAAAATTATTTAGGCAGAATGGTGGCCACTTACTACAGGATAGCTTACCTATATTTCAAGGAGCTACCAATCCCATCAGAATGTTCACAGTGGAAGAGATGGAGATGGCCACAAACAGGTTTGATAACAAAAACATCATTGGCCGTGGAGGTTTCGGTATTGTATACAAGGGCTATTTATCAGATGTTGGAGCTCTAGCTATCAAGAAATCAAAGATGTTGGACCAAACCGAAATCAAACAATTCATCAACGAAGTTGTACTTCTTTCTAAGATCCACCATAAAAATGTAGTTACCTTCTTAGGTTGCTGCTTGGAGATGGATGTTCCATTACTAGTTTATGAATTTGTCAGCAATGGAACCCTCAAGTCCCACTTACATGGCGAACGGAACCAATTGATAATGCCATGGATAACTCGCCTTAAAGTAGCAACAGAAACTGCGGGAGTATTGGCTTATCTACAGAATAACCATCGTCCGCTAGTCATTCATAGAGACGTCAAGCCCGATAACATACTCTTGGATGAAAATTTTAATACTAAAGTATCAGACTTTGGCTTGTCACGGTTAGTGTCACAGAATGAATCACACATTCATACAAAGGTACAGGGCACATTTGGTTATTTAGATCCAGAATACTTTCGCACATCTGAACTGACAGAGAAGAGCGACGTTTATAGTCTTGGGGTTGTCCTTGTAGAACTTATTACGAGGAAGAAGTTGTTAACCAACAAGTATAGCATTTTGGTGGAGAAATTTGGATCTTCAATGAGAGATAACACTGTATGCAGAATTATAGACCAAGATATCGTGAATGAAGAAAATTTTGGGGAAATTTTGGAAGTTGCAAAGGTGGCAAATATGTGCTTGAGAGATAAAGGGGAAGAGAGGCCTACAATGGATGAAGTTGCTATGCACTTGAAAAGTATTTGGGCAGAAGTTGAGCATAAGCAGCGTGTAACTAAGTCTTATAACCTGGAAGAAAATGAGGATTTGATCTCAAAGGGATGTATGGATACTCATGCTACAAGGCCAAATAGTACAGGGTCTCATATGTTATCATGGTATTTATCTGGAGGAAGATGAAGCTATCTAGCTAGCATAGTGGTGTTTTATTCTCAATTTTGATTGCATTGAATGTTGTTGTTCGTATGCTATAAGGGTATGCTTGTTGTCATCCCCATCTCTCTTTTTCTTCTAGCTTTTGTATAATGACAAGAGTTATTGTTTTGGTGATAAAACATGATGTGATAACTCAATTATGATAGTAACATAATAATACATTATTATAGTAATAGTGTAATTTGCTTTGATACTAAAAAGTCAATTGAATTATTCAACCATTCCTTTTTCTTTTTTATTATAATATGCATTTTATTTGTTTATTTTTTATATGCTTTACATACTAAATGTTTATAATGTGGGTGGGCCTTTGACTAAAATGAAAAGAGGTATTGTTCAGCATCTTTACTAATATTCAATCCTTTTTAATTATCGATGTTTTGATGAGGTTTAGTTATAATTTTTATCAATGGGGCCTCAAATTTTTTGTTTTCATATAGCCCTGCAAAGCCTAGGGCCTATTATATAACATATAATATGAAGGTATGAATATAGAATGGGATTGCGTATGCCAGTAAGGATAACTATTTGGTGAGCACATAGCAGTGGGTTGACCTATTATGTTTATTGCAAATAAAGAATAGTGCATTGAGCTGTTCTCGACCATGATTGTTGATTAGCAATGTTCACATTATAGTAAAAACGTTAAATAGCAACGACTAATTCAATATTAGAGATGCTTAAAATAGTCACTAAAACTTTACCAATGGTTAGAGAAACCGTGGCTAATCGCATTATCGCTAATAAATTAGGGACAATTTCTACAACCGTCGGTAAAATATTTTAGCGATGGCTTTTAACCATCCATAAAATACTTCAGTGATTGTTAAAAACCGTCGGTAAATAATTTTAGCAATGGTTAAAAACTACCTCTAAAATATTTTATCGATAGTTTTTAATCGTCCCTAAATCTGATATACATAAATATCCTCCATTTATATTTAACCGTCTCTAACTGTGAGATAACTTGTGAGAAGATTGAAGCACAACTTAAAATTATGTTGTAGCTCCCACATTAATAACCTGTGAGATATACATTAATATTAACCTGTAACAATTTACATCGGACTTTTTTATAATAATACACATCTGGTAATTCATAAACCCGAATCAACAATATTTCATTAAAAGTTATATATACTAATATATATTCAACAATATCCAAAATGACTACATAACTACATTAATTTCTAGACTACTTTTGTCTGAAATGTACATATACATCAGTTTAATACCTACGGTCATCCATTACAAAATATAGTATCTAGATAAAAAAAAAAGTCAGTGTTTGCCTCCATTGTATATGTACACCTAACTTGATGTGTATATATGTTAGTGTCCCATGTTGTATCTTTAAATACTTCATTGTAGCACAAAAATATATTTATTTATAGTTAAACAACATTATAAATAAATATAATCTAACTTTCCTATTGGTTAAGAATTAATTGAGAAAATTGAAGCACAAACAAATTTACATGATTCATACATATTAATATCACTTATGAAACAAATAATTGATATAAGAGACATATTAAGTCAAACAGAAACATTGTGTACTAAGTTAAATAGAAAATGATTTTTTTCGGTGTATATATGAATAGAATAATGAATACAGTTGCAAAGCCATATGCATTCCTATAATTATGCTGATTATAATCTTAGTCCTATAAGTGTAAAATTGTGTTGCTTTGTAAAAATCATAAACTCATAAAATACATATGTATAAGCTATAATCCCCTATGCTTAACATGCACATTATCTTCAATGTGACAGAGAAGATAAAGGACTCAAACAACATAAGCAATCCTTTAAAGTCATAATCTCTTATTTACTGATTCTGTTTCTGCCTTATATATGTTTTTTTCCCTTTTTATATCACTCTAGAAAACCCTAAAAAGACTTCATATATTTTAGTTTTTACTTTCAAATGTGATATAACAATTTGGCTAATCCATGATATTAGTAAAATTTGGAGAAGGAAAAGAAAAAAATGACAAAAGGATATTAATCTTAAGAGTAATGATAAATCATTATTTAGGTGCCAAATTACAACATTGATAAGGGATGGAACTCATATATCAGCTATAAGTCATATGGAGGCAATAGTGGTGGCGAGAAACTTTCAGTGTCATATATTCACATTTGCTCGAGAAGTAACTCTACTTAGCTAAAATACATATGCATTTTAATGCCAATGTTAAGGGAAGATAAATTCATAATGCAATACACGAACTAATAGATGAGAATGGTTGTGAACTTATTGGTGCAGATGTAGTATCACAAAAATTCAAAAGGTTTTGTATGGCGTTGCTGGGTAGAAGCAATGCTCAGTTAAAATATATAAACAATAGTGCCAGCAAAGATCAATTATTGAAATCTATTGAAGATGAGGAAGTTAAAGCAGCTCTCTTTGGTATGAGCGACTTAAGAATTCCACGTTCAGATGTCTTTGACCCTCTATTTTTCAAGAAATCCAAGAATGTGACTAGAAGTGAAGTTACCATAGCAATGAAGGAATTTTGGAATACTAGGAGAATAATGAAACAGATAAAAAACACAACTGTAACCCTCATTTCTAAACTTCCAAATTTTAACAAGGCTAAGGATTTTAGACCTATAACCTGTTGCAATATTCTGTATAAATTGTGCTCTAAGGTGCTTACTAATAGACTTCAGCTAGGTATGCAAGAGTTAGTGGGTAAGTCCCAAGGTGCTTTTATTTAGGGATGATTACTCAGTAGTAATGTGATGATGGCATATGAATTAGTCAAGCATTATGGAAGGAAGCATATAAGACCAACATATGTAATTACCCCAACGAAAATCAATGTCCAATAAGCCTATCTTTAAGAAAAAGGGATCTCTAAAGGTGGAATCTTTTATAGCTCTTCTTGTCAACACCATCATGTTTAATCTCCTGAACATTTTTAAAGAAGTGTAACATTATTCTTGAAACCAACATCAAAACCACCATAAAAAACCATTAAATGAAAGCCGATGACTTATGTTGACAAAACTAGAGAAACCATACGCATCCAGTGGAATCAAAATACTCATCTAACATATTGGTTCATATCACTAATACAACAAATCAAATTCATCAATCCAACATATCCATAGCACTGATAGAAACAACACAAATAAAAAATGTTTCAACTATGATTAATCTTTCTAGGGGTCAGTACACAAATAAAAAATGTTTTGACTAAGATCTATAGTTTCAACTTCAAAGTGTTAAACTGGGATAAAAGTTTATCACAAAAAAAAACATGGGGGAGGGGATCATGATGATTGAAGAATAATTAGAATACTAGAATATTCCAAATTTGCACAACACAACACATTTGAGGACACTGTAGTTTTCATATACACTATATGATTCAACTAATTATGAGGATTTTCTAAAATTTTAATTATTTAAAACTAAGTTGAAATAGTTGTGTAGAGTAAAAGGGCAGATAACTAATTAGACTAGGATATAATATTGATTAATCTAAGATGAAGAGCATACCTAATATCAACTTGAAGGACACCATCACTTGACTAACAATAGTATTCATAACACATCCTAACATAAATTCATCCTTTTCCACCTATAGGGTCATGTTAATACATTCCACAAGGAGAAATTAAACTTCAGATTAACACATCATTAGCCATGGGCCAAAGTCAAGGATTCATTTTATCATTAAAATATTTAGGAAAAAGTAGAGATAGCATAAAAGAGATTATAATGAGTCAGATAATAGGGATATGTTCGAGCATTTAGAAAATTCAAAGCTACAACATATATGGATGGTAATAAGACTGTAGAAAAATGGAACTTAAGCTCTCAAAAAGAAGAAAAGGGCTAATATGTAAGAAATGATTAATTATGTGTTATGTAAAAGGATGTATCAACACCACTAGAGAAAAAAATAAACATTAAAAGATTACTGAACACTACTTTCCTCACAAGTCTTAAGCGAAACTCCTATGGGATTTGAATTGAATTTTTTATTAACCATAGGGAGTCCCAAAGCTACAATTTACCATATAGACACAATCATTATAGTAAGTATGCAAACATCAAGAGAATGATAATTCAAACTCATAACCTCTAGTTCACACGATCCTAACTTGATAGCCTTATATCTTCAACTTTTTCTACAGTTTACCAACTTTCAATTTTGGAAGGTTTCATTCTTTGGCAAATGGTTATTTTCTAAGCATTATTTTCCTATATGCTGATACATCCTCACAAGTCTTAATTAAACATACCTGTGTGTTGCTTGTTCTTCTCATCCACTCATTAACTCTTTCCATAAAAGCTGCTTGAGCTTGTTACATAGAAGTCATTTCTTCTCTAGTGCTATCCATCACTTCTTTGGTTTTTTGCAACCTCTCTTCAGTTTTTTGCAACTTTTCAATAGTAATAGTTAATTTCTTACATACCCTTTCAACTTTTTTATTGTAACTTTCCTACATGATAATTACATATATCTAATTTTGATGGTGTAGCACCATGCCCATAGCCAAATGCCCTACCACTATAATTTTTTCCATATAAGGTTAGGATGGTTTCCTTTTCTACATCAACAGTAGATCTTGACAACTCAGAACTACCAGTTTCATCATTAACAAAAGCAACGGAATCATCCTATATTAAAACCAAAAAAATAAAATACATAGAATCAAAATCAAATAGATAAAAAAAAGATACCAGTGAGTAAATGTGTGAATATATTAGTACTTCATACCAAAAACTCTTTCGATGTTGAATTCTTCAAGTAGCTCCCATCACGTCTTTTATGATTTTGTATAAACATTTCTAAGTCACTAGGCTATCATCCTTCCAATCTCCTCTAAAGTATCAAATAAACATAAATCAAACAAAAAGTCTTAAACACACTTACTGTCAATATTTTGGTTTTTCATAAATTACTCACAAATTCATCTTCAGCAATAGCAAAACTTTTTATTCCACGAGTATGAAAATGAGATGCTTCTTTTCTCACAGTTTCTCCTCACCTAGCAACACTCTAGATCAAATAAATAATTAGGTGAGTTTATATTTGATTTATATTATAACCATACACATAGTAAAGTATTGTACCTTTCCTTTATCAGAGAACCAATATTTAACAAGTTTGATCTAACTAGCCTCAATAAGTTCTGTCTTATTCCATTTATCAATCACTTGATCTTTAGTCTCACTAGGAAGGTAATAAAGAGCCTTTAACTCATAATTCCTTTGTCTCACTTTTACTTCAATATTAATCAAGAAATATTTATCCATCACACTTCCTGAAGGAAGAAGAAATTTCCCCTATATAATGAATTAAATAAGATTAATAAATAATAAAAAAATATTACTATAAAATAATAATAATAACTAAGAAATACCTAAAATAATTTCTTCAAATCATCTTTGAATCTTTTATGGACACGATGCAAACCATGTTCTTCATAAGGACACCGTTATGGTTTTTTTGCAAAGACCCCAACCAACGATGGAAGTAATGTCTTGAATTTCTAATTAGTTGAAATATTTCATTAACATCCACTATCATCCTCTCCCCAATCCTAAGATTCCAAATATCTTTCTACTCAATTTTTTTTTTTACCTTTGAACAATCCTTCCCTCACCATCTGAATGATAAATTAGTTAAACACGGAAGTAAGAATTGCATCAAAGAAATACAACACTAGATAATGTAATGAATCAACCTTACCAATAAATTTCATGAAGTCATTATCAACTATAGTTGTGCTATTTTCACATCTACCACTTCCATTTTCACTTCCACTTCTACTACCACTACCACATATATCTAGTGTATCATGCTCAACGAGGATGTGCTCCTCATAGACATGCTCCTATAATAGTGGAGTATTATGCATACCACTATTAGGGGTAAATGTTAAATATGCATTTGGAGATCTCTCAACCAATGATCTTATATCAACAAAAGCTTGAACAAGTGCATTCGGTGAAATGGGTAAGCTACTATCATTTGTGACATGTTTTAAAGGAGGAGTGTCATCAGATGACATGCAAGGATTAGATGAAGATACACACAAATAAGATATTAATCTCTTTCTTGCATTCTTTGAGTGATACATAACTACAAAATATATGATTTAAACACACTAAAGATAGTTAGATATATGTATGGTAATAACATAACACTTGTTAAAAAAATAATAATGACATACTGCAATCACTAAGTATTATCAAACAAATATTATAATTATGGTCCACAGGAATATATAGTAATAAAAACTAAATACAAACACCAAATAAAAAAACTACTCGTCTATGTCCATCCTAGATAAATATGTTACATCACCAAAAGTGTTAATGGAAGTAAAAGAAACAGATTGAGTAAAGAGAAGATCAAATTCAGCATCATTTTCTATATCATTTTCTCCTTGGACACATGCTCCTAACTGATAGTTATCTCTTCACTTTGTTTCAATAATGTGAAACCAATCTTCTTACTTCCCATATTTGACATAAAATACTTGGGTTTCTTGAGATGTAAGAATGAATGGATTATATTTCAATGCTTTTCCTGCATGAATCAAATGGTTGAAATTTAACAATGTAAAGCCATTGTTATCTTACTTCAAGCCTCTGCTTGAATTAATATTTACCCAGTCACAACAAAATAATATAACTTAGCAACTCTTATAGTAATCCAATTCATAAATTCCTCTAATCTTTCTATAGTATTTTATTCCATAAGAAAATACCATCACCCTATAGTTTTGAGTTTTCCTCCTCTAATCATGCTTTTTTTATGGCATCTATATCCCCTCGTGATGAAATAATTCATCGATCTAACTAATTTATTAGGTCCTCATGTGAAAGCCTTCCAAATCTGTCCACCTTTTGTGGTGTCATCAAAGTGTCATCCCTAAAACTATATTACAAAAATCACACCATTTATACAAAATAAAAGAGTATTGTTATACATTTTCATAAAATGACCTTTGATTGAAGCCATCCAGAGAATTCTTCAATCACTCATTTTGTAACACCCCAAAAATTCACTACTGAAAAATTTTGTTAATTAAAAGGAAATTAGCGGAAGCAGATTAATAAACTGTGAACTTTGGGGATATTACTGCTACACTTAGTACCAGACCGATTCACTCCTACCGTTCCAGTACCAAATGCTAAGGCTAAAAGAGTAAAACACAATTTACGGAAAACTCAAGCATATATAAATCAGAGTAGCGCGGTACATAATTTATCAGAGTAAAATCCACCAGTGGTGGTTACAAAACAACAAATATATTAAATTTATGAATTTTAAAGAGACAAATTAAAATCCTAACAATTCTGGATAGTTCCTTACGCTCATTCCCGAGGCTCACTTGAAAGCACTGAACACGACCTGCAAGGGGCACTGCCCATTGAATAGGCGGAGGCCCCATAAAGGGAACCCTTCAGTACTACGATACTGAGTAACCCTTTAAAAATACACTTAAAAATAGGTAAGTAATGTAACACATGAAATAATACCATATTCGTACATAAGATTAGGTATAAACATGATATTCATATTCATATATTCACACATCCAACAAGTCAATCAGATATTAATAGTGTATCCGTAGCCTTCACTTTTGTACATTCACATACTTATCAACTCAATCAAATATTAATAGGCCATAATTATCAATCGATACTTTTCGGGCCTTAAGGCCATTAGTCCATCATTAATCAATCATCTCGGATTATATAAGTCCCTATGAGTGAGGGTACCCCCACTATTATAGCCGGTGGAACAGTTGCGAGGGTACATGCCCTGCCACTATTTTAGCTGGTGGAACGGTCACGAGGGTAACATACCCTGCCATTATTATTTGCCGGTAGACCGGTCTGGCCTTGATTCACAAGGTGTTCCACTGTAAGTAATTAGTATCTTTCCTGTATCTTATCGCTTTTATGTTTGGTTTGTTGAGCATTGAATCCCCCACTATTATAGCCTGTGGAACGGTCACGAGGGTACATGCCCTGCTACTATTTTAGCTGGTGGAATGGTCGCGAGGGTAACATACCCTACCACTGTTATTTGCCCGTGGACCGGTCTGGGTCCGGCTCAACATCTTTCTCTTTAAGTGATTAGTGTCTTAACGTATCTTATTCGAAAGAAATTTATCCTTAACATGCATGTATTAAAAGGCCACATGACATCACATCATAACTTGCAGCATACCCATATCAGCACATACCAAAAGGGCACATGAACACACATTGGTTCCAAGCCATGCCACACGTGAAACAGTTAAGATAACAACTTATAGAACATGACATATAATTATATAGGCCACTAAACACCCTTTGTAATTATTACACTTAATATAATTCCCATTTGATTGGTGAGATTACTAATTTGCCCTTTTTCCTTCATTATAATTAATAAATTATCCTTGAGTTGGTCAAATTACTAAATTACCCTTCCTCATTATCCTAATTACCAAACTATCCCTTTATTAAGTTAATTTACCAAATTGCCCTCACACTTATCATATTTACCATTTTACCCTACATTATTAAATTATCATTTTATCCTTCTCAATTATTATAATTACCGAGTTACTCCTTTCCAATTTCCACTTTTATCCCATTTATTTATAAAATTACCATTTTATCCTTTTTTTATAAAATTACTAATTTGCCCCTTTATTACAAAATTACTAAATTGCCCTTTTATTTCAAAGTTACCAAATTGCCCTTTTGTTACAAAATTATCAATTTGTCCTTTTGTTATCAAATTACCAAATTACCTTTTTATACAAAAATCACCAAATTGCCCTTGTATTACAAAATTATCAATTTGTCCTTTTATTACAAATTTACTAATTTTCCCCTTTTATCATAAGATTACTAATTTACCATTTAATCACTAAATTACTATTTTACCCTTTATTCACAAAATTACTATTTTGCCCCCTTTAATCACAAAACTACTATTTTGCTCTTAAATTACAAATTTATCAATTTTCCCCCTTACTTCCAAAATGACCAATTTACCCCTTACTTCCAAAATTACCACTTTATCCTTTTACTAACAAATTTACCATTTTACCCTTGCCTCCAAAATTACCAACTTATCCTTTTACTAACAAATTTACCATTTTACCCTTACCTCCAAAATTACCATAATACCCTTTTTAATCAAGAATCACCATTTTACTCTTAATACACCCTTTATATTAAATTATTATTAATACTACATAAAATATTAACTTTAATACCTCATCCATAACTCTTATAATTAATATAATACTTATTAGCCCATATATATATGTATTAGGCCATACTCTTGTACAATATACATTAATAAAATCTCCTAATGCTCATAAAATATTAAACATGTATTAAATATCACAATAACATAAAACAACATGGATAATAATTAACATTTTCCTTAACAACCAAATTATTACCTTAAATATTATTTCCATTCATATCATATAGCCTATCATGCTTCTTTTTTTATCAACCAACACAATAACCACATATAATATACTAAACAACATATATCAAGCATAATACACATTAAAAATGCCTAATGTGCTAACATACGTTAATCCATACGTTTAAGTGGGATTTAACGGTTACTTGAATCCTACAAAAACGAACCTTACCTGTATTCTGGTTAAAGGTCTAAAATTTGATTATCAAGACCAATACCTAAAAATAATATCAAAATTCATTATTTGAGAAAAGATAAAGGCCCAAAGTATAAGGCTTTATAACACTTAATTAATCAAATAATTAAACTAGAATATTTTTATACCTTAAAATTTTTATTCAAATTAATCAACAAAGGTTGCAGCTCATGCTGCTCATGCAAGGAAAGAAAAAGGAGCGACTCGAAGGTGGGGTGAAAATAGGAGGAATATGCATTTTCAGGTTGGTGGTTTGGGGCTAGAAAAGAAGGCGGTTGGGGGAGTATTTAGGGCAAGGGAAGGGTATAGAGGTGGAAAGGGGGTGTAGGTGGTGGTCAGGGAGGGTTGATGGTGGCTAAGTGTGGCAGCGGCGGAGGTAGCGAAGCTGCGAAAGTGGCGGTCGAGGAGGGGTCGAAATGGAAGGCAAGTGAGGAAGGAAAATAGGGAAGGAAAATGAAGGTCTTTGGGTGGTGTTTTTGGGCAAGATAGAATTGGGGGTGGTCGAGGGGGTTGTAGGGAGTAATTTGGTGGCTTAGGTGGCGGAAGAAGTGGCGGTACGGGGGCAGAATATGGTGGTGCAAGGTGGTTGCCAAGAAGGAAGGGAAAGAAGAGAAAAAGAAGGGAGGAGGAAGAATGGGGCTGCGGGGTGGCTTGATGGGGGTTGTGATGGCTTGAGGGTGAGGTAGAGGGTGGCAGGAGGTGGTGCAAGTGGCATTTAAGGCTGCGGTGGCGGCAGAGCGACAACGATGAAACAAAACATAGAGGGAGAGGGAAGGAGAAGAAAGGAAAGAAAAGAGAGTGTTGGGGAGCATAGGGAGGCTCAGGAAAAAAATGCAGAACAGGTAGGGGAGGAGGAAGAAATAGAAGAGGAAGAGAAGGGAAGGGATAGGGGGCTCGAGGTGTGGCTATAGGTTGGTAGGGAAATGACGGTTGTAGGGAGAGGGAGAAGGAAAGGTGATGGCAGGGAGTGGGGATGGGAGAATGGTGGGGTCGGTATGGGGCAAGGAATGGTGGGAGAGAGAGAGAGAGAGAGTTAGAGAGGTCAATGGGGGGAGAGGGAATTGCAGGGAGTGGCGATGGTCGAAAATCTCGCAAGTGAAAGAAAGAAGAAAAAGAAAGAAGAGTTGGGGGGGCTGGGGTGCTGGGCATGAGCAGACCGACCGAAGGAAAGAAGGGGTGGGCCGACCCGGTAGGAGACGAAAGGAATAAGAAAGGTGGCCAGGCAACATGGGAAGGGCAGGGCAGGGCAAGGGGGAGAATAGGCCAGCGGCCTAGCATAGGAGGTAAGGAGAAGCAAGCCAACCAACCAATGGCCTAAGGAAGGAAAAAGAAAAAGAAAGAAAAGGGAAAAAGAAGGAAAAAGGAAAAAAAGGAAACGGAAAATTGGTTTTAATTAAAATAATTTAATTTATAAATAATAAATCACATTATTTTTGGGTAATACATTTATTTAATAATTTAATTAAAACATAAGAGTTTAAAAGGGTAATTTTAGTAAAATAATAATTTGAAAAATTATTTAAATAATAAGAGCATGATAAAATAACAAAACATTTATTTTAATTTATTAAATAATTATATTCAATTTTATATACTCAAAAATATATAAAATAATTAAATTAAAAAGATTTAAAGGATAATTTATCTAAAATAAAATTTATTTATTAAAATATAGGCTTTTAAAAATTCGGGGGATTACACATTTTTTCTCAATATTCTCATCAAGTTGAATATTCCTATTATCCCAGTGCTTTTCGCATATGAATTCACTAAAATAATATAAGAGAATTAAATTTAATAAGAAAAAACTTATACTAATAAATTTACACAACTAGTATACTACATGTGATATTACCTATGATGTGTATCGAAATATTCATGTTAGATAAGTACGTAACGATGAGCTTGCTTGAGACTTAAATCATCTAAATTAAGATGATGGATCCTGTCTAGCGATCATCCACCGGTGCTGTACAAATACTTGTCAAAACCTTGAATAAATTCATCATTCCTTGGTTCTCGATTAAATACAGTTTCAAAGTTTCCAAAATGATGTGAACAAAATATCAAATATTGATGAATATTGTACCCTTTAGCTATCGAACCCTCAGGATGAGATTTGGTACGGACACTTGATTTTAATCATACTAATGCCCTGCTAAATTAAATAATCAGGCCATATGACTTCAACCATAGAAATATTAAAAGCACTAAGTATGTGGATATGGAATATTAAAAATGTCCTTACCATTCAATAGGATACATCCAAGTATAGTGAACTGGACTAGTGAATTTCAATTGCTCCGGAAGATGCATAATTAGATAAACTATGCATGTAAAAAAGCTTGTGGAAATACTTTTTTCATGTGGCACAATGTCAAAATAACGTGTTGTTGTAAATTATCAAGCTCTTGTAAATCAAGTTGTTTGCTATATATGGATTTGAAGAACAAAGATAACTCTTAGATAAGTCCAACAATTTCAATACTCATAGATGCTCTTAATGCAATTGGAAGCAAATCGTGCATTAAGATATGACCATAATGGATTTTAAGGTTAAATAAACTTTTATCTTTCAAACTAACACATCTTGAGATGTTAGATGCATATCTATTAGGAACTTTAATCTTTTGCAAAACTAACAAGAAACGAACCTTATAGGTGGAATTCATGGTATAAGAAGCATTAGGTAAAATACACTTGTTGTTGGAAAGTTTGATCAGGTGTAAATTTTATTATATCCCAATATCCTTAAGATCCATGTATGCTTGATAATTATCTTTTCATTTCCTATCAATACCCAAAAATGTTCCTAACAAATTATCACCTATGTTTTTCTCTATGTGCATTACATCCAAATTGTGATGGATGAGGTGATGTTACCAATATAGAAGATAAAAAAAAATACTTCTTTTCTTCTAATTATGCTGCATAGGGCTATCATAAAAAACCTCCTCCTCCTTCTCCTCCTCCTCCTCCTCCTCCTCATCATCATCATTTATGTCCTCATTAATCTCTAAGACTAGAAGATGCCTACTATTAGATTGAGTAGATCTTCTAGGTTGATCTGATGACTTTCCATAAACATGATTGATGACATCTATTTGCCTATGAATAACAACTCCTGAAGGTGAAGGTAGAGCCCTATCAACCTCTATTGTTCCATCAAATGGTGTAGGTTAAAACCAAAATAAGTGATCATCCTATAATTATCATCGATTCCTCATATAACAAAAAATTTTACCAAATTTTACCCATCATAAAGAAGTAGCACTTCCATAACATGGGCAAGCAAACACACCCTTTGTACTCCACCTTGATACATTTGCATAAGCTAGAAAATCATTTATAGTCCATATAAGAGCAGCTCATAATTTGAATTTTTTATGAGAAGCTTCATCAAATGTATTGACACCCTGCCACAACTTCCTTAAATCATATATGAGAGATTGCAAATACACATCAATGTCATTACCTAGCCCTTTTTGCCCTGGTATAATCACCAACAAAATAAATGATGATTGTTTCATACATATTCATGGCGGGAGATTATAAGGAACTAGAATAACTAGCCACATGCTATAATTGGTGCTCAATGTCCAAAATGGATTAAAACCATCACTAGCAAGTCCAAGACGAATATTACAAGGATCGAGAGCAAAATCAGGATAACGCGCATCAATATCTTTCCATGCTAATCTATCAGCTGGATGTCTTAATTTGCTATCTTTCACATGATCTCTATCATGCCATCTCATATCCATGGCCATCTTTGATGACATGTATATTCTTTTTATCCTTAAAATTAATGGGAAGTATCACAAAAATTTCCTTGGTTTGTTTTCTTCTAATAGAATCTCACTCACCCTCATCACTGCAATCCACTTCAATCGGATTCTCCCATGTGAAGTATTACACACCAAACAATTCTATAACATTGTCCTATTATTTCTTCCATCATCCTAATATAACATGCAATCATTTGGACATGCATCAATATTTATATATCTAAGACCCAATTCATTTATCAACTTTTTTACTTCATACCAAGCATATGGAAATGGACACAACATTAGGAAATGTATTGGACATTAGTTCAAGCAGCATAGTGAAAGACTTCAAAGACCAACTGTTCATGCTTTTACATTGAGATGTTGAGAAATGAAGAGGTGCGAGGTAGGGTAGCAAGGGGTGGGTCGAGCATTATTTTAGCGGAATTTATTTTTTATATATATACCTTTTGGGTGTGGTTAGACGTTATTAAGAAAAAGGTAGTGTTGTCAAGTTGATCCTCAACTGGATATCTTGCTTTAAAAGTGATACCTTTCTCTCTAGCAATATATGCAACCTAGTGCTTATTTGATCGTTAGTTCAATGAATATGTATGATAATTTCTTCACCTTAATGTGTGGGTGTATTGAGTGATTTCATGTCATCTTTTGTTTAGGTCTTCTCAACTAGTGCATATGATGACCACAAGAATATAGTTATGTTGGATTTCGAAATAATGGAGAATATTGTTCGCGACTACTTTCCTTAGATAACTGAGACAGAGACCGCTACTTTCACAGATTGTGTTAATTATCTCATTGCATTTACTAATAGCATATTTAACAATGATGTTAGTCAGAATGCCATTGGTTTTCTGCGGTTCTATGCCAAGAAACTTGTAGAAGAAAATTTTGGTGCATCCATGAGGAATAAGGATCATGAAGTTTGTCATGATTTCTCTCTATCTCTACCTTGGACAGTAGAAGATGGAAAGTAAGAAAATGGGAAGATGGCCGATAAAGATCAACTCTATCTATGGTTTCCTTTATTAGCCAGTAAGAATTTATGAGATTTGGTTCTTTACATTGTCCTACAAGCAAAATGAGGCTTTCTTTTTAACTTTTATTTTCACATTGTGAAGAACAAGTGATGTTTTCTTCTCTTATAATGAGCATCTAAGCATAGTATATAAAACAACAGAAGTTTCTCACTAAATGCCATACGTGATAAGTCCAACTGAAATAGGCAGAGTAAGAGGAGGTTAAGTCTAACTAAAATTGTTTCAAATTATAACTCATGCAACATATCAATCATAATTCACATTAATAGAACTAAACGGAGTTCATAATTAGAGGAAAACACATTAGAGCTATAAATTAAATCCTTACCTAGCTAAATTTCCGAAACTGTAATTCAAAGAATAGAAAGTGAAATTGCATTGACAGAGGATTTCAATCCGACATCAGAAGATGAAAGAAAGCAAAATAGAGATTGAGTTCATTGTGATAGAGAAGCACAAAACGGACAGAAAAGGAAAGAATAGGTGAAGAAACAACATAAGGCAGTGTTGTAAATCATAATTAGGGCTTCAAATTTACCTATAATCCGATTACACGAGTAGAGCGGTGATGGGAGATAGAAGCAAGCCGATGATAGGAGAAGGAAGGCTAAAGTAGGGAATTTTACTAATTCTTCGGAGAAGGGAAGAAGACAGACACATGAGAAGAAAGCAAACGAGAAGAATGGGGTGGGAAGAAAGAAGACGGGGGCAGCTGAAATTTTTGACTGAGTAGGTTTTTTTGGGGGTCAAAAATATACTGATGGTTTAAAACCATTACTAATATACCAACGGTTTAAAAACATCGCTAAGTTTAATAAAAATATTTTTTTGTTACAAAGGACGGTATCATAAACCATCCCTTATGAAACATCTCTATTTAGCGTGTTTATAGTAGTGTCATGTGCCCTAGTTCAGAGGAGTTTGTTGAGCAATTGACGCCTATGATTTAAATTCAGAGACTACTAGGTGACAATGCCTCACACAAGATGGCACACCTGGTATAAGGCGTTAAGAACCGCATATATCTTGTCATAGTAAGGAGGAAATTAGTTACTTTAATCAACCAATGTACCACATGATTGCATTGAGAAAAATCACCAAATCCATTAAAATTACATAATACTTAATCATTAATGCAGATAGTAGCAACATGAGTTTTGGATGCATACTTTGGTGATCCAACATGTTTCTTACACAATCATTTTAATACAAATGGGCTCTTCTTAGTAAATTCTTCCTACAATCATGCATTTTGTGATAGATTTCTTTATAGTAACTTATATTAGATGATAGAAAAATCCATATTCAATTTCAATACATCAAGAGAGGGACTAAATTATCCTGACTTGTAGAGGATCTGAGTGCAAGGATGTCAATGGAAGAGATATATATACTTCATAACATTAAACAAAGTAGTTCCTCAATTATACTTGAATAAAGTATTTATTTACTTAAATTTTAAAGGATCTTGTTATGATTCTTGACGCTGGGTTTTCTAGCCTATTATAACCCTTGTCCGAATCCCCTTAATAAAAATAAAGTAAAAAAAGAAAAAAAAGAATGATGTTAGGGGTCTTAATTAGAACTGGTAAAAGTTAGCCCAATTCGTCTGATCCGACCCTGCATAGCTTGAGAGATTCGTCAACCCGACTTGACCCCAACTCGTAACCCAACATCAACCCAACTCGCTGCCAATACAACCCGTGCATCAACCCTACCCAGCCTAACCAAATTGAATTTGATATTAACTAGTTATAATAATAATAATAATAATAATAATAATAATAATAATAATAATAATAATAATAATAATAATATGCATGTCTTATTATTTATTTAAAAGTTTTAAAAATATATTACTGGTTAAATTTTATTTATTTTTCTTACCTTTATTGTGAATATACTTATTCACCAATGATATTCAAATTTTATTATTTTTTTCATCCAAAAAAAATTAAAAATTCATAATAATAATTAATAACACATTATTAATCACATACTTACATAAAGTTAAACTTAATGTTTGCTTATAAGGGTAATGAGTTACATTAATTTGACCCAAATATAAATTGATTCAATCCTAAATTAGCTCGATTTAAATCCAATCTGACCCAAAAAGGTAACTCAAAATAACCAAACCCAACCCTACTCGAACATAACCCGAACTATCTCAACATAAACCTGACCCGACCCAGTTAATTAACCTGATATAACCAGATTTGTAATGGTCTAAACTCAAACCCGACCCGAATAATAAGGTGACTAGAATCCGAAAATATCCGATCTGACTCGCAACCCCCACAAACAACCTAACTCGACCTGCCCAACTAGATAATATTCTTAACCAATCACAAAGTCAATCTACTTGTAACTTTATTTCATAGGCCAGATTCATATACAACATCTTACTCTCGTTGATCATATACTATAATATTTAAGACAATACCACCTACCATTTAAAGAGGATCATTTTTTCTTTTTATTTATTTGTTTATTTAAAGAGGATCTAACAATGAGTCAGATCTAGGTTTGGTCTGACTAGATCCAGACTCAAATCCAAACAAAACATCTATAATTTTACACTTACATTCTAATTTGTTAATTAGAACATGTAATTTTTTTATTTTTATTTTTGATATACTTTACATACTTGATGCTTATAATGGAAGCAATTATTTTATTTTATTTAATCTTATAGCTACAACCACGACATTTATTCCCAACTCCATGTTCCCACACTCTCACCCCGTACCCATTATTCATCGTTTCCTTAAAAGCTTAATAAATCTTCTTAACTAGCATCAGTTGAGTCTTAGTAATGAAGTTTGATTGTTAGTTGAGGTGTGTTGAGGGTTGACAAACCACACGGTGGCCCAAACATTTCCCATTCCTCTAATGTCAATGTGTATAGCATGAACTTGACTCCGTCCCTAGTTCATTACATATTTAAGTGAGACCTTTAATCAACACAAAATATTTAGGATTTGAATTTAATATTTCAAGTCTTTACAATAATCTGCACGGATGCGACATTTTCTTGTCTCCTAGTCCTCGTTAGTTAGTCATAGCTGATGTGACAATCTTTTATCATTTAAGGCTATGCTTGGAATGAGGGAAATGGATTAAGGGGGAATAATTAAGGGGGAAATGATTAAAGGGGTAATACTTAAGGGGGGAAATTTATCCACCTTTCTTGTTTGGTATATAAGGGTAAATTATTCTAGGGAATATTTTCCTTATGTTTGGTTTGTGAGGAATAACTTATGTTAGAATAATAATTTCTTTTACTTCATTAGCATGAAAAATTAGTAATATTTTTATTAGATATAAAATATAAATAATTATTTATCACATATATCAAAATTTAATATATTACATTTTTTAATTTAATTTTTATAAATCAAAATAACATATTACAATAACTAAAAAAATCTATGAATATATTATAACAATATTTAAAATAAGACATTTACAATTAATTTACATTCTAAATATTTAATAGCTAAAAAGATAACAATTATCCATTAAAACATAATAAAAGTCTACAAACTTCATCTAATAAAAAAAATACTTCAATCCATCTAATACATAATAAAAGCATTTTCATAACCTAAAATTCATCCAATAACATCCTAAGATAATCATATTTCTCATCTTCATCCTTAAATCGACGAAAATTACACACGTCTTCTTGATTCATTTTTTTCATTAATTTCATTACTTCCATTCTAGATATGCCATGGACTGCTAATAATTCTTCATACAAGCCGTCTTTGTAAGACCCCGGGCTTCTATCCAACATACTCATCAACTCCTTAAATTGCTCCTTGTTATCAATAGATATTTGCTTCATAGTTTCTCTTATGATACTATATGCCGATTCCACTTCCTTATTAGCTCTAGATTTTTTTGAACTACCCGCATTTGCACTTGATCTCTTTCTCTTGCCCATAGTTTCAGATGCTTGAGCTGATACATTGTCACCATCTTCATCATTTTCATCATCTTCGTTTATCATATGAGCATTTTCTTGAATGTCTTCTAGGATAGAGTCGTGTGACATATCAAGCTCGACTCTATCAGCAGCAGTAGCAGCATTAGCACCAACAGCCCTATCTTTAGCAAAAATATATTCAAGATCATCGAACAAAGGAAATGACTTCATATATAACCCCGCTGCATCCTTATGACTCTACAACAATTAAAATAAAAGCATAAGATATATCTACACAAATACAATGAGAAGTGAAATTAACATTTGGATGATTCATATACAACAGTAGAAAAGCAAAGACATATTGATATCCAAATATGAGAGAAAAACATACAAAAAAAATTTGAATATAAAAGTTACAAAGGAAATAAGAAATTTACTTAGCCCATTCATCGAATAGTTTTCGATCACCCATCACCATCTTTTGTTCCTCATTCCACCCAAAGCCACTCCCTTTCTCCTTAATTTCAAGTAATGCATTGAAGCATTTTTTCAAGTAGCCCAATCTCGAATCAATATTCGTGGATTTAAACTCAGAATCAGGCATTGCTTCAGCAAAAAGCTTCTCCAAATGAAGTAGATATCCAGCTTTAAATCCACCCTCAGCCTTCCACTTTCCATCTTGGCACATCTCTTTCAAAAACTGTATCAACTTCTCATCCTCATCATGTCTCCAAGTCCTCCTCTGACCTTTTTTAGTAGTTGTTGAGTTTGAACTCATAGTAATCACTGTTATATATTTTCCACAATATTAAAAACATACAAACAATAAACTATATAATAAAACCATCATCTAAAACTTTCATAAATAATTAAAACATAACAATACAATCATCTTGTTCTCATTAATTAAAAATATTGAAAAAGTCTCTAAAAGATCAACACAACTACAATAAGTCAAGATTCCTAAAATAGTACATCAAAGCAAATGTTAAATACTACAAAATATATATATACGTACAAAATAATCATTATCTCATTCATGTCCTACTCAACACCCCTTCGAAGTCGCCAATTGTCAAACATCTCACGTGCTATACCATCTCTCCAGGCAGTCCACGCATTTGAGGTATCAACAATACTAATTAGATTATCTTTTTCATTTATATTTTCCATAAAAGTGCTCATTATTTCAAACTCTAACTCTTGTTCCATCGGATCCGACCTCATTTCTCTACGAATGAGAATATGAAGAAGACAACATGCAGTTATAATGTCTGCATGTGTGCTAACATCATAAAAACTTGAATTTCGTAGAATTGCCCATCGCATTTTCAACAATCCAAAGCATCTCTCAATAATATTTTTAGCAACTGAGTGTTTCATGTTAAAGAACTCCTGTGGGGAGTTTGGTTGGTGCCCATCCCTCCATTCATTTAGATGATAACGTTGACCCCTATAAGGAGCAAGGAAGCCATCACCATTGGTGTAACCCGCATCAACCAAATAATAATATCCTATATATAAGCGGGGAAAAAATTAGTTAATTTTTCAAATGCTAAAAATTTTATACAACGCTAAGTTTAATTTCCTTACCACGAGGAACTCTTAATGGATGTCTTCTACTAATAGCATCTCTTAATATTCTACCATCTGCAGCAGAACCTTCCCACCCTGGTAAGACATAAGTAAATTGCATGTCGATGGAACATGCAGCTAGAACATTAGTTGCCAACTCTCCCTTCCTTGTTCGATATCTTGGCTTGTCCATATCCAGAACTCTAACCTTGATAAATGTTCCATCTAATGCTCCTAGACAGTTCTATTGATTCAAGATGGACCAAAATTATAACTAATTAGCAATATGAAAACCTAGTTACATATTCGAATATATATCAATAAAGTGAGGTTGAATTCTACCTTAAACCATTTCCATCTTTCATTTGTAGAATTTTCTGGCACTGGTTCTGGAGTCTTCATCAACACGATATGCAAACGTAAGACAGCTCTAAGCACTTTATGAAAATTTCTACTTATTGTTTCGGTGGATCTTTTCAATCTTCTCAGAATCATCCTATGCTTCTGATCATGTGCTAGTATGTTCAAAAAGATTGCAACCCTTTCCTCAACTGACATATTTTTGGACTCTTTTAAACCACCTTCATTTCGAAGCAACCCACACAACACATGGAATGTATGCCTATCCATTCTAAGTTGATCAATACAACTAACATCAGAAATAAGAAATGCATCCACATTCTTAATTCCTTGCTCAAGAGTTCTTTGAGCTGAATGTACAGCCATCTTGGGTTGTTTGATATATTCTAGTACATCAAGTAGATAACTTAATAATAATATTATGTATTGATTCTTCAACCTAATAAACCAAAATGCCACCACAATATTCCTTTCTGTCCTTGATAATGGTAAACGAGCCATGGCTGCATATAGTATTTTGTTTACAAAAAAAAATCACCACAATGTATGGAATGATCCAAGTTACATAAATTATAAGTATCATTCGTAAACTAACTAAACTTTCAATAAAAAATGAATGCACTGGAAGCTTACTTGTGATCAAGAAGAAAAGCACCACACAGAATAAATGTACCAGTGTCCAAAAGTGAAGCAAGGATCACCGACCTGCAATAAAGGATCATCATACACTTCATTATTTTGTAATGGTAAGGATAAAAGGAACAAACCATGAAATTAAATTGATAACAAGCTACTATATAATTTATTGAATGTTCCATTTTATTTTAATTTTTCTAAACCGAAACCAAAGATTTGAAAACGGATCCTTTCTCATTTTTTTAAGTCGGATAGCTCTACCGATAAAGGTTTTACAGCTTATTCCCGCATTATATGTGGTGACTATATATTTTTAAAACTATAATATCAGGGATATAAAATAATTATGATATCGGTTTTGATTATCAGTTTAATTTTTAAAACTATAATATCAGGGATATATATGGGTGTATATATACGTATATATAGTCATTTGCAAAAAATTTTAAGTATGGCATATACATTTACCGAAATTATTGTAAACATTAGTTTATTAGAATTGTTCATGTGAAACACACACCAGAGAGAGAGAGAGATAAAGGGGAGCATTTATTTGGTTTGCTTGCTGTGAATTTAAAATAATATAAGCTGGTAAAGTTTTATTTGAAGGATTTGATCTTTACTAAGAAGACAATTAGACAAGCCTACTAAGACTGCTATGTCGCAGGAGGCTCAGAACTTGGAAGCAGTTTAAAAAAATTTGTCGGTCTGGTTTTCAATAATTAGAAGAGCGGAAACTTTGAACTTTCATGTTCCATACTTGTGGTTTTTGTGGTTGTTGAGTCCATCTGGATCAACCATATGACTGCTAAAGTTGATTTCTGATGCAGTGTTGGGTTACAGTTTATAGAGTCGCTTTTTGGGAAAAATTAATAGTGTGTCTAAGAAGTGTTTTATATTGATCTAAAATTTGCTATGCAGCCAAAAAACTTTACCACCAGGGAGGTAATATTTGTATGCTATTACAGTTAATTTTTTTTAATCTAGGAAATAAATTTACATAGAGACACGGACACACACATATATAATAAAAAAAGGTTGCATATAAAAAGTCCATAACTCTAACCCAAACCTACAAAAAATGAATTTTGCAGACCCAACTATCGATTATGTCGATCAATAAGGGGTGTCCGTCCAATTACTTAAGTTAATAAAGTAATATAATCATTCTAAATAAAGCCTAACGTAATCACACGCCCGACTGTTAGGATACATTGGTGTATGGATCTAATTTTTTAATATTATGACATATACATATATTTTTTAATATTATGATGATAAGTACAACAGCAAATGAGACATGGTGGTGCAGGGGCTATAAAAATGCAGCTGTAGTTCTGCAGAAGAGGGGCCAAAAATGCAGCAAGACCATCCACAAAACACACCCAAACAGCCTCCTAACAAAAATGCATATGCAGGGAAACAATGTGATGAGCTAGCCATTTCAACGAAAGGACCTGTTTGTTGGTTTCTCATAATTTCCCAAGATACCATAGCTGCCTTAATTACCCCAACATTAAACAATTTCCCAAGAAAATTCATACTCTGTTTATATCAATTTTTTTATATTATTGAACCATCTCCATTTTCCCGATCTATTTTCCCTAGCCCAACACCTTGACCACCTTCCTTCCTTCTCCTTCCCCTTCCTCTCAGCCCATGCCTCTGGTTTTTGTTTGATCCAACACCATCATCACCACCCTAGGCATCGTCTTCTTCTTCCAGTAAAAATAAAATAAAAAATAGACAGCTAATTTTCACACAATTATGTCTCTAACCAACCCTTCTGCTTAATTGATATCAGCTCTGCCCTACGCCTGCAACTATCGGCCAGTAGCAATGAAAAAAAAAGAACAGAAACAAGAAACAAATCCAATCATACATAGTTTCACGACCTTAAAGTTGCAGAAAGACGAACATCTAAGTTGCCAATGAGAATTACGGATTCCAGGCATGGAAGGAAGCTATGAAACATTAAGCTTCGAGAAGCCATATCAGACCACAAACATTAACCAAAATACAAGTATACATTAGCACCGGATTCATAAATGAAACTTATAGATCCGTTGAAGGCAGCACAGATTCACAAATGAAACTTACAGATCTGTTGAAGGAAGCACCGGAGAGTAGCTTTGAGGGGCAGGCTTCGGCTAAGAGAGGCAGGCTTCGGCTTCGAGAGGAAAGCTTCGACAGGCAGGCTTCGGCTTCGAGGCAGGCAACTGGTGTCGAGGACTCATCCGGCACAGAGAAGACACGAGGAGGGAGAGGACAGAAGACGGGAGAATAAAATTACTTGACAGGTGAATCGGGAATAAAATTTCCCCGACCTACCAGTAAACTTTTACCCCCAAATAAAATTTTCCCCATACCAAACATAAGAGGAGAGGAAAATAATTTCCCTTGAAATTTTTACACCCCCTTTACCCCAATACCAAACACACCCTAAGATGTATGTAAATTCAGCCCAGAAAACTGAATTATTTATATGCTCTCAACCTTAGCCATGTCGAATGTTCCTCACTGCTCTTTATTAGTACGTAATTCATTTCCTAGTTTCAAGAGCTGCACGTCATCTTCAAGGCGTATAGTAATATTATTATGGAAGTGGAGAAAATAGAGGTATATATAAACAAAGCTTGCGAGAAAGATTCGTAATAGGATCACGCATGCATGCGATCAGCATCTAGTAACGTAAATGCAATGTTTACTTGGTATAAATGGAAACCTCGTATTTTCGAATTCAACACGCCTACCCGGCCATATACATCACGCATCCATGCGGCGGCCGCCGCAGCGACGACAATATAAAATTTGATTTCTTTTCTTGACAAATTCTTCGTAGACTAATTCACTATCTCAAAGCATGTTAAGTATTTTCATTGTAACAAATGCATATAATTAGTGGTCGACTAATACTTAGGGATGGCAATGGATCTCGGATCCGACTCAGACACTCTAGACCCGCTTCATTTTTAGCGGGTCTGGGTCCATGAATTTTAGATCCGACGGATTTGGATCGGGTCTAGGTCCACATATACCCATTTAATATATATATGTGTGTGTGTATCTATATATACATATATACATATATATATATATATATATATATATATGTATGTATGTATGTATGTATATGTATGTATATATATACTAATATTATATTTGTCATTATTGTCTTAATTTTATATAAGCTCCTTATTCATTTTTTCTAAATTTTATTTTTGTATACTTACTTTATAAACAATATGTATAACATCGTATTCTAAAAGTTAGGGATATGAATGGGACGGATTTCATCCGAAACCCAACGGATTTTGTCCAACGGATATGGATAAATGAATATGGATGATGGAAAAAAATACCCATCGGGTTCGAGTACGGATACGGGTATAGGATATCCATACCCGTACCCGTAACTATATCCGTACCCGTTTACCCGATATATAATTACCTTTTTACCCTTAATTTTAAAATAAATATAGTATAAATTAAAGTTAGAATTATCATTTAACTTAACTTTAAATGTGTTTATCTGTCGAGTGATGGATTTATCCATCGGATAATATCCATTAACGGGTAAATGGATAATCCGTCAAATAACGAATATCCAACAGATATAGATATGGATATGTTAGCGGATATGGATTCGGGTACGGGTACAGATTTTCTTATCAGATACGGATACGGATATGGGTATACCCGTCCCATTTACATCCCTACTAAAAGCATTAAAACACCATTTGAAAAGTTAATATAACAATTTTAATATATTTATTTTTTCACTTAGATGATTGTTTTTAACAAAAAAAAAATACATATTAAGTTATATAAAACATAAATGTTTTTGTATTAGCATAGATTATTAACTATTTTTTAAAAAAAGAACCGGACCCATTTAGGACCCGTTTACCCGCTAGACCAGATGGATCTGGATCTGGATCTGAACTTTTAAGATCCGACGGGTCTGGATTTAGGTAGTATAAACGAATCTGAATCTAAATATGGCTGGACCTAGTCCAGATCCGACCCATTGACATCCCTACTAATACTGCACCCACTTCCCCATAGTTACATGTGTAGGCACTGCCATCGATCATTACTACTACCACCACAGCAAGATTAAAGAAAATATATATATATATATATATATATATATATATATATATAAGCCCACCACAACATAAGATTAAATGTCCAACCTCCTCGGTTTGGTTTAAGAAATTAATTAAGGCCAAATTATTATTATTATTATTATTATTATTATTATTATTATGTTAAATAGTCCTAAACAAACACTTGTTCCTATAGATGACTCATAATTCCTAGCATTATCTACGAAATTGACGAGAATACTATCGCAAAAAAAAAAAAAAAATTCAAAATATGTTGACGACATGCTGAACCTTTGGGAATATTTTCCACATGCATGGTACCTTTTGAAGCCTTGACTCCGTTGGGCACCCATCCCGAGGACGACAACAAATAATCTTGGCGGGTTGTGTTTGGTGATTGAATTGAGGACGACAACAAATAATCTAGGCGGGTTGTGTTTGGTGATTGAATTGAGGATTGGTTAATTAATTGTTGTGACACGTAACGTGGAATAAGCTTGCCGACGTGCAAGCTCTTGGGCAGACCGTGGCTTTAATTACTGCCACACATATCACATATCCATCCGAGGATGACAATGACATAGATTTAAATTTTGTTTTCTTGACAAATTCGTAGTAGACTAGTACTGCACCCGTTCCCCCGGCTATACATAGACACATACACGCACACACACACAGCGCCACCATTTAACCGTCGTCACCACCACCAATGCCACAAAAAACCAGGTTAAAGGTGTCATGCCTTGACATTGGAGCCTTAAGGCCATCCTCAGCTTCTGTTTATCCCTATCAGTTCTACGAACTTTGGCAGCAAGAATCGGCACTGCTATACGGCCACAGCTGGACTGTCTCGAGTTGCAAAACTAGGCTGCCCGAATAATCGTGGGATGAAAAAAGGCTGTTACTTAAACAGTAGTGCAGGCTTCTTCGTCAATTGTAAGGCGTGAAACCTTATTCTTTTCACCAAATTGTTCTAGTTATGATTCCTATCAGTTCCAAGTCAGCAAAATATCCCTTGATGTTATGCCCATAGTGAAGGCTTGTAACAACGATAGATATCACAAGCAAAGTCGATTCTCACATCACCTAAATTCCTTCTCTCCACCAGAAACAAATTCACAGTCGTAGGTTGTGATGCCTTAGGATTCATTGGTAAGTCTTGTAACCTTGTTTTGCACCAATGGGATAGATTTCGGTCAAGTATTAGTATGCGCGGGTATTGGATGTTGTCAAACTTCTAATATCACTCACTCCTGGGTTTGTGGAATTATACCGAAAGTATTTTGAACCACGCCCTATTGGGTGGAAAAGAGTACTCCTGTGTTAAATATGCTTCAAACTAAGTAGTGGTTAGTTGTTACATGATTCTTAGTTTTTCTATGTGAGTTGCTATTTTCTAGTTTACTACTAAGTGGTTATGACTTATTCTAGGTGTCATAGTTAGTGGTTTATTTTTGGCTAATAGCTTGTGTGTTAGTGGGACACGATCACCCACTTAGTAAGATAGTCGCGGCTTATTTTTAGCTTTGTTAGTTATGCATTTAGCTTATTTAAAGGCACCTAATATAGTTGACTTTATATAAGCAATTAATAAATTACTTTCCTTCTCTAACTTCCTTTTATATTTTAAATCCCCAACAAATTCTTGGTATAAGAGTTGGCAAAAAAGAAGACAATAGCAAAGTATTTGTTTTTATTTGTTTTCATCAGGTGGGGTTTTTTTCATTAAAAAAATTAATAAAAAAAAGGTAAAATCAAACAAGACAATTAAATTGGTAAAGTTAGAGAGAGAAATACAAAGAGTTGAGTGAAACACAAAAACACTGAAACACATACCAGAGAGCACAAATAAAAAAGCATCCATGGCTAGCAGCCGCACCAACCCAACATCTTAGCCCCTAATTCAATTTTAGAGGGGGGGGAATACCACTTATGGAGTCTTAAGATGAAGACCCTATTCAAGTCTCAAGAACTATGGGACATGGTGGAGAATGGGTATACGAGACCCACAAAGGCCCAGCGGAACCTAATCAATAGTTATGAGAGAATCGGAAGAAAGACTCAAAGGCTTTGCTCTTCATCCAATCGGCACCAGATGATGAAATACTTCCACGAATTGTAGTAGCATCAACCTTAAAGCAAGCTTGGGATATACTCAAGGCTGAACTTTTCGGCAACAAGAAGGTAATTGGTGTCGAATTACGGACACTCCATTCTGAATTTTCTAATTTTTCCATGAAAGATAAAGAACCTATATAAGGATTCTTATCTAGAGTCTCTTGGGTTTTCATTCATATGAGAACATATGGTGAAATTTTTAGTGATCAAACAATTGTTAGTAAGGTTTTGAGAAGCCTAACTATAGATTGCATCCATATTGTTACCACTATTGAAGAATCTAAGGATTTGCCAACTTATACATTTGACAATTTGATGAGTTCATTGATAGCACATCGAGATTGACTAAACAAACCATATAAAAAGACTAAAAAGAAAGCTCTTCAAGTGAAAGGAGAATCTTCCTTTAAGGGGAAGACTAAAAATTCAGGCGGTATAGGATCTAGCAGAGGACACTTTCATGGCCAAGGTCATGGCGGAGCCAGAGGTCGCGGTCATTCTGAAAGTCATGATTAATTTGGATAAAATAGACCACAAAGAAGAATAATGTTGGAGTAAATAGAGAGGTGAATCAAAGCAAGCAAATTTCATGGAAAATCCAAGAAGAGAGCAATTTCTTCATAGCTCAACCAAAAATTGATCCAATGGATAATATTGTATGTTTTATTAACAATGGTTGCTCTAACCACATGTCTAGTGTAAGAGCACTCTTCAAGAGTCTTGATGAATCACAAAAATTAGAGGTATGGCTAGGGGATCATAAGCAAATCAAAGTAGAAGGCAGAGGTACCGTTGCAATCCCAACTTCAAATGGTAATACAAAGCTCCTTCATGCTGTGTGATATGTACCTTCTATTGATCATAATATTTTGATTGTCAGTCAATTAATTAAGGGTGGATATTCTATTTTATTTGAGGATGATTGTTGTTACATTTATGATTAAAAAAAATCTAGCCACAAATTCGTAGGAGTCCAAATGACTCAAAATAGAATGTTCTCCCTTACTGTATCAAATGGTGGTGTAGCAGTGCACTAATTGTTAAAGGAAACACAGAGGAAATTTTGTGGAATTTACAATATGGTCATTTGAATGTTCAAGGGTAACAATTGTTAAGCAAAAAAAATATGGTTATTGGCTTTTCTAAAATTGAAGCTCTTGAATTCTATGTATAACGTGTGTACGGTAAACAAAGTAGACCATCTTTTCATGTTAGCAATGCTTGGAGGCCTCTGCTTGTTTAGAACTTGTTCATGCAGATTTGTGTGGTCCCATGTCAACTGAGTTTCCAGGAGGAAGTCGATATTTTTTGCTATTTTTTGATGATTGTTGTCACATGAATTGGGTTTATTTCTTGAAAAACAAATCTAAAGCCTTTCATTATTTTAAGAAATTTAAGTCACTGGTGGAGAAATAAAGTAGGTGTCAAATTAAGTCACTACGTACAGATCACGGTGGAGAGTTTGTCTCGAATGAGTTCAACATTTTCTGCAATGAGAAAAATATTTAGAGGGAGGTGACTGCACCTAATACACCCCAACAAAATAGTGTAGCTAAGAGAAAAAATCGTACGATCGTGGAGATGGCAAGAAGCATGCTGAATGCCAAAGGAGTTCCAAAGCTATTTTGGGTAGAGGCTATAGCCATGACAGTGTATATCCTTAACATTTCACCTACAAAGGCCGTTTACAATCAAACCCCATATGAAGTGTGGAAAGGTAATTAGCCAAAGGTAAGCCACTTATGTATTTTTGGTTGTGTAGTATATGATTTAGTTCATTCTCACACTAAGCTTAATAATAAATTAGTAAAATACATTTTTGTGGGTATAGTACATTGGTTGGGGGTGGCATTTTAGCAATGATATCAATCTTGGCCTTATCAACTTCAATTCCACGATTAGAGATTAAGTGACCTAAAACAATCACTTCTTATAACATAAAATGGCATTTCTCCTAATTAAGTACAAGGTTTGCTTATTTACATCTCTTTAACACTTTAGCAAGATTATCCTGATGGTCATAAAAAAAAATTCAATAAACAGAAAAGTCACCTATAAACACCTCCATGATATTTTCAATAAAATCAGAGAATATGGACATCATGCATTGTTAGAAAGTGATTAGATCATTGCAAAAGCCAAATAGAACCCTTCTATAATCAAAGGTGCCATATGGACATGTAAATGTCATTTTCTGTTAATCACTAGGATGAATAGAGATTTAAAAGAATCCTGAATACCCACCTAGATAACAAAAATGAGAGTGTCTATAAAATTTCTCCAACTTTTTAACTTCCTATAATCAATGCATATACACCATCTGGTGACCGTTCTTATTGGAATAAGTTTATTTTTTTCTCATTTTGTATAACAGTCATGCCACCTTCTTAGGTAACGCTTGCACTGGACTCACCCTCTCGCTATTTGAGATAGGGTATCAAGTAACTTATGTACCTCATTCTTAACGACTTCTTTCATGTTTGGATTCAATCTCCTTTGATGTTAAATGGAGGGTTTTTTTTCCTTCTTCCAATAGCATTCAATGCATGCAAAAGGAGGGATTAATGCCTTTGATGTAATCAATGGAATAACCTATAACATCCTTATGCAGCCTAAGGACTTCAATTAATTTTTCAACTTCTCCATGACTCAAGTTAACATTCACAATAATTGGGTATTCACCATTAGAATCTAGAAATTCATACCTGAGTGAGGAAATGAGTGGCTTTGTTTCTACCTTAGGTGCACCCTTTTTTGTACATACCAGGTCATGCAATTCCCTCTCAACTTCAGCCACCAACCCATGTTCTTTTGCATAGATAGGGTTTTCCACTAGCATGGTAGCATAAGCAACCACCTCCTCATCACCATCATCAAGCACTCCAATTTTCATCAAGCATTTCTTTAGAGGATCTTTTGAGATCAAGTTAGCAAAGTACTCTCGAATCATCATGTCCAATGTATCAATCCTGCAACAAGTGTCATCAATTAATGGAAATTTTACTATAGAGAGTAAATCAAAATCCACTTTCTCATCCCTAATATTGAGAGAAAGATTTCCATTCTCTACATATATTACTCCTCCTATGGTATCCAAGAAAGGCCTTCCTAATATGATAGGGATTTACACAACCTCCTCTATCTCAAGCATAATAAAATTAATCGGAATGAAGAACTTACCGATCTAGATGGGTACATCTTCTAATATACTTACTAGATGGTTTATGACTTGATTTGCTAATTAAAGGTAAATGGTGGTGGGTTTTATATCTCCCATCTACAATTTCTTGTAAACAAAAAAAAAGCATTAAACCAACACTACCCCTAAGATTACTTAGAGCACAGTTAATAGATATATCACCAATAGCACAAGGAATATAAAATGAGCTCGGTTCTTTGAACTTAGGTGGAAGCTTATTTTTGATAATGTCAATTAAGAATATGGTCTCATATTCCTCTAACCATCTCTTATGAGAAAAGATCTCCTTCAGAAATTTAGCATAGGCAGGTATTTGAGATATGGCTTCCACAAATGGAATGTTAATATACACTTTTTTTTTAAATCTAAACAAACCTCCCAAACTATTTCTCTAACCTTGCCTTAGGTTGTTTTTGAGGGAAAGGTAGTGGAGGTTTGTATGGTGGTGGAGGGACATATTTCTTAATTTCACAGTCTTTTCCTAAGGTGGTTTCTTTCTCAATGTTCCTAGGCTCACCATTTCTTCCTTTTACAGCCTCAACTCTTCCATCGTCATCTTTAATTTCTTTTCTCAAAAAAATGGTTTCTAAATATTTTCCAATTCTAGGTGCTATGGAATTGATGGATCTTTTGGGATTGATTTCTGGTTGCCTTAGAAGCATTCCATAAGGCCTAGAAGAAGATCCTGATTGTTGGGCCACTTAGATAATTTGGTTTTCCAGCATCTTATTATGGGTGGCTAGGGATTCAACCTTAGAATTTAAGTCCCTAACCGAGTTCCTTGTAACACCCCCAAATTTACTACTGAAAAATTTTGTTAAGTTTAAAGGAAGTTTGGCGGAAGCAAGCAAATAAAATTGTAAATCTAGGGGTATTACCGCCACACTTAGTACCAGATCGATTCATACCTACCGACCCGATACTAAGTGCTAAGGCTAAAAAGAATGGAATTAGAACAAATCATTCATAAGGCATAAGTTTTACAAAATCAGAGTGCAAAGGTCAAAAGTTACATTCCGAATTACAATTCAATAAAAAGTCCATATATCAGAATACTTAAAATAACGGAATAACAAGTATGATAAAACCCTTGAAAATTTAAGTACAACACTTGTGACTTTCAGGACGAATACGATTACACAAAACAAATTCCGAAGGGTAAATGTCCCGACCACTTACTCACTCAAGTCAACCTTCCACCCCAATTTAGTAACCGATCAAAACCTGCATCAAAGGTCTGCTCCCCACCATTGGTGGATCATCACAGGACCCATTCAACAAGTGTAGTATCAGTACGGGTCCAGTACTGAGTAAGGGCGTAGGTGCTAGGGCCAAGCATACAATCATACCACGTAGTCTACATAACACAATCATATAAGTAACATGCAATAACACACAAGATGAGGCCTGAGTACTTTTCGGTGACTTATTCTTTATCCTCGTTAATAATAATACGTCCATTTTATACACCGTATTTATTAATCCATGTGAGTGCGGGAGCCCCACTATTATAGCCGGTGGAACGGTCGCGAGGGCTATGCCCTGCCACTATTATAGCCGGTGGAACGGTCGCGAGGGTAATATACCCTGCCACTATTATTTGCCGGTGGACCGGTCTGGCCCCGACTCACAAGGTATTCCACTGTAATTATTTATCCTTCCAAGTCTCATCACTTTTATGTTTGGTTTGTTGAGCACGAAATCCCCCACTATTATAGCCGGTGGAACGGTCGCGAGGGCGTATGCCCTGCCACTATTATAGCCGGTGGAACGGTTGCGAGGGTATGATACCCTGCCACTATTATAGCCGGTGGACCGGTCTGGGTTCGGCTCAACATCTTTCTCTGTAAGTCGTTAGTATCTTAATGTATCTTATTCGAGGGCATATCTTTTATCATGCATGGCCAAAGATCTCAACACATCACATCAAACTGAGGGTATATGCGTACTATCACATACAAATGAGGTCACAAGCACACGTCCTGATTCCAAGCCACGTTACACATGGAACAGATAAGATAATGATGTTTCAAAACACAACACATAAATCATATAGAACATTCACGGCACATAGGATACCCGTCACACGTTCAGCCTTAGCTATATCCTTACTCGGTTTCGGTTACCGAGCTACCTCCCACACTTATTTTAGGCAACTAAATACCCTTTGCGATTTATCAGACTTAACATATTGCTCGCATTGGAACCCAGATCATGACCCTTAGACTCAACTCTCCCTCGTACCTCACTCCTCCTCATTTATTCTTACTATTTTTCTTTTCTTTTTCCACCTTCTCAAATTAGGGTTTCTTTCCCAAACCCTAGGTACCGTTACATGGCCCTACGTACTATTTTACATCTCGAGCCTCCAAACTCCCAAATAGACCTTCCATTAATCTCCCCATGTCCCAAAGTAACTCTCTATACGTAAGGTTCGCCCCCATGCGGACCTTAACCTCCCATGCAAACCCTATCATTTCCACCATTCCAACTCTATCATTCCCATGCAAACCCTAGTTTTCCCATGCGACCTTAGTTTCTCCCACTCCTCCATTTTATTCAATTCCCCCTTTTTCCTCATCACCTCACAATTATGAATTCCTTAGGTCGCCCATACCTATGTTAACCAGCGTACTTCCCTTCGGTTATTTTAGTTGCTTATTTTTCGCTTTCAAGCCCCCACCCCACAACTCCTCGTCAAAACACCTAGCATGCATGTCACATCACACCACCTCATCTTTGTACCATACCATATTAGTACATATAGATAAGAGCACAGGAACGTACCTCGGTTCCATGTTGCGCTACACAGAGAACAGATAATATACACATAATACAACATATAAACCGTACGAGGCATCCAAGGCAAATAAAACATGTAATACACACAGGCGGCCTTAGTTACGTCCTTACCTAAACCGGCGCCGGGCTTGGAGCACGCTCCTACACCTCCTGGGGTTCGACCCGGTTCACCTATAAGAGGGAAATACTTAGGGTTAATCTCCCTCTATCGGAATTATCAAAATTCCTATCTTACCCCTATCATGGCCTAATACCAAGGCTAATATCAATGATGGGGTTGATAAATAAAGGGGTAGGTTATTACTACTCTTACGATAGCTTAAACGGATTATCACTAATTAAGGTAGGCTTTAGCAAAATTCACCATATTAGGGTGAGGGTTTCGATATTATTAATAATAAATGCTAATAATACTAACAATAGTAAGAAGACTACTTATAATAATAATACTCATAATAAGAATAATAAAGGCTATAATGATAATAACGATGATAATAATAATTGAAATCATAGTGGCATTAGTGATAGTAATATTATCGATAATAATAAAATACTAACACAACCATAATCATTCAAATGACAATATCAATAATAATGATAGTAATAATAATAATAATAATAATAATAATAATAATAATAATAATAATAATAATAATAATAATAATAATAACAATAACAATAATAATAATAATAATAATAATAACAATAATAGTACTAATGATAATAGTAATAATAATATTAACAACAATAATAACACTAATAGTAAAATAATGACATTGATAGTATAACAATAGTAATAATAGTAACAATAATAGTAATAATAACCATAATAATAATAATCATAATAATAATAACTTACCCATAAAGATAGCAATAGTAACGATAATGATAATAATAATAATAATAATAAAGATGATAATTGTAGTAATAATGATATTAATGCTCATAATAATAATAATAATAATAATAATAACACTAACAATAATAATAATAGTAATAATAATAATAATAGTAATAATAATAACACTAATGGTAATAATAGTAATAATAATGCTAATAATAATAATAAGGATAATAATAATAATAATAGTAATAGTAGCAATAATAATAATAATAATAATAATAATAATAGTAGTAGTAGCTTAACAAGGCCCTATAGTTAATTAACACCATTACTTAAAAGTCCCTAGGGTAATGTTGAGTCCTAGTATTATTAATAAGTGTGGTAGTATTAATAATAATAACAATATTAGTAATAATAATGGTAATGTTAATATTAATCATAATACTAATAATAGTAGTTAATAAGATTAAATCATTAATCAATTTTATTTACTTATATTTATTTATTTATTTTTAAGCTTTAGGGTTCAGGGTGTTGGGCAACCTGACTGAGGTGGTGGCGGCAGCGGCGGCGCGGCGGCAGCAGCGGCGGCGCGGAGGTGGTGGAGGAAGGGAAGAGAGGGGGAAAAATGGTGGTGGAGGCTAGGGGAGTGAAAACCAGGATAAAAGGGAGGTCTAGGGTGGTAGAGCAGGGGCTGCCGATCGTTTTGGGGGGTGACGGTGGCGCTACAAGCGGCGGTGGAGGCGGCGCCGGCGGCACGAAGGTGGCGCTAGGGGGGTCGAGGGCTGTTCGAGAGGTCAATTTCGCACGGCCAAGGCGGCGCGTGCGGGGCAAGGCAGGGAGGCTAAGGTGGTTGGTTGTGTAGAGGGCGGTGCAGGGAGGATTGTGGTGGTGCGGGCAAGCGGCAACGGTGGCCGAAGGCGGAGGAACGGGCGACTAAAGGTGGGGCGGTGTGTGGCGCTGAGTTTCTGGGTTCCAAATTTCGAACCCGATTCAGGCTATCTTTGGGGCTATTTATTGGCCAAACGGAACGGGAAAACGACAAGGATGCGAGAGTGGGTCGGAGGTTAGGTGGATGCGTGTCCGGCGAGGCTGACCGGTGCAGGTCTGCAGTTGCAGACTGAGACTCGCCGGGGAGAGAGAGACAGAGAGAGAGAGGTTTCGTGCGGGGAAAAATAAACGGATCGATTAGTCCAATCTATAGGGGAGACAACGAGGATGAACAGGGCGAAATGACGGAATAAATGGCTGTCATTGCAGGCTTTCCTTCCCAGCCATGGCTTTCGTGTTACAGGGGGCGAAGGAAGAAGACGACGCGGGGTGGGAGAGGAAGAAGGCTGGACCGGCGGTCCAGCGGAAAAGAAAAGAAGAAGGGAATGCGCGGGCCGAACCGGCCGGGAGAAAAGAAAGAGGGGCGCGGGAGAGGAACGGGCCGCGAGGGGGGGGGAGAAAGGGTGCTGGGCCTAGCAGGCCGGCCCAGGCCGGGAAAAAAATAAGGGAGAGAAGGGGAAGAAAGAAAAAGGAAAAAAAAGGAGGGAGAAAAAGGAAAAAGAGGGAAAATTAGGGGTTGGCTTAATTAGTATAATTTGGGTAATTTGGGGTATTTAATAAAATATAATTATCAAAACAATAATTAAATTCTATTTTTAGGTTAATTTAGGGGTTTATGGAAAAATCTTCTTAAATTCCATTTTAATTAACAAAACACTTAAATTTTTCTCTAATTAAATTATTTGTAAATTTTATATCAATTTGAACTATTTTATCCTTCCTATTTTTAATAAATTAATGTATTTAATAAATTTCTAAAATAAAAACCTTATTTAACTTAAAATACCACAATTCCTCCTATTTACACACTTATAAATTCCTTCTTGATTTATTCTAATTAATTCTCATTTATTTCACTAAAAGTAGTTTATTTTAATTAATTTCCTAATAATTCCCTATTCGGCCAGGATTTCCTAAATTAGGGTTTTTGGGGTATTTCATTCCTCAAATCCTCAGTTTGTTTAATCTGATAAGCCATAAAGTTCTCCATCATTAACTCAAGATTTGACTTTATAGGTTAGGAAACAGTGGTCTAAAGTTTTGAAATCCTAGAGGCATAAAGTTTTAATGAGGAGTTGTATTCAGTGGTGGGTTCTTATAGGATAAATTTAGATGATTCCACCATCCTGGATTGTAGGTGGGAGCAAGCAGGTTTCCCTTTTAGTTAAAATTGTTCACATAATTGACATGGTCTACGAGGGTTGCATTAGGGGGTGGAGGGGCAATGGATTGATATTTAAACGATGAGTACCCTATAATACCACAAGTCACACAAATAGTAGAAGAGGATGTTAATGCATTAACACTTAATTTGTCAATTGAAATAATGCATCAGCAGGTGAAGAAAGATGATCGAAAGTATCAACATGTAATCCCCCAAAAATTTCGAAAACCTATATTTTTAATAAATAACTTTATTTGAAACAAAATTAGCTTGTAAAATTATTTATTTTAATTATTTTATGGATTTTAGAGTATGTAAGTTTGGATAAGAGTATTTAATAAATTAAAAATAAATATTTTGCTATTTTCATATTATTTTATTTAAATAATTTTCAAAACTAATATTTTACCAACCTTATCCTTTTTAAATTAATATATTAGATTATAATGAATTAAATTATTAAACTAAATAATTTATCAAGAATATTACATTTTATGATTTTATAAATTATTTTATTTTATTTTTCCCTATTTTCCATCCCCTTTTTGCCCTTTTTCCTCTTTCTCTTTTCTTTTATTTTTTTCTCTTCCCTCAGGCTACCTCACCAGCCAGCCCTTCCCCGCACGATTGGGCCTTCGGCCCGCTTCCTCCCCTTCTCTCCCTCGCGCGCCCGCCAGCACAGCCTAGCTGCCCACCTTTATTTTTTTTCCCTAGACCAGCCGGCTCTCTTCTTTCCTGCGTCAGTCCAGCCGCCCAGTCTTCTTCTCCTCTCTTCTTCTCCCACGCCCGACCCTCATTTCTGCCATTGTCGAGCGACCGCCGCCTGCAACTGCCGCCGCCTGCCACCACACCTGCCCCCTGCTACTCTCTCTCTCCTCCCCCATCATTTTCTTTCCTTCTTCGAGCCAAACCGGCTCTTGGACCACACCCCGCATGCTCTCCCCTTTTCCTTCTTCTTCCCCCTCTTTCCCCTGCCAACCGACAGCCCTGCCACCACACTGCAGCACCGATCGCCGGCCAGCCCTGCCCCTCTCTTCTCCCTCTTCTTTTTCTCCATATTCCCAGCCCTTCATTCCCCTCATTTTCGAGCCCTTCTCCTTCCCCCGAGCTCCCTCTTCTCTCCTTCCTTCTTCCCCATTTTTTTCTGTTTTCTCTCCACGCCGCCGCCAACCACTGTTATAACCGCCGCACCCAGCCCTGCACCGCCTACTGCCACCACCCCCTACTGCCCTGCACCCCCACGTCACCCCCTCGAGCCTATACTTCCTCCCTTCTCCACCCCTTCCTTTTTCTCCCCATTTTCCCCTTTACCGCTGAGCCACCTGCGACCGCCACTTCAGCCGTCGTCCGACCACCTCTGCAGCCACCCAACCCACCGTTCGACACCCTGCAACCCCCTCTACCACCGCCATGCCTTAGTTGGCCAAAAATAGCCCTTGCACCCCTCCAGTTTTTCCTCTCCTTTTCCTTTCTTCTCAACCCCTCCACCTCGACCCATCTCAGCAGCCAACTTTACCGCCGTCTCCGCCGCCCTATGCTGTTGTGAAACCACCCTTAGCCTCCACCTACACCCCCTCTTCACTTCTGCACCATTCCCTTGCCTTGAAACCTCCCCCACCTACCCTCTTTTCTAGCCCAAAGACCCCAACCCGAAAATGGCTTATTTTTCTTCCTTCACCCTCTTCGAGCGCTTTCCTCCCCTTATTTTGCATAAGACTCACGCTGTGCATGCAGCGTGAGCTCCCCCTTTATTTTGAAAATTTATTTGGCTAATTTTTAAGGTATAATAGTATTTCATGTTAAGTGTTGTATTAATTAAATTTTATAAAGTTTTATGCTTGGATTCTTATTTCTAACAAATATGATGGATATTATTTTTAGGTGTTGAGTTGATAATTAAAGTTTGAATCTTTAACCGGGATACCGGTAAGATTTGATAATTGCGGGATTAAGGTAACCGTTAATCCTCCTTTAAATACATGGAAAAACGTATGCTAGCACATTAGGGATTTAGTATGATTTTATGTATGGTTTGTGTGCTTAGCATGATATATATATATATATGGTTGCTTATATTGCTTGATAAAAAGGAAAAGTATGATAACCTTTGTGCCATGTGTAGGTATGATAATTAAGGAAGAAGTTTGATTATTGATGGAAATGTTAAATGCTTGTCTATGATGTATTATGTTGCTAATGTATGAGTAATGTTATTGTCTAAAGGTATTTTAGTAATTATGCTTATGAAGTATGTGATCTAATGTATGTAGTTGCTAATGAGTATTATGTTGAATAATGACAAGTTGGTGGACTTAGATGATAAGAATGAAGTACTAATATCACTATTTTATGTAGTGTTGGTGAATTCATAAAAATGGTGAATAAAGGGGTTGAGTGGAAAATTTATAAGTGAAAAGGGTATTTTGGTAATTTTGTAATCCACAAGGGTATTTTGGTAATTTTGTAAGCAAAAAGGGTCTTTTGGTAATTTAAAAAGAAAGGGGTTAAATGATAATTTATAAGTAAAGGATAAAATTATAAGTTGTGAGAAAGAAAGGTATTATGGTAATTTTTGAGATAAAAGAATAATATAGTAATTTTATGATTAAATGTCCAAATGATAATTTTATAAGTAAAGGGGTATTATGGTAATTTTTAGAGAAAAGGTAAAGCGGTAATTTTAGAAGTCAAAGGGGAATATAGTAATTTTATAAGTAAGTGGTAAGAATGGTAATTTTGAAAGTAGGGGTAAAATAGTAATTTTGGATGAAGGAGGTCATTATGGTAATTTTTCAAGTAAATGGCATTATGGTAAATTTTGGAAGTAGAGGGACAAAATAGTAATTTCATAAGTAAGTGGCAATATGGTAATTGTATAAGTGAATGGCGAAATGGTAATTTATAAGTAAGGGGCAATATGGTAATTTTGGAAAGAATGGCAAAATGATAATTATGTAAGGAAAGATAAAGATGGTAATTTTGGACGTGAAAGGGTAAAATAGTAATTTGTAAAATAAAAGAAGTGTTATGGTAATTTTATAAATAAAAAGCGTATTGTGGTAATTTTATAAATAAAAGGATATTATGGTAATTTGAAAGTAAGGGGTAGAAGAGTAATTTTGTAAATAAAAGGATATTATGGCAAACCCAGTAGTAAGGGGTAACTGGGTAATAATGATAACGGCAAAGGATAAATTAATAATTAAAGTATGATTAAAAAGGGGTAATTGGACAATTATGATAATAGAGAAGGGTAATTTGGTAAATTAATTAATAAAAGGGCATTATGGTAATTTTAATAATGGAGAAGGGTAATATGGTAATTATAAAGATGGAGAAGGGTAGGTTAATAATTATAAATATGGAGAAGGGTAGAATGGTAATTATAACAATGGAAAGGGTAATTTAGTAATTTAATCAACTAAGGGGCAATTCGGTAATTATGATGATGGAGAAGGGCAATTTGGTAATATAGCCGATTAAAGGGTAAAGTGATAATTATTTAACCAACTAAAGGGGCAAAATAGTAATCATGATAATAAAGGAGGGTAATTTAGTAATTTATCCAACTCAATGGCAATTTAGTAATTATAACAAAGGAGAAGGACGATTTGGTAATCTAACCAACCAAATGGGAAATATAATAAGTGTAGCAATTATGAGGAGTGAATGGTGATTTAAAAAGTGTAGGGGATAACTTGGTAACCTAAACCGTATAAGGGGTAATTTGGTAATTATGTAACCTAAAGGGTAATATGGTAATTTGGCGAGTAAGGAATGGATACTTAGCAATTATACAAGTAAAGGGCAAATGAGTAATTTATACCTAACATGTCTTTGAGATTGTGGAATATTATAATATGATTCAAATAATGCTGATTAGCCAAGTAAGAGTATTTGATAATTAGTATGGCCTTAATTATTTCTCTGTGATATCCTGGATAATCATCTGAATAAGAAATGACTAATGATATCGCAACGATTGAAAGTGAATAAGTATCGGATTATCGTGCTTTTCGTGATCACTTTAATTAAGACACTATTACTTAAAGTGAAAGACCTCGAGATCAGGAATGGTGACTCCTTAGGGGTCGCTACCCTAAGGACGTGGTTTAGTCCACGATTATTTTGGTATTTGCTGGTGTGCCTTTGTGCCCCAGCCAGGCCCTATATCTTACTCTTTCTAGCTCTACAGACCTAGTTAGGGGGTATGCATACATATGGATTAGGTGTCCTTGTCGGTAGGGTATTAAGTTAGCTTTATGCACCAGTATGACCAAGGTACCTTTGCATCCTTGGGTTCGTGGTTAAAGGGTACTGAGTAGCTGATATACACCGGTATGACCGGTGTACCTTTGTGTCCCGAGTTATTGATCTCCCATTCGAGGCAAATAAATATGATTGATGTGATGATTAAATAAAGGAAAGATACTATTATTGAAAGTGGAATATTAATGAACCGGGCCCAGATGATTATGATATTGAGTACCGGTCCACCGGTTATAATAGTGGCCAGGAGCGTTGTGCCCTGGATGATGATTCTTTATATATCCCGGTCCACCGGTTATAATAGTGGCCAGGAGCGTTGCGCCCTAGATGATGATTCTTTATATATCCCGGTCCACCGGTTATAATAGTGGCCAGGAGCGTTGTGCCCTGGATGATGATTTTATATATATTCTGGTCCACCAGCAATAATAGTAGGGGTCCCGAGCTCAATAAAACCAGTATTGTATGTGAATAAAGTTATGAAAAAATACTAATCACTTATAGTGGAACACCATGTGAGTCGGGGCCATACCGGTCCACTAGCAAATAATAGTGGTCAGAGGCATTCTGCCCCTGTACGTTTACCTTCCGATCCACCGGCAATAATAGTGGTCAGAGGCGTTCTGCCCTGTGCGTTTACCTTCCGGTCCACCGGCTATAATAGTGGGGTTCTCGCACTCACATGGATATAAAATATGAGATTGATTAAATGATGACGGAATAATGGCTTAAGGCCCGAATATATCGATTTTACACTATGACATGGCTTAAGGCCCAAAGGTATCGATCGTGACTTATAAATTATTATGTATGTTATTGTTATGTATGCACCTCTCATTATTTATGTATGTAGCTTGCATTATGTGCCGTATGCGGGCCTGTTTTTAAGTGTGGTATTAAAGGGTTACTCAGTACCGTAATACTGAAGGGATTCCCTTTGTGGGGCCCCTGCCTATTCAATGGGCAGTGCCCTTGCAGGTCTTTTCAGGTGCTACTCAAGTGGGCTACGGGAAGAGAGTAAGGAGTTAACGGGTATCATTGGGGTTTTCTCTTTCTCTTTTAAATTCGTGGTTTTAAATGTTAACGTTGTTAAAGTAACCACCATTATTATTCTTGTAAATGATTTGATGCGCTACTTTGATTTATGTATGTTGAATGTCTTTCAAATTGTATTTCATTTTTCTTAGCCTTAGCACTTGGTACTGGAACGGTATGAGTGAACCGGTCTGGTACTAAGTGTGGCGGTAATACTCCCAAAGTTCACGTTTTATTAATTTGCTTCCGCTAATTTCCTTTTAATTAACGAAATTTTCAGTAGTGAATTTTGGGGGTGTTACACAACATCATACCAACCTCTCTTCTTGGTGGAAGAATGCTCACTCGACCATTAGTAATGGTTTTAAGCCATGTCTTTGATCAATTGTTTGGCTTTGGGTATGCTCTTACTCATGAGAGTTTGTCCTGCTACTGTATCTAGAGTCAACCTTCTATTGTGAAGGATTCCATTGTAAAAGGTGTGAACCAGTAACCATTCTTCTAACCCATGATGTTGGCACATTCGTGACATATCCTTGTAAGGCTCCCATGTGTCGTAGAGAGATTCACCATCCTTTTGATCGAATCTTGTAATGAGAATCCTTAATTAAACCATATTGGATTGGAAAAGTGATTGCAACCAAGCTCTTACCTTGCCCCTCAATGAGAATGGAAATAACCGCAACTTGATCACATCATCTACCACTTCATTCATCTTCAAAGTGTCACCATACTCAAGGAAAATGGAAACGTGCAAATTTAGATCCTCCGTTGTGCTACCACTAAACTAATTTTGTTGCACCATAATGAATAATGCAAGCTTCAATTCAAAGTTGTTAGCAACTACATTTGGTTTTCTTATACTTGATTGTGTCCCATATGCATTCGAAGATACAAACTCCCTGAGAGACCAGTGCTGCTTTTCCTCCCTATTAGTTTCAGCCATAATTCCTATACTAACACTTGCTTTTGTCTCACATATCCACTTCATTAGTCCACTTAACATCCTCTCAATCTCAAGGTCAAATTAAGCTACAATCCCAAAAAGATGAAAGATTAAAAAGCAAAAAGATACTTGAAAACACAAACAAATGAGCTTTCAAGAAAAAAGGATGAAAGATGAAAAAGTAAAAAGAAATTAAAGAATCTATTCTATCTAAATAATAAAGAACTCAATATCAGTCATACGAAGTCTCCAATAATGGTGCCAAAACTTGATGGTGCCAATCTGTAAGTGCATGGATTTGTTATAGCACTTCAAGGTCATATCTTATTAGGAATTCTCAATTGAGGACCAAACTTCATCATTTTAGTTATCTAGATCATTATGAAGTGAGACTATGCTGGTAGGTAGTGAAAATAAATATAATGACTAACTTAATGTAAAGTTTAAAATGATAAATATGAAGCCTAGGATTGAACTTCGGTCGCTATGTTGTAATTTAATTCAATAGCTATGGACAATAAGTCTAAATATATGCATTAGCCTCTTTCAAGGTATAAGAACGTATTTAATCTAATTTTTGACTACTTTCATGACTAAAAAAATTAAATTAAACACATTGAGTGCCACCAATTCTATAGCCCATGAGAACCAAATATCTACTTTCATGATCACTTGAATTCCCATTCTGATGTTAATTTTTGATAATGACTTCAACCTTTCAGTTGCAAACAATATCTAAAATGGTTGAATTCTGTCAAATCCAACTTACAACAATCAATCCTAACATATGAAATAGCACATACAAACTAAACATACAACATATACTTTAATTCATCGTATTGATATCAAAATAAACCTAAGTCAATTCTAAAAAAAGGAGTACTCACTCATTATTGCAAGAAATATAAATGATGTCAATTGTATAACAAACATAATGATAATACAAAATTTTACAAAGAAGAGAATGGATTGAATTAACCATAAATTGGAGAAGAACAAAGTTGATTTCGATTTGATCGCACACAAAACTTGCACTTAAATCCAAAAATTAAACTAAAGAATTCAAGAAATTTTACATGAAGTTTTTGCTCTAGAAAAGAGAGGCAAAAGTCCTATGAAATCTACCAAAAAATTTCCCCAAGAAGTGCCAAAAGAATCACCTAAAAACTACCCATAATTCAAGTTACATTGTGCACGAAGATTGTGGGATAACCTAAAATACCCCAAAAACCATAAATTTGGAAATTATGATAAAATAGAAATTTATTAGAAAAATTAATTAAATATATTACTTTATCAAAATAAGGGGAGATTTAAGACAAAAAAAAGAGGAAAATAGTAAAGAATGTAATTAGGGAAGAGTAAGGCATTTTTCTAATTAAAATAACATTTAGGAAAATTTACCCAAAATATCTAAAATTAATATAAAAAAAGGAGTTGACTATTATTTTACTAATTTTTATTATTTTAAAATATTCAAAAATACTAAAATATTCTGAATACCTCAACTAACCTATTTTTTATTTCTCCCTTTTTCTATTTTCTTTCTTCTTTTTCTCCTTTCTCCTTTTTCTTTTTCTTCCCTTCTTCCCTGGATTAGCCCTACCCCCCTTGTGGCCCAACGCCCTTCCTTCTCTTCTTTCCCCCATGCAGCCTAACTTGTCTTCCTTTTTCTTTTCCCCTTTGCCCTTCGGTTCACCCCTCCCTTTTCTTTCTTTTCTTTTCCCCCCAGACTAGCCAGCTAACCCCCCTCTTCTTCTTCCTCCCTTCTCCCTCCCACGCATTACAAGTTGAGCTTGCAACTCTATGCTGTCAGCTAGACTATCCTTGCCACCATACTGTCGGCCTTCCTCTCTCCCTTCTCTCCCCGTCCTTTTCCTTTCCCTTTCCAGCCCCAACTGGCCAATACCTCCTTCCCACGCATACCCCTTCCTTTTTCTTTTCTCCTCCCCGATCAAACCTGCACCTATCATTTTGCAGGCTCACACCAGCCTGCCATCACCGGTTGGTGAGCTCTGCCTTACCTACCCCCTTGTCCTCTTCCCCCTTTTTCTTATCCTCCCTCCAATGGCCTATAAATACCCCCTACCGGCCTCATTTGACACTCTTTACCCTACCTAGAAAATCTTGCACCCCTCCGCCACCGCAACTTTCGACGTCGCCCCGATCACCACCATTCAATACCGCCATCCGAAACACCATCCAAACTCTTCCCTACACTTCCCTCCACCAAACTAAGCCACTCACCACCTTTATTTCCCCCTACATGAGCTACCCCAACCATGTAAAGTTGGCTGCTCTACTTGCCACTTTGCACCCATCACCGCCCCTTTAACCGTCGTGCCATGCCCTCCTCCACTGCATTCACCACCTCTCTTATCACCTAATCCACTCAACAAAGCATCCCCTACCTAATCCTATCTTCTCTTCTCCTTTTCTCCCTCTTTCACCCTTCCTCCTTCTCCACCACCCTCGACCACCACAACAACAACCACTCTAACCCTCACAACCTAGAAAATCCACCACTACCACAACCACAATCTCATTTTATTTCTTATAGCCCTAAAATGCTACCTCTCCAACCCCATTCCTCCACTGCCACCGCCGTCTAACTGCCACCTCCACTAGGTTGTACCCTAACCCTTCTAACCTTTAAATATAATTAGTGTAATTATTATCCTAACCTCATCATCATCATCATCATCATCATCATTATTGTTATCATTATTACTACTATTATTATTGCTAATATTATTATTATCATTATCATTAATTCTATTATTATTATTTAAATTATTATTATTATTATCATTATTATTATTATTAAAGTTATTATCTTTAGTATTGCTAATATTGTTAATAATACCTTATCATAGACCAATATATCCACCTAAACCTATTTTAACTAATAATATCATGATTAACCATTTTAAGAATAATACTCTTATTTTTACTAATAAATCTACTATTATTATTAATATCCCTAATACTAGGTAATGATAAAGGTAAGTAGGAAATAAAGTTAATATTAATAAGAGGATAGCTAACCCTAGTATTTCTCCTCTTATAGGTGAACCAAGTCCAACCCTTAATAAGGTGTAAGAGCATGTTCTAAGCCCAGTGTCGTTTTAGATATAGATATGATTAAGGCCTAATGTGCGTAAAAAATGTGTTATGTGTGTTGATTTGATGTGTGTACCTTATATATTATGGATTATGATCTTATAGCGCAACTTACTAAGCATAGAGCTAAGGTAGGTCGCATGTGTTTATGACATGTGTAATGTGGTATTGTTGCTTGTTTATGGAATTTGCTTATATAATATTGACCTTCATGGCATTCATGGTAGGAAGCCTTAAATAGTGTGATGTGGTTGTGAGAGAAATGAAAAGGAGTGAGGAAAGTGAGTTGACTAGAGGATGGTAAGGATGGCCTAAATATCTCATGACTTATGGGGGGATAAAAAGAGGAATAATGGGAATAAATTATGGGAATGGACCAAAACATGTAGGGGGAGTCTAGAGTTTGCAAGGATGGTTAGCCTTTGCATAGGGATGACCTTTACGTAGAAAAAGTTGACTTGAAGGTTAAGTAAGGTGAGGGAAGAATTGTTAAGATGATTGGAGTCCATATATGAAAAATAGTACATGGGTTGGTGTAAGGATGCATGGAAGACTTGACTAGGGTTGTGGGAGGAAACCCTGGGTGAGAGAAGTATGCAAGGAGGGGAAAACTAATGGAAATTGTTAGAATGGGGAATACAGAATGAAAGGGGTATCACATGAAGGAAAAGTGAGCCAAGTGAGAAAAGGTTTTTGGATTTTTAGGGGGTGACATAACGGAAAGGAGAAGTACTGGGATTTTGAGGAGTGAACTAGGGTTTCTATGATCACATGTGGGAGTTGGATAGCAAGGTCATGATGTTGGGTCTGGTTTGAGGGAAGTGATAGTTTTGGTAGCAGAGAAGAGTATGAATTGTGCGGAATTAGGGAAAGTGAGGACACATAAGATAGATTAAGGTTTAGGAGGGAAACCCTATAGAGTAAAGAGGAGTTAAGCTAGAGTTATGAGGAGTGAGCCTTGAGCCACATGCAGAAGAGTTTGTAGTTCTCATGGTGAGTAGGAAAATATGGAGAGGAATTCTTAGGGCCATAGGTTGTGTTGGATGTGTGTCATGTGGAAGAGAAGATGGTAAGTGAGAGTGATGAAGGGATAACATTGTATGAGGAAAGAGAGGTGCTAAGGTCTTGGGATAGCCAACTAGGGTTTTGTGGCCACGAGTGAGAATGTGAAGTAAAGTGGGATGCTTGGGAATGAATAGAGAGAGGTGATGAGTTAGGAGCAAAGAAAATATGGGTTGCGTGAGATAGAGAAAGGTTGGGCCATATAGGCTAAATTATGGTTTTCCAATAAAACCCAAGAAAGAAATAGTGAGTTAACTTAGAAAATGAGAATGTGGATCTCGACCTATGCATATAGAAGTTGGGTACTCATGGTAATGAGGAAAAGGGAGAAAGGATTGTTGGATGTACTAGAGGGTGTAGAACTCCCAAGATATGAAATACAGTTTCAGGAACTGAGAATAAAAGGGTGAGCATTGGAAGTCTAAAGGGTCATGTATGTCTAGTTGGGGTTGTGTGTGGAATAAGATACAGATAAGACATTAAACACTTAAAGTGAAAGATTATTGAGCCAGGATCCAATGAGGATATTTTTTTTTCTGGTTCACCAACTATAATAGTAGTCAGTTGTGTTCTACCCTATGCAGTATTTCAAGTCCATTGGCTATAATAGTGGGGGATTTAAGGCCCGATAAACCAAACTTTACATGGTAATAAGATATGAAAAGATACTGATTACTTATAGTGGAACACCTCATGAGTCGAGACAGTGAGGTTAATTTTCCTGTCCGCCATCTATAATAGTGGTCAGGTGCATTTTGCCCATTAATAGTGGGGTGTTTTTCCTTGTGGAGTGTTTCCAATCCATAGGCTATAATAGTGGGGTCCCCATACTCATGCATAATTAATATGAAAAATGTGTAAGACAGAAATATTAGTTTAAGTCTGGCCTGATGATATGAACCTGAATTATACATTATATGCCTTATTTGTCTACTTTCTTACATGGCCTTACCTATATGGTTACTTTACTTAGTACATAGCATATTGACCACCCATTTTGTGAGTGCTGCTCATTTCCATGAATAGATGCCCCTTTTAAGTTTATGCAGGTATGAGGTACCATGTTCAATGCCTATGACGTACTGGATGCATCGGACGGAGATATGTGATGACCATTTAACTTACTTGGGGCAGAGAACAAGTGCCAATCGGACTCTACCTTTTTCTAGTTTTACTCGATTGTGTCACTTTTTTCCCTTGGAGGCTTGACGTCGTATATGTTTTTAATTCTATATTTACACTTTAATTTCACACTCTGATTCTCTCTTTATGAGTATTGTGAATTTCTACATTTCTCTACCTCAAGTATGTTTAATGATTTGTGAAATTATCCTTAGCTTTGTGATTGGTGCAAGATTGGACAAGGGTAGAGCTTGTACTAATCACAGCGGTACCACCCCTATGCTTGTATTTGTTTTAATTAAAAAAAATTTCAACTATAATTTTTGGATATATTACATAACCGCTACTGCATGGCCTCGTCATGTAGCATTCTGGCTCTCGAACTGGTGTGTATAGCTTCCTCACGACCGTGCAAGATCTGCATAGCTTGGCCGTGCGGCATCCTTGACTTTGACCTAACTCGCTCAGCTCCCGCATAACTATGGAAGATCTACACAACCTAGTCGTGTGGCATTGTCTACTTCTACCTAGTGTTACACAGGGGCAGGGACGGGGACAGGACAAAATGCGGAAACGCATTTTCTTAAAAATATAGAAAATGGGGACGGTAGGAAACGTCAAAAAAATTATATATATATATATATATATTTAAAAATAGATTAAATTTATTAAAATTTAGAGAGAAAATAAAAAAATTAAAATTAATTCTTATATTAGTTAATTTTAATTATTAATAATTATTTTTTAATAAAAAAAATTAATTAAATAATTTAAAGATAAATTTTAATTTGAAAATATTTTTTGAGAAGTTTCTGGGACGGGGGATGCCACTTAATTGCCATCCCCGTGCATCACAGCTTCTACCTGGCTACATCAATGTTGTATGGTTGTGTAGGTGGGTTTGCAATAGGTTGTGGAACACCATCTCCTTGTCTCTTTTGACCTTCTTTGCTTATTATCAGCTCTTTTACTTTCTAGACTCCTCTATGAACATACTAGGTTGATTTATCTTCCCTCATTGCCTCTCATATTGGGTATTTTGCTTCAAAAACATGCATTACTTCCTTAGATTTGTGTGCTCCTATGCAAGCCCCTAAAAAACAAATACCAAGAGAATAGTAGTGCAAACTATAGGCTTGAACCACAATAAAATATATATTATACACCAAATAAAGTTGCAAAATAAAGGCAAATAAGGCAAAATAGAGAAAATATTCACTTTATCAATAGCATTTGTTCTGCTAAAGTGGTTATAAGTTTTGGTCCGGTGAGCTTTTGGGAAGATGAACTCTACTAGTGGAATTATGAGACTCAATCTTCAAGAATATTTGATTGTAAGACTGATTGAGGGCCTATCTCTTTGTCAGGCTGTACTAATTAATATGATCTTTTATTATTTTATCTGATATGAAAAAAATCAAAATGCTATATATATTTTTTTGAGATATGATCATATTTTTGCTATGGTCTTGATTAAGAAAAAGGTCATCATATCGCGTAATTAATGAAAAGATGCTAATTTTTGTTAATGATATCCTTTGATACGCAATGTATGGGGCGTGATAGAAGAAGGAAATACCATTTTTCTTCCATATAAGATTTCGCAATTAGTAGGATTGTCAGCCTACAATATAGTTTGCATGTGTTAATCTTTTCAGATAAATGCAAAATTAAAAAATTTAAATTTGAATTTTTGGCTCAATCAGTGGTATGTTGGTTGTTTCGTAAGAGCTATGTATTACTATAATTTAATTGAATAGATAATATCCAATTATCATGTTAACCTAATGCGTCGGACTCCATGAAGAATTTACGCTCGACCGACAACCCCCTCTAGTAGCTGATCTTCCAAACCATTTTTTAATTTTAACCAATACCCTTTGAATGCACACAATTGTAATCAAAGGACATCGTAGCGGGGATGATCAAAAGGCCTTTTGCCAGGATTTTTTTTACGTTATATATTATAATATTATTTCTATATAAAAAAATAAATTATTTTATACCCAAATTTTTACATAAAAAAATTTACTTTAAAAAAGTCAAATTTTATTTTTTACTTTCATACTCAACTTTTTTTTTCTTTCATTATCTATACATTAAATAATTAGTTATATTCTGATAAAAGGTGTAAACAACTATTAATTCTTAAAAAATGTATAGATTATTAGAATAACTTTATTTTTTTATACAAATAGAATATTATTTAAAATTGTCAAAGTAAATTGTCTACTCTCATGATTTTCAAAAAAAAAAATCTCTTTTTCACCGAATACACCGGTGGAGGAGGAAGATAAAAAAGATGGAATCGATTCCAGGTCAGACGGATATATAGAATCAAAATAAATATAGGGTACTTGATTTAATTAAAAATAAATGAAAGGTTTACGTCTTGTTTTTCATGCTACTAATTGTTATCTACTGGTTGGGAAACGACCATGTTCTTTCTGAGAAGAGTAATAAGCCACTAATCAATATTAATGTAGCTAAAACGACAACGACAACGACGATATGATATTTAATTTGTTTTCTTGGTTAACTAATACTGCAGCCGCTGCCACAGCGGAGCTTATTTGCTCCGTTGACAGACGAAGAAGCACTAGTGGCAGCCCTGATTACCACCACCGCCACTGTTACAAAAAATTAAAATGAAAAAATAAACACAACCCAACATATTATAATTATAAGGAAAGCCTCCGTCGTTTATAATTATAAACAACAAGAACAGGCACTTCTACGGTCGCAGCTGAGCAGTCTCGATTTGCCAAACCAGGCCGCCCAGATAAATGTTCTGGAAACTTTTTATTAGGGAGGAAGGATTTAATACGTACAGCATAAATTTTAAATCTATTTTATGATTTCACGTTGAATTTATAGGATATGATATCTCATATTTTTAATACTAGAATTTTTATGAAATATTACTTTTATAAGATATTAGTCAACTTTATAAAAATATTTTAGCTCATATGATATTACCATTTAACATAATATACTTTTTATGAGGTATTATAAAAGTTATTTTGAATACTATATTCCTTGCATGATATTGTTGTCTTAAAATGTTGCACAGGTCTTTATGGTGCTTATAAATTATTGCATTTTGCATAATGTAACTGCTATCCTCTGGTATCTTATATTGCTTGGCTCATGAAATCTATTAATCAATTATCATCCTTTTAATCTAATGACCATATTTCCAAAATTAGTATTGGGTCGATATAGTATTCTCAAATTATTATTCTCCAAATGTTATAATTGTTGTCGGTTTTCCACAGTGAATATCAAAAGGAAGAAGAAATACTTAATAATAATAATAATAATAATAATAATAATAATAATAATATATGATACATTTTTTGATAAATAATTATATCAATAAATGATAATAATAATAATAATAATAATAATATTATTATTATTATTATTATTATTATATGATACATTTTCCATAGTGAAGATCAAAAGGAAGAAGAAATACTTAATAATAATAATAATAATAATAATAATATATGATACATTTTTTGATAAATAATTATATCAATAAATAATATTTGGTCGGTAAGATTTGACTAACTTACTACGATTTTGTTGGGTGTATAGTATAGAAATATAATAAAAATACCAGAAATAATTTATCTGAGCCCACCGAATTCACGATGTGTCCTTAAGACGATTTTGCTCCCTCACACGGTGCTCAAGGTTGTGAACAATCGTCTTCCAAGATAGAACGGATTTTCGTTCCTATCAGATATAGCACTTTAATCTAATAGGATTCCAACGAACGCAACGTTATGCTTGTACTCAACTAGGAATATATGAATCGAAAAAGTAGAGAGAGAGAGATCTATTGGAATTTCTGAAAAATCTAATTTTCCAAAATTGATCTTTTCGGTTGATGGTGGGGCTATTTATAGAGTTAATGAAGTCTCTTTGAAAAGACACCAAATCAACAATCATGACTCTTCAAATTAATTCAAATGAAAAGACACCAAGTCAACAAACATGACTTTTCAAATTAATTAAATGAAAAGGCACAAAGTCAACAAACATGACTTTTCAAATTAATTCAAATGAAAAGGCACCAATTCAACAATCATGACTGTTCAAATTAATTCAAATAAAACCCTCTTATATATATATATATTACAATCTATTTAACAATCCCCCACTAGATTGTAATATATCACAAGCATGAACAAATTATGCTTAAATTAGTATCTCTCACATTACCCTACCACAAAGTAATAATATCTTTTCGTGGAATGCGTCCATTTCCTGTATGAAAAATAAAATTAACTTTCATTCCATAATTACTCTAACTGAGCACAAGTGAAGAAAACTGCATCTGGATAAGTAGTTTGATACTTTGAACTTTCCATAGTGAATTTCTATCGGATTTACTGGCCAATCAGTGGACAGATCTGCCTTGAACAGTCAGCCGTCTAGTGTAAACCGAGACAATAGAAAACACACAGCTTCCTTCAAGCATAGTTGGATCTCACGTTTGTGTTTGTTTCGGCCATGAACACCTCCTGGTTCTGTGAGTGTGTTAGAGAATTCAGCCTTCAAAATTCTCACAGAAGCGGCCCCTTCCCACTCACATAGGTGATCTCCTAATTATTATATCCTTTAGATATTTTACTTAAACATGTTAAGTTATAGGGATCATTAAAAGCATAGCTTAACCTTATCCTTTCTTTGCACTGTTTCATCATAGGAATGGGTAGATAAAAATTAGATTCCTCAGTGCAACACCGAGTCATCCATAGTTCAGTTTTCCCATTGAACCTAGATCTTGGGATATCCAGTCAACTAGGTTGGGTTGCCACCATGACGACTCTATATATCCATAGGCTTTAGGCCCATTCCCCTTGATGAACTTTCTACTTGCTTTTCTAGTTAATGCCTTAGTAAGCGGATCCGCAATATTATCCTTTGATCTCACATAATCAATTGAGATAATTCCACTCGAAAGCAACCTTCTAATGGTATTATGTCTACGACGAATATGTCTAGACTTACCATTATACATCTTACTCCGTGCCCTACCAATTGCAGACTGGCTATCACAATGGATACGTATGGGTGGCACAGGTTTTTCCCAACATGGGATATGTTCTAGGAAGTCTCTAAGCCATTCAGCTTCTTCCCCGGCTTTATCTAAAGCAATAAATTCAGACTCCATTGTTGACCTCGCGATACATGTTTGTTTAGATGATTTCCAAGATATTGCACCACTTCCAAGAGTGAACACATATCCACTAGTAGACTTAGAGTTCCTAGAATCCGATATCCAATTCGCATCAGTGTAGCCTTCTACCACTGCTGGATATCTCTTGTAGTGTAATCCAAAGTTCTTGGTGTGCTTTAGATATCCTAGAACTCGAATGATCGCTTTCCAATGTTCCCTATTAGGGTTACTGGTATAGCGACTAAGCTTGTTAACTGCATTAGCAATATCCGGTCTCGTGCAGTTCATGAGATACATAATACTGCCTATTATACGTGAATATTCTAATTGTGAAAAACTAGCACCCGTATTTTTCATCAAATGAATATTCACCTCCAATGGTGTCTTATCTGGGTTAATATTGTACTCCTTGAATAGATCAAGTATTTTTTTCAACATAATGAGATTGAGACAATATTAATCCATCAGATGTTCTAGAAATCTTAATTCCTAATATAACATCTGCAAGACCCATGTCTTTCATATCAAAACTTCGGGTGATCATCCATTTGGTAGAGTTAATAATATCATTATTATTACCCATTATGAGCATATCATCTACGTATAGACACACTATAACATAGCCTTTATGAGTGTCTTTGACATAAACACATTTGTCAAACTCATTTATCCTGAATCCATTTGACAACATTACACTGTCAAATTTCTCATGCCATTGCTTAGGTGCCTGTTTTAATCCATAGAGAGATTTAATAAGCCGACAAACCTTTTTCTCTTGACCGGGAGCAATAAACCCCTCGGGTTGTTCCATATAGATCTCTTCCTCTAATTCACCATTCAAGAATGCTGTTTTTACATCCATTTGATGTACTTCAAGACCCTTTACAGCTGCTATTGCCAATAGCATATGTATAGACGTAATTCTTGTAATTGGTGAATATGTATCAAAAAAATCAACATCTTCCATTTGCTTGTATCCTTTAACTACAAGCCTTGCCTTGTATTTGTCAATTGAACCATCGGCCTTTAATTTCTTCTTAAAGATCCACTTACATCCTAAGGGTTTATTCCCAGGAGGCAAGTCCACTACTTCCCATGTGTGATTTTGCATGATGGATTCAATTTCACTATTTATTGCTTCTTTCCAATAAGAAGATTCAGGAGAGGATATAGCTTCTTTAAATGTTTGAGGCTCATTTTCTAACAAATATGTTAGATAATCAGGTCCAAATGATTTAGAGATCCTAGCTGTCTTACTTTGTCTAGGTTCATCTGAATTAACTTCTTTATTCCCATCACCAATAGACTCTCTTAGCCTCTTTAGTGAAACTGATTCATTATTCATTTTGTAGGGAAAAATATTTTCAAAGAATATAGCATCCCTTGATTCTATAATAGTGTTGGCATCAATATCAGGAACCTCTGATTTGTGGACAAGGAAACGATATGCACTACTGTTATGTGCATAACCAATAAATACACAATCAATGGTTTTCGGTCCTAACTTAGTCCTCTTAGGTTTGGGAATTGCTACTTTTGCTAAGCACCCCCACACCTTTAAGTATTTATAGTTAGGCTTGTGACCTTTCCATAACTCATATGGAATATTGTGGGTTTTCTTATGAGGCATCTTATTCAGAATATAATTTGCAGTTAATAAGGCTTCCCCCCACAAGTTTTGCAGTAAACCAGAACTAATCAACATGGCATTCATCATGTCCTTCAAAGCTCTATTCTTGCGTTCTACAATTCCATTAGATTGAGGCGTATAAGGAGCAGTAGTTTGGTGAATAATACCATTTTCTAAACAAAATTGTTCAAAATGGTATTCGTATTCACCTCCTCTATTACTTCTTATAGCCTTAATCTTTCTACCAAGTTGATTCTCAACTTCTGCTTTGAAATGTTTAAACATATCAATTGCTTCATCTTTGCTTCGTAGCAAATACACATAGCAATAACGGGTGTTATCATCTATGAATGTAATAAAATACTTTTTACCACCTCTAGTTTGCACAAATTTTAAATCACACACATCAGTGTGAATTAAATCTAGAGGTTCGGTGTTCCTTTCAATAGAATGAAAGGGTTTCCTTGCCATCTTGGCCTCAACACATATTTCACATTTATGATTAGGATTAAACTCACATTTAGGCAAACACTCTAAATTAATTAACCTTCGAATGGTATCATAATTAACATGTCCTAATCGTTCGTGCCAAATATTAAATGACTCAGGCATGTAAGAAGAAGAAACACTCTTATTATTATTAACTTTGGGTACAATAGTAATTACATTCATCTTAAAGAGCCCATCACTGAGATAGCCCTTTCCTACAAACATCTCATTCTTAATAAGTATAAATTGATCGGATACAAAGATCAACTTAAAACCATTCCTACTTAGTAGGGATCCTGAAATTAAATTCTTCTGGATATCCGGTACATGGAGCACATCATTCAAAGTAAGGTTTTTTCCGCTTGTCAACTTCAGTATCACCTTTCCACGACCGATGACCTTAGAAGATGAAGCATTTCCCATAAAGAGTTGTTCTTCATCATCTTCTATAGGTTGATACTCAGAAAATATCCACTTGTTACCACATATGTGACGAGTGGCTCCGGTGTCTACCCACCATTCCTTAGCATTGCCTATAAGGTTGCATTGTGACACTACTACAGATAGATTGATAACATCAAGATCTTCAGATAAGTTTTCTATCTCTGCGACATTCGCTTGAGCATTGCTTTTCTTAGACTTTTTCGGATTGCGACAATCCTTTGCACGGTGCCCTTGCTTGCCACATTCATAGCACTTTCCCTTGAATTTCTTGGAGACATTAGATCCTGTATTATAACTATCTCCATTGTGCTTCCTTTTCTTGCTCTTCTTTGATCCGTTTTCCACCACATTGGCTCTTGATGCCATTAGATTTGAGCCTTCGGACTTACGGTTGTCTTCCTCAATTCTTAAACGGACTATGAGATCCTCAAGTTTCATTTCCTTACGCTTATGCTTGAGGTAGTTCTTAAAATCTTTCCAATATGGTGGTAATTTTTCAATTACCGCTGCTACCTAAAAGGACTCGCTCAGGGACATATCCTCGGCATGAATGTCATGAATAATAACCTAAATCTCTTCCACTTGGGATATTACCGACTTGTTATCCACCATTTTATAATTGAGAAAACGAACAACAATAAATTTCTTTATTCTGGCGTCCTCTGTCTTATACTTGGTATCTAAAGAATCCCACAGTTCCTTTGCCGTTTTAGTACCAGAATACACATTATATAATGTGTCATCCAAACCATTTAGAATATAATTCTTGCAAAGAAAGTCAGAATGATTCCATGCATCTATTGCAGACACTTTGACTACATCAGTCTCTTTTTCATCAACCTTTGGAGGACTCTCATTGAGATACTTTGCCAAATTTAATGTAGTCAGATAGAAAAGCATCTTTTGTTGCCAACACTTAAAATCCGACCCATTGAACTTTGGTGGTTTTTCACCAACACCCACAGGATTTGTGGAACTTGCAACAATGTTTGCAGATGAAGCCATTTCTGTTACAAAAACAGAAGTTCGACAAATAACAAAGGAGTAGAAGAAAACTAGTATAATTATTTATCAAATAAATACCATTTTCTATACTATAACAAATAAAGGAAATATAAACTAAATAAATAAAATCGTCTTAAGATTGTTGGGTGTATAGTATAGAAATATAATAAAAATACCAGAAATAATTTATCCGAGCCCACCGAATTCACGATGTGTCCTTAAGACGATTTTGCTCCCTCACACGGTGCTCAAGGTTGTGAACAATCGTCTTCCAGGATAGAACGGATTTTCATTCCTATCAGATGTAGCACTTTAATCTAATAGGATTCCAACGAACGCAATGTTATGCTTGTACTCAACTAGAAATATATGAATCGAAAAAGTAGAGAGAGAGAGATCTATTGGAATTTCTGAAAAATCTGATTTTCCAAAATTGATCTTTTCGGTTGATGGTGGGGGCTATTTATAGAGTTAATGAAGTCTCTTTGAAAAGACACCAAATCAACAATCATGACTCTTCAAATTAATTCAAATGAAAAGACACCAAGTCAACAAACATGACTTTTCAAATTAATTAAATGAAAAGGCACCAAGTCAACAAACATGACTTTTCAAATTAATTCAAATGAAAAGGCACCAATTCAAATAAAAAAATTATATAAATACTAAAAATATATTATATAACCATATATATACACCGACTTGCTTGCTGCTACTAATACATATGGTGGGTAAGCAAGCTTTAAATGCGTGGAAAACGGTTACTGGTCACACTTACGGCTACCTCAGAGTCTCCGTTTCCCATAGCCAAGATTTGACGTTCCACTTATTTCAACGCTTCCCCGCTGGCCCGAAAAAGTTTGGGCTCACCGCTTTATTGATTGCTACGACTGAGGTATTATCTTCTTTCACAAACCGGCATGATGGAACCTATTAACTTAATCCATACGAATCATTCATTGTATGCAGGCATGTTTCAGTGGTCTAACTTTGCCGTAGATAAAGTAGACGACTTATCTTTGCTTCTTCTTTTTTTTTTTTTTTTTTCATAATTGCATCGGTTGCACGATAGATAAAGTAGACAACTAATCATTAGTCACAGACCTTCACATAGAGAATTATTAATTGAAAGCATATACATATAGTTTCTCTACGGCACATGTCATATATACGTGATTGATTAGTAACGTTTAATGGGTTAAGTTTCTAATCTATTGATCCTACTTTTACATAAGTATCTATGTCAAGACATGGTAAGTTTACTAATGCATTATACTTCCGAACATCTTAAGCCACACTTCTAGTATTCGGGAGTTTTAAATTGGTTATTTATTGAATTAGTACTACTATTTAAATATATTGGCACAAATTATATTTAATCTACACCTTAACATGATGGGTTAAGTTTGCTGCATAATTTTTTTTATCAGACTAATGGGTAAATAATGTGTAGATTTATTTAATCAAGATATCTGTTAATATTAATAGTTATTTGCTATTAATGTGTAGGACCTTTATCTAGTAACACTATAGAAAAAGTGGTCAATACCGACAATTTATATCATCGGTATTAAAAACATATTCATTGGTAATACATATTACAAACGATCATTCATCAGTATTAAATCATCAGTATAAGTGAGCCTTCAATAAACTTATTACCAATGATAAAATTATCATTAGTATTAAGGTGTAATACCACCAATTTATTCGCGGGAGTTAAACATAATACCGATGATCAAATATAACAGGGAAATTTTTTTTGCCTTTAATATCAAATATACGAAATTTAAATTTGAAAAAAAAAATAGAATTATCTAAACCTTATTACCATAAAGGTTTCTTAATACCGATGATATTTCTTCTTTAATACTAACAATAATAAATTTTTTATTTGAGCTATATTTACTATTAAAATACTCATTACACATAATTTATCTTATATAAACATAATTACAATAATATTTACTAAATAATGGATTTGAAAGACAAATATTATTATATCAACATATTTTACAAAACAAACATATTATTATTACATTTGGTGTGTCAATAACATCATAAATCCTAAAAATCATCTTCATCTTCATCTTCATCCTTATTAGATGGCTTTGGAGGTGGATAACCTTGAGCCTAAGTAGCTATAAAACTCTCATTTGTCTAAATTCTTCCTTTTGATGCTCAAATGCTGCTTGTTGGCAGACTATAATCTCGCTCATTTGTTTTTGATTTTTTTCTATTTGATATTTCTGTTGTTGTTCTTGAACAAAATTAGCATGCATCCAACTTGTGAGAGAAGCACCATGACTTGAGCCTTCCCCTGTAAGTCTTCATCCTACACTTTTTCTATGCCCTAGAAGACTATCTAATATGTCCTTGAGTATTGGTTCTTTATCAATTTTAGGAGGTGTAGGATCATCAGAGCAAAAAGAAGCCATATGCAGCAAGGTTGCCTCTTGTCTTCGTAACACGTTCTTCTATACATATAAGTAAAAGTTAGATATATTATAAGAAATGTTAATAATATATGTTATAATTAATTACATATAACTAACTTACAAAATTCTCTTTACCTTGAGGAGTGACCCATTTGTTATTCTTGAAATTTATTTCTTTGTAGGTCTCTACGGCATGTAACAATTTATTTGTCTCTAGATTAGCCTATACATAAAAGAAAAATTAATATGTTACACAACATTGCATGATAAAAAAAATAAAGAATAAAACACCAAAAAATACCTTATTATAGCAAATTGAGACAATGATTGCGTACCAAGACAAGGAGTGGTTTGTTTTGCCGTATTAGCAGCATTTTTTTTCTTCTGCCAAAGCCTTCATGAACAAAATAATAATTTGGTCATGTTCTTTATAGGTAATTTTATTCAATTTGTATACCAAAATTTAAGATTACCTTTACATCCTCTGAAGTCCATAGATCAATAAACCTTCGCCACACATTTTTATCAAAAATAGAAGGCCTGTAATTGTTGTCTTTCTCTCAATCTTTCTTATGATTGCATTTTTCATTCTTCATATCAATTAGCCACCATTTGATCAAGACCTAATTCAATTCTAGGCCATGAAGGATTTGTCCTCCATGGAGCTAAATCAAAATAATTCTACATATATATAAAACCATAAGTTAGAAATTATATAATTTTTATTTTATAATTTAATTAAAAAAATAAAATTTACCTCAATTTCTGGGAGGATCTTCACCTTATCCTCTAGAGGGACATGGGACCACCTCTTATAACATGGTGGTATCTTTATCCCAATTTTATTCCCAACACATTTCATAAACTATTTACTATATGGACCTATCACATTTAAAGTGTTTGCTTGAAAATCAAAGTCCACCTCAAACTTTTTTTGACCTCTTCTCTCAAACGCCTTCAATATCATCCTATCCCTATTTCTTTCTCTGCATGCCAACACATTTCATAAACTATTTACTATATGGACCTATCACATTTAAAGTGTTTGCTTGAAAATCAAAGTCCACCTCAAACTTTTTTTGACCTCTTCTCTCAAACGCCTTCAATATCATCCTATCCCTATTTCTTTCTCTGGGCCTCCTCTTAGGGCATGAAACATGCATATATAATATTATCATTGAAATAATAAAATTCTTAAAGTAATAGTGATGAAATCAAATGTAATGGACCAAATTTTATACCTTCTAATTTCCGACACCCAGAGCATACGAGGGCACTATAGATCACGTCCATCACCATCGCCACCATGACCTCTAGCGACAACATCTGCCATATAGAAACCATAGAAACTATAAATTATGTTGATATATAGAAAAAATACGTTATAATGATATACATAAATAAAAAAGTGCATAAAGATGATTCACCTACAATTAGGGCCAAAAGGACTATAAAGCATGCAGATCGTGACTCAAATAGAACTATTAATGAAGATGAGTTGGATGAACTTGTTACTTACCTTACTAATTATCTGTAACACCCCCAAAATTCACTACTGAAAAATTTCGTTTTATTAAAAGATAATTGCGGAAGCGATTTAATAAACCGTGAATTTTGGGAGTATTACTGCCACACTTAGTACCAGACCGGTTCACTCATACCGTTCCAGTACTAAGTGCTAAGGCTAAAGGAGTAAAATAAAATTTCACGAGAACTTAAGCATTTGAATATCAGAGTAGCACAGTAAATACTTTACAAGAGAAAACATTCAATCACGGTGCTTACGAAATAACAATACGTTGAATTTAAATGAGACAAATTAAAACCCTAAAAATTTCCGGACAGTACCTTACGCTCTCCCCAAGGGCCCACTTGAATAGCACCTGAAACACAACCTGCAAGGGGTACTGCCCATTGAATAGGCAGGGGCCCCATGAAGGGAACCCTTCAGTACTACGGTACTGAGTAACCCTTTAAAAACGCACTTAAAATACAGGCACACATATTACACATGATACTACTACATTCAGATATGACCATAGGTATAAACATGGTATTCAAGTCCAATTCTTTGTACATCCAATAACTCAATCATACATTAATGGCGTATACGTAAAATTCACTTTCATATATTCCATAATCAATCAACCAATATCAAATAGGCCATGATCAGTAATCGAGATACTTTTCGGGCCTTGAGGCCATAAATCAACAGTCTCAATGACTAGTATTTTTCCATAACTCATTCACAATAAATTTTTATTGAGCTCGGGACCCCCACTATTATTGCCGGTGGACCGGAATATAAAATCATCATCCAGGGCACAACGCTCCTGGCCACTATTATAACCGGTGGATCGGGATACATACAAACTCATCATCCAGGGCACAACGCTCCTGGCCACTATTATAACTGATGGACCGGGATACATATAAACTCCTCATCCAGGGCACAACGCTCCTGGCCACTATTATAACCGGTGGACCGGTAATCAATATCATAATCAACTGGGCCCGGCTCGTTAATATTCCACTTTCAATTATAGTATTTTCCCTTTTTATTCAACACAACAGTTCCATTTTATTTGCCTCGATAGGGAGATCAAGAACCCAGGACACAAAGGTACACCGGTCGCACTGGTGCATAAAAGCAACTTAGTACCCTTCAACTAGTAACCCAGGGACGCAAAGGTACCCTGGTCGTACTGGTGCATAAAGCTAACTCAGTACCCTACCGACAAGGACACCTAATCCTTAAGTATGCATACCCCCTAACTAGGTCCGTAGAGCTAGATAGAGTAGATATAGGGCCTGGCTGGGGCTCAAAGGCACACCAGCAAATACCAAACAATCGTGGACTAAACCACGTCCTTAGGGTAGCGACCCCTAAGGAGTCACCATTCCCGATCTCGAGGTCTTTCACTTTAAGTAATAGTGTCTTAATTAAGGGTGATCACAAAAACACACAACAAGAAGATAATTATCCTCTTTTAATCGTTCAGATATCATCAGAAATTTCTTATGCAGGTGGTCACTCAAAGTAACATAGGAGAATCATTAAGGCCATCCTAAACTCATCTAATTCCGAATTAAAACTCATTCTCGTGATACTTACTAATCATCAAACATTCTTACCTCATTAATCAACACTATTAGAGCCATGTTACGAATTCCACAATCATAGTGATATACTAGATACAAACTACTTATTTACCCCTTTACTTATAAAATCACTACGTCACCCTTCCTTATTTGATAAATTACCATGTTACCCTCCTTGTTACAAAATCACCAAGTTATCCCTTACTCGATTTAGGTTACTAAATTATTTATCATACTTATTAGGAAATTAATTCCCCCTTAATAATTTTTACACTTAATATACTTGCCATTTAATTGATTAGATTACCACTTTACCCCTTTCTCCTTTATTAATTAATAAATTATCCTTGAGTTGATCAAATTACCAAATTACCCTTCCTCCTTATCCTAATTACCAAATTAACCCTTTGTTTAGTTAATCACCAATTCACCGTCCTTTATTCTCAATTACCAACTACCCTTCCTTATTGTCCAAAATTACCAATTTGCCCTTTGGTTGGTGAAATTACCAAGTTACCCTTGCATAAGATCACAATTACAACTTTGCCCTTCTCTGTTATTAAATTTACCAAATTACCCTTTAGTTATTTAAGTTACCGAATTGCCCTTCTTAATCGTTATAATCACCAAACTAACCTACTCCATTATCCAAAATTACAAAAAAATACCCTCCGGTCGGTTAAATTACCAACTTACCCCTCACATTTATCATATTTACCATTTTACCCTTCTCTACTATTAATTATCAAATTACCCTTTAGTTATTTAGCTTATTATCTTACCCTTCTCGATAATTATTATTTCCCAATTTACTCCTTTCCAATGTTCCCTTTTACCCCTTTGTTTTACACAATTACTGTTTTGCCCCTTTACCTTCAAATTTACCATTTTACCCCTTAACTCCCAAAAATTACCATAGCGCCCTTTTTCTTATAATATTCCCATTTATCCTTAATTATAAAATTACTATCTTACCTCCTTTAATTTCCAAATTACCATTCCGCCCTTAGATTGTAAAATTATCATTTCGTCCTTTGATCATGAAATTACTATTTTGCCCTTTAATTATAAAATCACAATTTTACCCTTTTATTATAACATTACCAAATTGTCCTTGTTATTACAATTTACCAAATTGCCATTCCCCCCTCTCTTTTTTCAAGATTACCAACTTGCCCCTTTTATTACAAAATTACCAAATTGTCCCTTTATTACAAAATTTCTACATCACCCTATTCACAAAATTACAATTTTACCCCTACCTCCAAAATTACTATTTTCTCCTTTTATTAACAAATTCACCATTTTACTCTTACACATACCCTTATTATTAAATTATTATTAATACGACATGAATTATTAACCTTAAAGTCTCACCCATGACTCTTATAATTAATGTAATGCTTATTAGCACATATCCATGTATTAGGCCATACTCATATACAATATACATTTTTAAAATCTACCCCTAATGCCAACAACATGTTACACATGTAATAAAAATCACCATAGCATATAACAACATGGATAATAATTTATATTTTCCCTAACCACCAAATTATTACCCTAAATATTATCCCCATACACATCATCAATCTATCATGCTTCCTTTCAACAATAAACACAATAACCACATATGATAATGCTAAGCAACATATATCAAGCATAATACATATTGATAATGCCTAATGTGATAACATGCGTTAATCCATGCATTTAAGCGGGATTTAACGGTTACCTTAATCTCGCCAAAATTATCAAACCTTACCAAGAACAATTAGCAATTCAACACCTAAGAATAATATCCATCATATACACGTTAGAAATAAAATCCAAGTATCAAACTTTATAAAATTTAATTAGTAAAAATACTTAACATAAAACACCATTATACCTTAGAAATTAGCCAAATCATTTCTTCTTCTTTTTTTTCTTTTTTTTTCTTTTTCTTTTTTTTTTACATAGAGGAGAGCTCACGCTGCATGAGCAGCGTGAGTTTCATGTAGAAAAGAGAGGGGGAAGGCTCGAAGAGGGATGAAATGGAAGAGAGGAAGGGTGGCTCGGTTTAGGGACTTTAGGCTAGAAAAGGAGATAGTTGGGGGAGGTTCTAAGGCAAGTGGAGGGTGCAGAAGTGAAGAGGGGGTGTAAGAGGTGGTCGGGCACGTGTTGATGGTGGCTAATGGTGGCGGAGGCGGCGGCAGCAAGGCTGCAAAGGTGGCGACCGAGAAGGGTCGAGGTGGAGGAGCTGTGAAGGAAGGAAAAGGGGGAGGAAAAATGGAAGGGGTCAAGGGTAGTTTTCGGCCAAATAATGCAAGGCAGTTGTAGAGGGGGTTGCAGGGAGGAGATTGGTGGTCTGGGTGGCGGCAGAGGTGGCCGGAAGGCGGCGGAAGAGGCGGTTGCAGGTGGCTCGGTGGTAAGGGTGAAAACAGGGAGAAGAAGAGAAGGAGGGGAGAAAGAGGGCTGCGGGATGGATATTGGGGGGTGCAGGGTGGTAGAAGAAGGGTGCAAGAGGTGGTTTAGGGGCTGGGTGCGGCGGTCGGAGCGGCGGAGGGTGGCGGCGCACGAACGAAGGGGAGAAGATGGAGGGGAGGAAAATGGAGGGAAAAGGGAGCTCGGGGAAGAAGGTTCGAAATAATGGGCAGGGAAAGGTGGAGAAAAAGGAGAGGGGGGAGAGAGAGAGAGAGAGAGAGGGAGAACGAGACAGGGTGGCAGGGTGGCGGCTGCAGGTGGTCGGGCAGCAACGAGCAGGTCGGTGGCTGTCGCCGCCTGGGAAGAAGAAGAAAGAAGAAGGGAGGAAGGCTGCGACGGGCGGCCAGTCGGGGAAAGGGAAGAAAGCAGGCCGGCCGGTCGGGGAAAAAGGGGGGAAAAGCTGGTCGGTTGGCCCAGGGGAAAAGAAAGAAAAAGAAGAGGGGGGCCGGACGGGTTATGCACGTGGGAGAGAGGGAGGGGTGTGCTAGGCGGTGCGCGAGGGAGAGAAGGGGGAGGCGGGCCGAAGGCCCAATCGGGCGGGGAAGAGGGGAGAGCAGGCCGGGCGGGCAGCCCAAGGGGGAGAAAGAGGAAAAGAGAAGAAAGAAGAAAAGGAGAAAAGGAGGAGGAAAAGAAAAAGGAAAAATGGGAAAATAGGGGAAATAAATTAAATTAATTTTATAAATCATAAAATGTAATATTCTTGATAATTTATTTAATTTAATAATTTAATTTATTATAATCTAATATATTAGTTTAAAAAGGATAAAGTTGGTAAAATATTAGTTTTGAAAAATTATTTAAATAAAACAATATGATAAATAGCAAATTATTTATTTTTAATTTATTAAATAATTTTATCCAAATTTACATACTCTAAAATCCATAAAATAATTAAAATAAATAATCTAAAAGCAATTCTATTCCAAATAAAAGTAATTTATTAAAATATAGGTTTTCGAAATTTTTGGGGGATTACATTATCATTATACAAATTTGTTAAGTCATAACCCAGTGGTTGAAATTAGGATCCTGAGTATGATAGGCTTCATATTCAAAAGTCTTATCAATCATATTTTTATTATAATTATGATCTTCTATATAGCGATTCCTACAAATATTAGAAGTTTCCAATAAAGTAAATGAACTATTATCATTAACTAAATTTCTGATTACTCTGTATCATACAGTCTTTTTTTCGATGTAAGATCAATTAATTTTTAATTTAATTCAACTAGATAAAATATATAGTGCTAGACTACAAGTTTATATAAATGATAATTCTTCGTATTGTTCTGCATATTTCCTCCTATCATTCATGCTTATGATAGGCAAAACCCAACGCCCTCATTTGCTTTAAATTTATCCTAAAAATGATATCTCTCCTTAGATTATTATGTATGAGTGCTCGTCTAGCCTATATTATTCAAAATCATGAAATATTTCTATGTAAAATTGATATTCCTCCTATAATATTCATTTCACTCTTTTCTACATACTAACTATAATGAGCTGCAATAATCTCATTACCCTAACCTCGAGATGCTATTTTTCTCGTGTAATTTTGCTTATGATAATGCAAAGATATTGTATACATTGATTGGTATCATAATTAAAATATTCATAATATCATAGCGTATCATCATTTAGGAGAGTGGTATCATAATTAAAATATTTCTCCTACCATTCTACCTTTTCTATTCTAATATTCATAATTAAAATAGTGACGATTAACCGTTGGTATTAAGCATTTTCCTACCTTTTTCTAATAAAATAGTTTTCGTCGCCTAATGAAATAGAGATGATTAATTGTCGCTATTAAGGTCTAACACCGACGATAAAGTATCATCGGTATTAATATCGTTGGTGTTAGCCTCTTTCTTGCAGTGTAAGCATTTGTTGATCGGATTTTACTCTAGGTTTTCTAACTACTCATAGATAAATTACCAACTATATGTTAATATACATGTTATTATTTTATTTTTTTTGTTATATGATTTAAGGTGTTTTAAAATGTATATAAATGGTGACCCTTATTTTATCAAACATTTACATTTTGTTCACATGGCTCTAAATTTTATTTAAAATTATGAATTTTACAAAAATAAGTTTATCTTTACATGTTTTATAAATTTCTTTGGATTTTATTTGGAGTGGTGTATGATGGTCACATGACTTTATGGATTATTGATGATCCCATGCAATTTGTGGTTATGATATTATTATTATTACACATATATGATCTTTGTTCCTAATTGGCATTGAATTATGGTGATGGTTGGAGCTCTATATATTAGGCAAGTACTTAAATTGAGATTTTTTCTATAGTGTATATATGTGGTTATTGATCAAAGAGGATTTATAAATGGTGAACTAATATTTCTCTTAACATTTGACTCATATGGTATTGTTTTTGATGTACTATAGTGATGTTATAAATTATGATCTTTTCCTTCTAAATTATGGGTTACTTATCTATTCCCTTATCTAAGTTGTTATTGTCTTAAATGGTGATGCGATGATTCATGATGTAGATGGAAAGCAAATAGTCTTGTGCAGGTAGATTGTGACCATGCCTGTGGATGGATGGACACATGCTTAAGGGATAAATTGAGAGAATAGTTTGGCTTTTGGAGTTTTATCTTTTGATAGTGTTTTTATTTCAATGGGTTTTAAATGTACTAGAGTTATTTAATTCATTGATCCATCGTTAACCACTGTTGACGTTATTATTTGACTTTATTATGGTGTCCTATTAAATTTAGAATGTTGTGGAGTTTTATTTTGGTTTTAAATTTAAAGTTTTAGTCCTAGCATCTAGTGTAAGCGGAACAATGGTGTCAAATAGCACTAGATGTGGTGGTAACACCTTAATACACATTATAAACATTAAATATAAGAATTCAATTATATAATCTTTACTACAGATCTTTTGAAATGAACTTCCTATTATTGATGAGATTGATTGCACTAAATATTTAATTTGTGATCTTCAAAGTGAAATTATGCGGTTCCACTCCCTCTTTCCTTAAACATGATGGTGCGTGTTTATTACGAGGAACGAGAATAGCGACCTCCCTTAAATTTCGTCTTCTTCAATTTCACACATGAATTACAAAGAAAATTTAAGAAGAGGCCACTTCCTTTTCTCTCTAATGGATGTAAGGTACTTTTTTTCTATAGAAAAAAAAAGAATATGCACAATCCCCTTATGTACATTAAAAGTGGCGTGCAAAGGGTGTGAAATTGGTTATTGTAACCAACTTTTCATTTTCCTCCTAATTTCAAAATTCAGAATATAAGATAATAAATTAATGCATTAAATTATTATCTCCTTTATTCTTTTATCATATGACATACACATGTTTTTATCTATACTTACTTAATTCTAATTCTGCCATCAAGAATTAGATAGTGAGATATAAGGTTACGCTTAAATACTAACATATTACCATGCAATATCAACTTTATAACCAAACTTTATATCTAATTTAATATGGACCACACCAAGGGTTAATATATACATAAAAATATAAAATACTTTATTTATAAAATAATGACAATAATTTTATAAAACAAAAATATATATTAACAAATAAACCAAGTCCCTTGCAAATAAGATAACCGAGTTACATTAATAGACCACAGTAAATTCTGAGATGATGTTTAGGAGAACATTATGAGCACTCCAACCATAATTAAATGTTTTATTAATACACTTGCTTTTTCCTTGACTGCACCATTTTTCTTCCCACATAATTAGCATTGTTTTTTGTTTATAAATACTAACCTATGATTGAGATTGATTATTGTGATCTAAGTGCTTCCATATTCTTCATTCTTCTACTCATGGGAAGCTATATTATGTACATATACATGAGGAAAAGAAAAATAAAAAAGCTTAAAGATATGATCTTTAGGTAAAATGGAGGTCACTTGTTACAAGAAAACTTGTATAAATTCAAAGAAGTTATCCATCCCATCAAAATATTCATGGTAGATGAGACTGAGAAGGCCACAGACAGTTTTAGTGATGAGATTATCATTGGTCATAGAGGTTTTGGTAATGTCTACAAGGGTTATTCACCAGAGTTCGAAACTCTAGTTATCACGAGACCAAAGACAACGAACCAAACTTAAATTGAGAAATTTATCAATAGGGTTGTACTTATGTCGAAGATCCTTCTTAAGCTATTGTTTGGATGGATGTTCCATTACTGGCATGCGAATTCGTCACCATAGGGAACTCGTCTCAAAATAGCAACAGAAGCTACAGAAGTGTTGGCTTATCTACACAATAATCATTGTCCCCTTGTCATTCATCAAAATATCAATCCTATCAACATACTCTTGGATGGGAACTACAATACTAAAGCGACAGACTTTTGACCCGTCATAGCTTGTTCCACAAAATAAATTATAGATTTATACAATGGTACAAGGCACACTTAGTTATTTAGATCCAAAATACCTTCACTCATCTAAACTAAGAGAGAAGAGTGATGTCCACAGTTTTGGGGTTGTTCTTATAGATCTACTTACAAGGGAGAAAGTTGTGTCTTTTGGAAGGACTGATAAGGAGAGGAGTTATGTGAATAATTTTGAATTTTCAATGAAAGATAACAATGTATTTGGAATGATGGACTAAGATATTATGAGTGAAGAAAATGTTAGGGAAATTATGGAAGTTGGAGATGTAGCAAATATGTACCTGAGAGTTAAAGTGGAAGAGAGGATTTCTATGGTTGAAGTTGCGATACAAATGAAAGGACTATGGGTGGAATTCAAGCATAAGTGGAGTGCTGTTGAGGTTGTTAACCTTAAAGAAAATAATAATTTGATCCCATGGGACTTCCAGATACCACAACCTTGAAGAAAATAATAATTTAATCCCATGAGACTTCCATATGCCCACACTGTAATATTAAATGGTATTTCTATACCGGGATCCATCAAATTGGAGATGCATATTTTTTTTCATAGTGTTTAACTAAAGGAAGATGATCGTATTAACTATTTGAAGCTGTTAGTTAGGTCACACATCTAAAATTTCATAAATCGAATTGGTTTGATTTGTATTATAATTGAAATAATTACTAGTTTATTTAGGCTACTTGGAATGGAAAAACTGTTTCACTTGCAACTAATATTGTCGAACAATTTCATGTAAATAGAAAATACTATTAGGGACATATTAGCTAATATGTTATATTTATGTGAGAATAAAAGGTGCCTAATTAAATTTGAATTAATGAAAACTTCTTCATCAACCTCAATTGAACACTCTTAAAAAGACAAGCCAGCCATGTTACAAACTTGTAGAATACATTTGATGGGGCTGTGGAAAAAGTTCTTATAGCTAGATCGATGCTCACATTCATTTATGTAATATAGTAGAGTAATTTACAAGAAAATGAAAGAGTCCAATGATATGTGAGGATTATCAATGTCCTCCAAAGGCATCGAGTCCATTTCTTTAGGAATAGGATGATTCACATTTAAGTCCACTTTACCACCTTCAACTTCATGAGTACCAAAAATCTGAGCTGGAGTACTAGTGGAAGAACCGACACTCATTGTAATGCTTGTCTCCTCTTTCTTTGTGGTACTACCATTGATCGTCAATCTTCTGCTTCCAAACCCTTTTGAATCATTGGAGGCCTAACAACCAAGTGTTATTACTTCCGATAATTATTAGCAGATTTAGATGATGGCTTCATAGTACCAAAAGCAGCATTAACATAAATATTACTACTACCCTTAAAATTACCAACCACTTTCCCACTATATCTTTTGCTGGTATTGTGTCTCATCTCTAGGAGAATTGATGTGTGTTTGATGATAAGCCTCCACCACTAACCCATCAACTTGAAGACGGTAATCCCCAGTTCCTAGTCAACAGCCAGTGCACTGAATTAGGTCCCTTTATGTATGCCTTCTAAAGCTCATTTATCGCATTAGTTGACTTGGAGACAGTGAGGGAGAATAACATGCAATGTTAATGAGTATAACATGAACTTGACTCCATACTTGGTTCATTACTTACTATTGTTCATTTGACACTTTAATTATGGCCGTAAACTTTGCTAGTAAATTTAGTGATTTTTAAGGCATGTTGAAGATGCTTTTTAGATTATAGTTATGGTGTTGTCGTGTGTAGTTGCATACGTTTTGGGTGCTCTCACCTCCTGGCCTTATTGTGAAGGTTGATAAAACAACTTGTTTTGGTTTTACAGTCATGATATCATCTTTGTTGTGAAATTTTGTTGATAGTAAACTCATGTTTATGTTTGGTGACATAGCTCTCCACTCACCTTATATGAAGAACCCTACAGGGTATGTTTTTCTACTTTCTACATATGTCCTTTCTCTATTCCCTTGGTCATTTTATATATATTTTTAAAACTTTCTTGCATGTAAGCCTTACAGCTCAAATGATGAGTACTATTGGAATACCATAATCCTAGCTTTTAGGAAGATACCACTTCACGGACATCTCAGCAGCAATCAACCTCCAAATCCTTAGTTGAAGAATCAAATACTGAGTCAAAGGTAACCCAATGCATTACATGTTGTAGTTTAGGATGTTAGTATAGCTCTATATTAGATGAAGACATAAGATATTCTATCTTATAGGATGTTAGTTGAGTGCAAAATTCTTATATATATATATCTTTGCATAATTGATTAATTTATAGGATCTTTGCATATAGTAAAAGATCTTAATTCGAGACTTATACCACTAGGGGTAGCTATCTGAGTTAGGTTTAGTATTCACTTGGTACCATTTTGATGTTTTTCTCTTTTGTGATTCTAGGTGCCTTACGAGGTCTAGAGAGACCCTCTTCTACTCTATAGGTGACTTGATATATTTTGGCCCTATAAGGGATATACAAACTTAGGTGATTAGGTGTCCTATTTATTGGTGGTCTAGTAACATTTCTAGGTGGGTCAACTAGGACTAGTACAGTTTGAATACTAGATTAGTTGTTATGATCTCTTTGAGTCTTCGTCCTCAAGATAGTACAATAAAATGGTTGTGATCATGATAATGAAATATAACAATGAATTATTCTCGCTCATCCATAGACTTTATATTTCTTTTTCCTATGCATGTCTCTTGAGTGTCTCTCTTATAACAATGCTACTATATGAAGCATGTTCATACCCAATTATCATGTGATATATTATTTGAATTGCATGTGGGCCTTATGTGTAGAATGCTATATTCTAAGGTAATGTGTGTTACTTAGTATGCAATTGTGATTTCTTATGCGCTTTTATCCTATATGTTGTTATATCTAGTCATGTATTCATAAGCATGAATCCAAGACCGCATGTTTTATTGTATGTATCATATGTATAATTAAGCATGAGCTATTATATGAGTACAATGGTGTATGTATCAAATGTATAATTGAGCATTGGTATTGTAAGCTAGATATTACCATATCTTATGTGTATCATATTTCCTCCCATAATTTAGGTAGTCGTGATTTACTCAGTACTAGCATGTACTTATACTACCTTGGTTGATTGGGCCCTATGACAATCCACTGATGGTGGGGAGCAGACCTCTTGTATAGGCTTGAGATCAAATGCTATTGTTTAGTTTAAGGCTTGGCTTTGAAAAAGTAGGCCACTTAGATTCATATCCCTTAGGATTTGTCTTTATTTATCTATATTTATTTTTGAAAGTTTTCAAGTGTTATATTAAAATTTCAAAGGTGTTGCAATTGAATTTTAATTTTTCCCATTACTCTGATGAGCTTAAAAAATCTAGGGTTATTTCACATATTTTTGCTAATTTATTCAACAATGATTTTATTTAGTGAAATTGTTCACTTGCCATCTGTCCGTGGACATCTCCTTGTGGGATTTTATCCGTATTGCATCAATGTTGTTTGAATTTTTGTTGGACAAGTTTTAGCCTTGCATCTAGCATGAGATAGATGGTGGATATTTATCTTGTGTTAGGTGTGGCGGTAACATTAACTAATTTCTATTTTAGCTTTCACATTATTCTTTTTAACAAAAATTTTAAGGAGTGAATTTTAGGGGTGTTACAACATTACATTGGGGTTGTAATGTGATACTTGGCCTCTGTTCGTCTATTACAACAACAAGAGCATGCACTGCTAGAGTTGGAGCTGAGCAATCTTGAATTGCAAAACCAGGCTACCTAGATAAAAGTTGTGGAAATTTTTTTTATTACTAGGGGAGTGACTTTTGGAGTTTTATCTTTTAGTGGTGTTTTGATTTTAATGGGCTTTAAATGTAGTATAGTTATTTAATTTTTTGATATATCATTAACCACTTCTGACTTTATTATGGTGTCCTATTATATTAAGAATGGTGTAGAATTTCATTTTGGTTATAAATTTTAAGTTTTAGCCTTAGTATCTAGTGTAAGCGGAATAATAATATCTACTAGTACTAAATGTAGCGGTAATACCCCCATTTATATTAAGCTTTCAAATTATTTTCTAAGTATTTTATGTTTTAAAAATGGAGTTGTTACAATCCACAGAAGGTAACCCACATATGTAATTATGCTAAAGTATAACAATTCTAACGGACTAAAATAATGATAATAGTAATAATAATCAAACTTGTTGTGAACTTGAGAAAATCATCCAAGTTCCAATAAATGCTAAGTTTTGACAAAAAAATAGTCAAAAGTTACCAACTTTGCTTAATAAAAAAAGGACAACGTGATAGTGCTTATTTGAACATAAAAACTATAGAACACATCAACGAAATTATGGACTAAATGACCAACTCCATGACTACTCTCTCAAGTTTGATATGCTCGTCTAAATCTCATGCTCGTCATTTGAAGTGTTAGTATGGGGTAAGAAAAATCACAGTTCAATAAGTAACAAGTCCATTGGGCTAGAATAGAGACCAAGTCATTAATGCATACAAACCCATTTAGTAAAAAAAAAAATGTTATCTAAAAATCATAAAGATACTTTCAGCAAAATAAACGTGTACATTTAAAAAAAAAATTATAAATAAATTTGGGAACACTCTATCAATAACGAACATAAATAGCTTATGAAAAGCTATCAAGAACTTAGATAAAACAATTAATCAATCAAATGATTGTGTGATCAAACAAATATAGAAAGGTTAGTAGCACTCGACTATTAATTGAATCAAAATAGTAACAATCAATATCATTCAAATAGAGTTTTAGAGATCTTTGTGACGGCTTTGTACGGCTATAAGAATTGATAAAATAACCAATGGGTCCCTCGATCATTAGTAGAGTCTAAAAGAATATCCTAAGTAGTGCAATACAAAATAAAAGCAATATCGATTAGCTACACCACATTACTAAATGGCTTGAAAAGGGTTTATCCCACCCTTAGGGGGTATAGTCACAAAATATTTGAGAAGACGCCCTACTGGCTACTGCCATAGATGTTCTCATTGTTTTGAAGGAAATCTATACCTTAAGGATGGTTGTCAAGGTATAGATAATTATACCATTATAATTTGAATCAAGTTTTTCATTTTTTTCACACTTATTTTGCATATATATATATAAACTTAATTTTCTTCTTTCCATGTTTCAAATATTTGTAAATTCAAACTATGCAAAGATATAAATCTATATATAAGTTGTATTATGTTCCCTGCCTAGCACATCTTCTTTTACATTTATTTCAATACGTTAAATTATGACTACCAATGTGCACGTAGTACTTAGATAGTGATTATACTTGACCAAAAAAAAGAAAAAGGGAAAAAAGAATCTTATGCTTTGAGAAGCTCCTCATTTTGAATCATATTTAGGATGCCTAATATATAATATTTGAGAGAGAGAGAGAGAAAAAAGTAGAAATTCACAATTAAATATCGGTGAGACTACACTATTTGACTTTACAAAATTTCTTCTTTTCTTTACTCCCTTAAAAAGTCTTTAATCCACTGCACCTAATTAACCTGGAACCACATGGGTCCTCAACTCATGAACTACTACTTAGTTGATGGAAGCATAATAAACGAGGTCCTTTGTAGACAAGATAAACAAGTTATATTAATAGGCCATGGAAAATTCTAAGATGATGTTTAGGACATCATTATCAACACTCCAACTATAATTGAATGTTTGATTAATATACTTATTTTTTCCTTGACTGTGTCATTTTTCTTCCCTTATCATTAGCATTGTTTTTTGTTTGTAAATACTAATCTATGATTGAGATTTATTATTGTGATCTAGGTGCTTCCATATTCTTCATTCTTTTACTCGTGGGAAGCTATATTGTGTACATATACATAAGGAAAAGAACGCTAAACAAGCATAAAGAAATGATCTTTAGGAAAAATTGAGGTTGCTTGCTACAAGACAATTTGTATAAATCCAAAGGAGTTGTCAATCCCACTATAATACTCATGGTAAATGAGATAGAGAAGGCCACAGACAGCTTCACTGATGAGAACATCATTGGTCATGGAGATTTTGGTAATGTCTAGAAGGGTTATTTACCAAAGTTTGAAACTCTAGTTATCAAGAAACCAAAGACAACAAACCAAACTTAAACTGAGCAATTCATCAACAAGGTTGTACTTATGTCTAAGATCCTCCTTAGGCTGCTATTTGGAGATGGATGTTCCGTTACTGGCATGTGAATATATCACCATGGGGAACTCGACTCAAAATAGCGGCAGAAGCTGCAAGAGTGTTGGCATATCTGCACAATAATCATTACCCCCTGTCATTTATAGAGATATCAAACCTATCAACATAATCTTGGATGGGAACTAAAATACTAAAGTGAAAGATTTTGGCCGGTCATAACTCATGCCACAAAATGAATCACAAATTTATATAATGGTACAAGGCTTAGATCCTGAATACCTTCACTCACCTAAACTGAGAGAGAAGAGTGATGTCTACAGTTTCTGTAACACCCCCAAAATTTACACATTTTTTTTAAAACAATACTTATAAATTAAAATCGTAAATTCTGGGGATGCTGCCGCCACATTTAGTACCAGATCGGTTCACTCCTACCGTTCCGATACTAAGTGCTAAGGCTAAGAGAACACTACATATAACATCATTAATAATCCAAATTCATAAATACGAAAATTAGAGTACGCATAAGTCTTTACACAAACTAAAATATGAGAGTTAGTTTTTCAAAGAAAAGAGATAACTATAGTTTCGGGGTTGCTCTTATAGAACTGCTTACAAAGGCTAAAGTTGTGTCTTTTGGAAGGGTTAAAAAGGAGAGAAGTTTGGTGAAGAGTTTTGAATTTTCAATTAAAGATAACAGTGTATTTGGAATGATAGACTAAGATATTGTGAACGAAGAAAATGTTGGGGAAATTACGGAAGTTGCAGAGGTAGCAAATATGTGCCTGGGAGTTAAAGTGGAAGAGAGGCCTACTATGGTTGAAGTTGCGGTACAAATGAAAGGATTATGGGTGGAAGTCAAGCATAAGTAGAGTGTTGTGGGGCTGACAACTTCGAAGAAAATAAGCATTTGATCTCCAGGGGACTTTCGGATACCCAATTTGCAATATTAAATGGTAATTCTACACTAGGATCCATCAAATCAGAGATGCATATTTTTTTTATAGCATTTATCTAAAGGAAGACGATCGTATTGACTATTTGAAACCGTTAGTTTGGTCACATCAAATCTAAAATATTCATAAATCGAATTAGTTTGATTTGTAATATAATTTAAATAACTACTATTTGATTTAGGCTATTTGGAATGGAAAAACTGTTTCACTTTCAACTAATATTGATGGAAATTTCATGCAAATAGCAAAACCTATTAGGGACAAATTAGCTAATATGTTATCTTTATGTGAGAAATAAAAGGTGCCTGATTAATCCTGAAGTAATGACAACTTCTTCATCAACCTTAATTGAACACTCTTAAAAAGAAAAGCAAAGCCACGTTACAAACTTGTAGAATACATTCGGGAAAAAATGTTATGTTAGCTAGATCGATGCACACGTGCATTTATGTAACGTAGCAGAGTAATTTACAAGAAAATGAAAGAGTCCAATGAAGTGTGAGGATTATCAATGTCCTCCCCAGTCCATTCTTATAGGAACAGGATGTGAGGATCATAGTTTATTTTTTATCTGTAGTATCTAGCTACATATATAGTAAAATAGATTATAACAAGTATTCTGACGGTAGCTTTCTTCACTGCAAGTGCTAATAAAATAAGAGAATTGAATTCCTTTGTTATTTCCCTATTTCAATTTCTTCTTTATTTTTTTTTTGTGTGTGGAATAGTCATTACCCAGCATATATTTTGTTGATCATCTGAATTATTGTTTGAGACTAATGATAGCCATGAAATGGTACTACAATTTTGTTTCAAAATTCGACTGATCAGCTTATTATTTAGATTAGAGTATGTCTTTATATTATTTGGTAGACTTCTAAGTCTATGTTATCGTAGGGCCTAACGTATATATTTAGGTTGATTATTGTGATTCACTAGCAGCATGTGTTGAGCCGGAAGAATTATTTATCTATTTAAACTATTGTTTTGAAACTTTTAGTTTAAAAATGATTTTTAATTAGTTTTAAAAGAGGTCATGTTACTATAGATGACTCCGACATATTATTATCTACAAAATTGACGAGAGTGCTATCAAATTTTTTTTTCCAATACGTATTGACGACGTGCCGAGTCTTCGGAAATATTTTCCTCGCCTCAGGTTCCACATGTCAGCCATCCATCTGAGGGTGACGGTGATAAGAATCTGAATTTGTTTTGTTGACAAATTCTTAGTAGACTCGCTTCCGTTTACTTAGTAGTCAAGTAGTCCTACACCTCTCCCCCCCCCCCCCCCCAAATAAAAAAGCTGTATATAAAAATATAATCATGCACCCTCTAGCCTACTTATTCTCTCCCTCGTCCAAATAATTAAGAGAAATCAGTTCCAACCATCATTACCCTTATGCCATTACACCGGAGCCTTAAGGCGATGCTTAAGCTCTGTTTGTCTCTATTAGTTCTTCAAACTCTGACAACAATAATAGGTTTGGCTACCGCCGCAGATCGGCAATAATAACTGCGACTCGTAACCCAAAATAAATTTTTAAAATTTATTTTCGATTATATTTATCTTTTTTATTTTATTTAAATTTATCTTAGATTCGATTATTTTTCTATCCGATATTTTAATTTATCCGGACTAAATTGAATATATTTTCGATTATATATATGTATATATATAATATATTATTTATCTTCCCTCTCTCCCTTTGCCAATTTCTATCCCATCCCCGTATTCTCTCCTGTCTCCCTCACTTTCTACCTTTACTCCACCTTCTACACTTATACTTACATATACACACTACACACCCTTGCACACTCTACCCCAAACAGTCCCCATTTCACGCACACACTTTCGGCCAAAAACCCCTGTATACATGCATGACGCACACAACCCCAACCCACTGTTCCTCTCCCAGCTCCCTCCTATTTCTTTCGGCTAACACACCCCCTCCCCGAGTAGCACTCAACCCGTAGCCCAAACAACCCTCTGCACGTTCCATCCCACAGCAACCGCAGACCACTCTCTCCCCCTTGCTGCCTCGTCCCCATCGAGCACAACCAAACCAACCGCCCACAGGCCCATTTCTTCCCCTCTCCTTCCCACCATCTCCTCCCTGTCACCACCAGCCTGCAGTACACCACCAAACAGTCACAGCCGTCGCCCCGCAGCACCACCCCGCCTGCATCAGTAACCAGCACCAGCAGCTTCGGCACCCAACCTCCCTGCCACCTCCTCCATTTTTTTCCTACAGCCACAACCAGCAACGTCGCCACCTGTCACCCAACTACCCCCTGTTTCTTGCCTTCGCAGCCACCCCGACTCTTTCCCCCGTCGCCCAGCTGCAGCCACCGCACCATCACGCAACACCACCACCGTCGTCCAGCAGCCCCAGCAGCCGCAACACCACCAACAACCCCCTCCTATTTTCTCTCGGCTAAAACACCTCGAGCAGCACCAACCGCCCGTTGTAGCCCAGCCTCCTTTCCGTAGCCAGCCAACCACCCACCCTCCACTGTCGGCCAGCCACCAGCTCCGCCGACCACCAGCTTTGCCGCCCTCTCCTTCCCTTTCTCTGCCTTGCCCGACCCTCTCGCCCAGCCAGCATGCCTCCCTCTCGTGCGTGACTCACGCTGCATGCAGCGTGAGTTGTATGGTGTTATAATAAAATTTTGGTACCATATTAATTGTAAGGGTATTTTAGTAATTTCAGAAAAATAAATATTTTATACTATAATTATTATTTTATATGATAGATATTAATTTAATATTTGTGGTATTATTTTTTAGGTACAAAATTTTAATTTGTATGATCTAATAAATTTTAGTGGATATCGCTAATTTTACGTTTTTGCTGAAATTCAGGTAACCGTTATACCTTACTAAAATATAAATATTACGTGATAGCACATTAGGATTTTTGGTGTATAAAATATGTTTAGCATGATTTATTTCGATATAATTGTGTGTTAATTATTATTATTATAGAAACGGATAAAAACGAGTATGTTATCTGATATAAAATATTTTGGATATAAAAGTATGATTTAAAAATAATTCTAATGACAGAAAAATAATCTGTATGATAATTATGTGTAAAATAATATGTTGAGCATGCTTAGATATAATTATTCAATAAAATTTAGACTTTTATTTTGTAATATTAGTATTGAAATAATTGTACGATAAGATAGAATTATTTTATTATAATCTAAATAACTTAACTTGAGTAAGAGGTTATTCTTTATTATAATATATTATTCGTTTCATAGGACAAGGATAGATGGCTGAAAATTTTCAGACTTACTGGATTTCTTTACCTATAAATAAAAGATATATGATTTATTTGTATCCAAGTCTTTGTGTTTTACTAAGATCATAATCATTAAATAGACGCCGGTGATGTAGTGCAGTCTATATTGCATAATTTTATAAATAATTTCTACACATGCCACAAATTCATTGACTACATTATATTATTATATTGTATTCATTTTCCTTCTTCCTAGGGCAGCTGGTGTGGATATCTAGAAAGTTAAGTTCCGTCCATGTACGTCCTTCGTTGGTGTTTCCAATCTGTTCTCCATTCGCTTATTTTTCTTCTGAACCCTGTCTTGATCGGATCCTGTTTTATGTTTGACTATCATCATTATATATTTAGGTTGGTTAGACATACAAGTCTATATATATTATCATAGGGCCTAGTCTATATATTTAGGCTGGTTGCTGGGATCTACTAGTCGTATGTGTGGAGCTGTCGGAAATATTTATCCTATTTAAACTTTTGTTTTGAAACTTTTAGTTTAATTCTTTTTATTTAGAAAATTTAAGATGGATAAAAATGATTTTTAAATAGTTTTAAACGAGGTCTTGTTCCTATAGATGACTCCGACATATTATTATCTACAAAATTGACGAGAGTGCTATCAAAAAATTGTTTCCATACGTATTGACGACGTGCCGAGTCTTCGGAAATATTTTCCTCGCCTCAGGTTCCACATGTAAGCCATCCATCTGAGGGTGACGGTAATAAGAATCTGAATTTGTTTTGTTGACAAATTCTTAGTAGACTCGCTTCCGTTTACTTAGCAGTCAACTAGTCCAACACCTCCTACCCTTAGGGCCGTTGACAAACCAAGCCGGCTCGCAAGTTTTTTGGGCTCGGCTCGTTAACGGTTTGGCTCGGCTCGGTTCACTTATTAAACAAGCTTAAAAATTTAGTTCGAACTCGGTTCGATTATTAAACAAATCAAGCTTGAGCCTAATAAATTTAGGCTCGAGCTCGTTTAGAATACAAAAGCTTGTGAGCTCGGCTCATTTACCACCAAAGTTCGAGAGTCGACTCGTTAAAAGTTCGACTCGACTCGTTAAAAGCTCAACTCGTTTATAAACAAAATAAGCTCAAATATTATTTTTAGGCTCGTTTAGTAAATGAACCAAGTCCAAGCCTACCCCGACTCGGCTCGATTCGGTTCGTTAACGGCCCTACTTACCTCCACCCCCACCTGTATATAAAGCTGTATATAAATATAATCATGCACCCTCTAGCTTACTTATTCTCTCCCACATCCAAATAATTAAGAGAAATCAGTTCCAACCATCATGCCATTACACCGGAGCCTTTAGGCGATGCTTAAGCTCTATTTGTCTCTATTAGTTCTTCAAACTCTGACAACAAGAATAGGCTTGGCTACAGCCGCAGATTGGCAATTTCCAATTGCAAAACCAGGATGTCCGAATAAGTGTGGAAACGTTTCAGTCCCGTACCCGTTTGGGTTGAAGGAAGGCTGTTACTTGAACACTAGTACGAGCTTCTTCCTCAACTGTAGCCATAATGAAACCTTATTCTTCTCGCCTAATTCCGCTAGCTATGGCTCCCATCAGTTCCGAGTCGCCGGAATATCCATGGATGGCCATTTATACGTCCACACACCCATATTCACTGCTTGTGACAATGAAATCATAACCAAGCCAATAATCACATCGCCAGAATTCCCATTCTCCAGCGACAACGAATTTACAGTTGTAGGATGTGATACCTTCGGAATCATCGCTACATCTGGTTATTCATCTGGGTGCTCCACATTTTGCATTAATGACACAGACTTCAGTCAAGGGTCACCATGCACGGGTACCGGATGTTGCCAGGCTCCCTATATCACTGATGGAAGTGCCATGGGGTCCATGTGGAATTATACAATTCAACTTCGAAGAGTTACGAACCACACCGAAATAGGCGGGAAAGAGTACCCCTGTAGCTCTGCTTTCTTAGCTACTGATTATCCTTACGACAAGTTTAAGGAATCAGAGCTTAATACTATTAGAAACAGAGACGATCTTACAGCCACCATTAGTTGGGCAGTCGGCAATGAGAATTGCACTGAAGCAAAATTGAAGGTTAGTCATTGTTGGATTTTATCCAACATATTGGGCTTATATGTGAACTATAAGAATTGTAGTCGTCGTATATATTAAGCCCATATATAAGTGATCATATTTATGTATATGTTATTGGGCTTAATGTATCTAATTAGATGTGGATCCATATGTGTAGAGACCGTGGGAGTCCTAGATTGTTGATGGACCGAACTAGGATGGCCCAATAGATAACAGGTCAGTTATCTATATATATATGGTCATGGTCCCTAGGTCACATGTACTTCACTCCAATTGATTCCCATCAGTCATTGGCAACTAGTGAGCACGTGTGTGATCTAGAAGATCATAGTACCAACCGTTCGGGTTTGATACCAGATTCAACGGTACTTGATAATTCTATCATTATGGATTCAGGTACGCTTCCGCAATGTATTTTATATTAATCTTGATAGATTAGCATTCGATCCTGTCAGATCTATATATATGGATTGTATTAATCTATCAATTGGTATCAAAGCATCTGCTAAATTTATCAAGAATAATGTAAATAATACATAATTGACTTATTTAATTTTAATTGGATATTAAGTTTATTTTCTTTTATTCCAATTATAATTTCATATGGGCCTATTTATGTGCGTTAATTGAAATTTATGCAAATAAAGCTAGGTTTGATATTGTTGTATATATATTAAATCTAAATAAGGTCGGTCCTAATATTATAGGTCCAAATTTATGAAATAAAATTAAGGGATCAATTTATTTAAATAATTGGTTGTCTAATATTAGTAAATAGACTAGTTGACATAATACGTCGCCAAAGTGACCTCTTTTATGAAAATTAGTTTATCGAACATATTAGATGTTCGTGCATATATCTATTCGTGCGGTTATTCAGTCGGCCTAAAGGAAGGCAAATACCTGGCAGATTTTTATATGCACTTGCGATAATAAATATGTGACGATTATTTGGTTGCCATGTGGATAATAAGTCAATCCAAAGATGGGCTTATTATCTGACAGGCCTTTTTGTCAGTATTTGATTATTGCAACAGGAACACCACTTGCAGTTAATATTATTGTCCAAAGACTTGATATTAATGTTGCACCGGTTTCTTGTGATGGGATCACCAATATTTAAATTTATTGATTATTTTATTATGTGAACTATTTTTGTGAGCATGAATATTTATATATGTTTATGTTTTCTGTACAGCCATGACTGCTACTACTATATCTGCTAACTTAAGCTCTATTCCCATGCTGAACGGGAATAACTTTAAGGAATGGAAGGAAAATGTTATCATTGTCCTTGGCTGCATGGATCTAGATCATGCACTCAGGCTTCCGAAACCCGCTAATCTGACAGCTGAAAGTACCTCTGATGATAAGAGGAACTTTGATAAGTGGGATCGGTCGAATCGCATGAGTCTAATGATCATTAAGCGCAACATTCCGGAAGCCTTTAGAGGTGGGGTGTCTGAGGACATCACCAATGCTAAGGATTTCCTTGCTGAAATTGAGAAACGTTTTGCAAAAAATGATACGGCAGAAACAAGCACTCTCTTGCAGCGCTTGATTTCAATGAAGTACAAAGGCAAAGGAAATATAAGGGAGTACATAATGGAAATTTCCAACATTTCTTCGAAACTAAAAGTGCTAAAGCTTGAGTTATTAGATGATTTACTCATGCACTTGGTGTTACTTTCACTTCCTGCACAATTCAGTTAGTTTAAGGTCAGTTATAACTGCCAAAAGGAGAAATGGACTCTCAATGAGCTCATTTCTTATTGTGTGCAAGAAGAGGAAAGATTGAAGCATGATAGGACTGAAAGTGCTCACTTAGCTAGTACCTTTAAGGGCAAGGGCAAGAAAAGAAAGGATGAAGCTGCTCCTAAGGGTCCGGTTCAGAAGAAACAGCAGAAGGAAAAGGATAGTTGCTTCTTTTGTAACAAAACTGGACATGTAAAGAAGGATTGTCCTAAATACCACGCTTGGCGTGCAAAGAAAGGTATAATCCTTACTTTGGTCTGTTCTGAGATTAATTTAGCCTCAGTACCTAGAAACACTTGGTGGTTAGATTCTGGAGCTACTACTCACATAAGTGTTTCTATGCAGGGTTGCCTGAACTGCCGAAAGCCTAGTGATGGTGAAAGATACATCTATGTGGGAGATGGCAAGGCAGCACCAGTTGAAGCGATTGGCACCTTTAGGTTATTATTAGAAACTGGTTTCTATTTGGATTTGAAAGACACTTTCGTTGTACCGTCTTTTAGACGAAATTTGGTTTCCATTTCCTTATTGGACAAGTCTGGCTATTTTTGTTCATTTGGAAATAATAAATTTATTCTTTCATTAAATTCAAATACGATTGGCACCGGTTCATTGTGTGCTTACGATAACCTATACATGCTTGACATCATCGCTTCATATCATGAAATCCTGCACGTGGAATCACGTGGTACCAAACGCAAATTAAATAAGGAAAATTCAGCATCATTATGGCATAAGCGCTTAGGTCATATCTCAAAAGCTAGAATTGAGAGGCTTGTGTCTTATGGTATACTTAATTCCCTTGACTTTGCGGACTTAAACAATTGTGTCAATTGTGCCAAGGGGAAACAGACCAAAACTAAGAGAACAGGTGCAACTAGATCTTCGGATGTCTTAGAATTGATTCACACAGATATCTGTGGACCGTTCCCTACGGCTTCTTGGAATGGTCAACAGTATTTCATATCATTCATAGACGACTACTCACGTTATGGGTACCTGTATCTCATTCACGAGAAATCACAGTCACTGGATGTGTTCAAATCATTTAAGCTTGAGGTTGAGAATCAACTCAACAAACAAATTAAGTGAGTTAGATCTGACCGTGGTGGTGAGTACTATGGCAGATATGACGGTTCAGGTGAACAATGTCCAGGACCATTTGCTAAATTCCTAGAGGAGTGCGGTATCGTCCCATAGTACACCATGCCGGGATCTCCTAACATGAATGGTGTAGCTGAAAGACGAAATAGAACTCTTAAGGACATGGTGAGGAGTATGATTAGTCATTCTACCTTACCAGAATCACTCTGGGGAGAAGCACTAAAAACAGCAGCTTACATTCTATAAAGAGTACCAACTAAAGCAACTACTAAAACACCTTATGAGCTTTGGACAGGCAAAAGGCCTAGTCTAAGGCACTTCCATATCTGAGGATGTCCAGCTGAGGCAAGGCCTTATAGACCACATGAAAAGTCATTGGACTCCAAAACAGTTAGTAGTTACTTTATTGGTTATGCGGAGCGATCTAGGGGCTATAAGTTTTATAATCCCACACTTAAGTCGATTTTTGAGACGGGAACTGCCACATTTTTTGAGGATGTTGAGCTTGGGGGGAGAAATGAGGTTAGAAACATTGTCTTTGAGGAGGAATTAATCACTATTCCTACTATTGTCTCTGACGATGTGCAAGTCCCAGCACCTGTCATTGATCAGGAGGCAAATCAAGAACTTCAACAAGACAATGCAGAACAACCACCCATTCAACATGAAGTGATTATTCCAGAAGGACAAGCTCAACAACCTCAAGAGCTAAGGAGATCCACTAGAGAAAGGAGAAGTGCTATTTCGGATGATTATATTGTATTTCTCCTAGAACATGAGGTTGGCATTGGCATGATGGAAAATGATCCAGTCAAATTCCGTCAAGCCATGGAGAGTTCGAATTCTCAAAAGTGGATTAATGCCATGAATGAGTAAATAAAGTCCATGATGGACAATGACGTATGGGATCTTGTCCCATTGCCTGAAGGAAAGAAGCCCATTGGTTGCAAATGGATATTTAAGACTAAGAGGGATTCAAAAGGCAATGTGGAAAGATATAAGGCGAGTCTAGTTGCTAAGGGCTTTACACAAAAGGAAGGAGAAGATTTTAAAGAGACATTCTCTCCGGTCTCTTCTAAGGACTCCTTGAGGGTAATTATGGCATTGGTGGTACATTTTAATCTTGAGTTACATCAGATGGACGTAAAGACCGCATTTCTCAATGGTGACATTGAGGAGACGATCTATATGGTACAACCAGAAAACTTTGTGTCTGGAGACCCAAAGAATATGGCTTGTAAACTTAAGAAATCTATCTATGGGCTCAAACAAGCGTCCCGACATTGGTATTTTAAATTTCATCAAGTAATCACCTCTTTTGGCTTTGAGATTAATTTGGTTGATGAATGTGTATACCATAAGTTCTGTGGGAGTAAGAGCATATTTCTGGTTCTATATGTTGATGACATATTGCTAGCAAGTAATGACATAGGTTTGTTGCATGAGACCAAGAGATTTCTAGCTAAGAATTTAGAAATGAAAGATCTTGGTGATGCATCTTTTGTATTGGGCATAGAGATATACCGAGATCGTTCTCGAGGTATCCTAGGGTTGTCACAAAAGGCCTATGTTGAAAGGGTTCTTAAACGATATGGAATGCATAACTGCAAACCGAGAAATACCCCTGTCACTAAGGGAGACAAGTTTAGTCTCAATCAGTGCCCTAAAAATGACTATGAAAGAAGGGAAATGCAGAATATTCCCTATGCTTCAGCTGTGGGAAGTCTTATGCACGCTCAAGTATGTACGCGTCCGGATATTGCTTACATTACTGGGATGTTGGGCAGATATATGAGCAATCTAGGGCTTAACCATTGGACAGAAGCCAAACGAGTCATGCGGTACTTACAGAAAATAAAAGATTACATGCTCACATATCGGATGTCAGGAAAGCTTGAGATCGTAGGATACACTGACTCCGACTTTGCTGGATGCCAAGATAGTATGAAGTCCACATCAGGTTTTATTTTTCTAATGGCTGGAGGAGCTGTGTCCTGGAAGAGTTCCAAACAGACAGTTGTGGCCTCTTCCACCATGGCAGCAGAATTTGTGGCATGCTATGAGGCTTCCAATTATGGTATATGGCTGCGAAATTTTGTCACGAGGCTGCGTGTAGTTGATGGTATTGAAAAGCCACTCAAATTATTATGTGACAATAAAGCTGCAGTTCAATATTCCAACAACAATATAAGTTCTACGAAATCAAAGAGTATCGATATCAAGTTCTTAGTTGTTAAAGAAAAGGTTCAGAAAGGAGAATTGTCTATAGAGCATATCAATACAAACTCTATGATTGTGGATCCGTTTACTAAAGCTTTACCACCCAAGCAGTTTCTCGAGCATGTAGCTCGTATGGGTGTTATATCAGTTAATGATCTTTAGTTTCAGTGGGAGTTTGTAATCTCAGTTGCTCTATATATAGACTCTCTTTGGTTTGACTTATGGGTATTTTGACCATATGTTTTCTGCAGAAATAAAGTTTCAGTTTATTTCCTTTCTATCTTCTCTATGGTTTGATCTCACTAAAGTTTTAAGGTTGACCAGTTGGAAATAGGCATGTTAAAGATCACATTTACATGAAATTTCTATGCTACACATCCGCATTTGATCCCTGTCATTTAGTTATATCTGCATATGTGACCATTGAAGGTTTAGTTACGAAGAAATGTGACGAAAGCCGCTTTGATCCTATGTTGGTGTGACTAATGGACCGGATTGGGTATAGATACATTTTATTACGACAACAATATTGAGCTCATTTGGTTATTTTGCAATTCATGGTTATAAGGTCACACATATAGCCCAAGTGGGAGATTGTTGGATTTTATCCAACATATTGGGCTTATATGTGAACTATAAGAATTGTAGTCGTCGTATATATTAAGCCCATATATAAGTGATCATATTTATGTATATGTTATTGGGCTTAATGTATCTAAATAGATGTGGATCCATATGTGTAGAGACCGTGGGAGTCCTAGATTGTTGATGGACTGAACTAGGATGGCCCAATAGATAACAGGTCAGTTATCTATATATATATGGTCATGGTCCCTAGGTCACATGTACTTCACTCCAATTGATTCCCATCAGTCATTGGCAACTAGTGAGCACGTGTGTGATCTAGAAGATCATAGTACCAACCGTTCGGGTTTGATACCAGATTCAACGGTACTTGATAATTCTATCATTATGGATTCAGGTACGCTTCCGCAATGTATTTTATATTAATCTTGATAGATTAGCATTCGATCCTGTCAGATCTATATATATGGATTGTATTAATCTATCAAGTCATGCCTGTAAAGCAAAGAATAGTTATTGTGAAGACGTCGAAAATCCTACCGGATTTCTCTGTTTATGCAAATATGAATATTATAAGTACATCTACAAGTACAACCCATACCTTGAGGATGGCTGTCCAGGTACAATTATGATTATTTAATTATGATTTGAATCAACTATTCTGTCTCCTCATTTTAATTTTCTTCTTTTGTTCAACCAGGTCTCTGGGCTCTTATTCTCAGCTCTATCGGTGCTTATTTAGAGCATTGTAAGTCGTATCATGTTCCCTGCCTAGCACATCGTTGTTTACTTCTGTTTCAGTATATACGTTAAAATTCAGTTTTCTTTTTTTTTTGTGTGAGCGTGCGCAACTAACTATTCTGTCTCCTCATCTTCATTTTCTTCTTTAGATTTTGCAGGTTTACTGGGCTATCAACTCTACTTTTATTTACGTATGGGTAAGTCGTATCATGTTCCCTGCCTACCACATCGTTGTTTACTTCTGTTTCAGTATATACGTTAAAATGCGTTGAACCTTGAAAGGCTACCACAATCATTATGCTCCACACTACTAAGTAGTATGATGAAACGATAAGCACATCAATTACAGATTTAGAGCCTAATTTGAATAAAAATGAATCTACGGAGGCCGAACTGGATTTTTTTTACGATAATGCTAAACCTACAACTAAAATTATACAACTGACTTTACAACTATTCTATGTGGCAGATAATTAACTATTAAATAAATAAAATAGCATTTACTAACAAAGTGTCTTTTACAATTCCCCAACTATGTGCATAATTCTTCTTATCTGCTATGCTGTTTTACCGTCAGTTTTTTTCTTGTTCTCTTCTCATATCTTCCTGCAATATTCCTCTTATCTTCTGTACTTTTTCACCACCATTTCCTCTTAGTTTTTTTCTTGTTCTCTTCTCATATCTGTTCTGCAATATTCCATTTACATCTCAAGCTTCAAGCTTCCCTGATTTGCTAAATCTGAAATCTTTCACAGCTAAGTCTCATCCATTCCTAAACAGAGATAATAAAGAAGATGATGCATGCTGTCTTGGACACACTATCAGACAATAGTCGAGAAGACTACTCAGGTTATTTAACTTCATCTCTTTGTATTACCAAAATCTTTATTAAATTCAATGTCTCCTGCATTAAAAAAAGAAATTAGTCGTTAGTAGTGCATAAGATAGAAACTGAGATTAAAAAAAGAAATTAGTCGTTAGTAGTGCATAAGATAGAAACTGAGATTATTTACAAGAAATAATTTTACATGAGTTACTGAAATCACAATCATTGCTTTATATTACTAGAACATCTATTAAAATTGATGTCTCATGGGATTGGTAATACCTGACTTTTTACACCTTCTGCAAATGTATTAAACTTGTTGATTTCATTCACTGAGTTGTATTATCAGTATTTTTATTAAAAGTGATATACCCTGGGAGTAGTTGGTGCGACCGTAGCCGGCACGCAATTTAAACCCTCTTGTTGTCAAATGTAGCACTGGTAAATAAGGGTATCATTCTAAACCGGGGATTGAGAGGGCTCACCTCTATCTAACTAGCTTAAACTATAATTAAAATAAAAACACTAAATAACCTAAAATAAATAAATAAGAAAAATACTAATGGGGGTTTATCGAAATAATGATAAAATAATAAAAGGATTAAATAGAATAAAGTAAACTAATAACGAAAATAATGGAAAATAATGGGAAACTAGCAGATATGAGAAATATGTTAGGAAAATAAAAATCCACCACTAGATTAGGTTGAAAATATAATATTTATTTCTAAGTCATCTTTTAATCGTGAGAAAGAGATCGACCAAGTTGCACACCAAAAGCAGGTCTATACACCTTATATTACTTCCCTTAATTAAATTAATACGACAAAGCGCCAATATTAACCCTATTAAATACTAGCAGTATAGCAGCAACAAGCGGCTCCTATATTTAACTAGATTTAATGCATTAAGTGTAAGTGGAAGGCTGTCAATCTAAGTACCCATACTAGTACAAAAAGCATGTCTAGCTGTATTTCCTTTCCTTGACCCGCACGTATCGAAACGTTTTACCACTTCGGTTAGAATCACAAAACGATTAGGTGAATTGTTATCTAACCTAGCTGCAATTTATACATATAAATTCTAGTATATTTAGATGGCCACCTAGCAAGCAATTTATCCTACATACTGTCACTTATGAGGTACCAGAACAAGGCATGCACCAAATAAACTATACTGGACAGAATTATACATATAAACGATAGCAATTAATATAGAGTCAAGAAACAATCTCACGAAACAAAGAAAATAAAATTATAATTCAAATCATAATCTAGGGTTTCAAATTATTCCCTAACAATAAATAATCAGCCAACCATAATTAAAGAATTAATTACACAGAAATATATATCTAAAATATAAATTAAAAATAAGAGAAAGAAATAACCGGAATTAATTTTGAATTAAAGATCAAGAATTTATTCAGTTAAAAATTAATTTTATCTGAAATAAATTCTACCGGGTATTAAATCTTCCTCTAATTTTTCTTCCTTCTCCGCCTTTATTTCTGTGCAAGAATTTCTTTCTCTTTTTCTTTTTCTTCGGCTGGCGACTGATGGCGCGTCGACCTCGTGCGTCGCTGTGCTGCCTCGATTTCCGTGCGTCGTCCTTCGTCGCCCGTGCGGCTCTGTTTGGTTTGCCCTGTGACGTGCGGCCTGTTCTCTGCCAAACGGCAGAGGCTGCCTCTCGTCTCTCTCCCCTCTGTCGCACACTCTCTGTCTGCCGCTCTCTTTCACGCTCCGTTCCCCTTTTTTCTTTTTTTCTTCTGCCGCTCGTCCTTTTATAATTTCATGCGGCTGCCACGTCAGCCCTGCTGCGTCCTTGTGGCCCCTCCTTCGGCCAGCTTCGTTTCTTTTTCTTTTGTTTTGTGCTTCGATCGCACACGTCAGCCCTGCGCTGAGTCCTTTTCTTTGACTTTTCTTTTCCTTCTTTGCTGACTGTCCGGCTCGACGGCTCGTTTGGTTTAGTTTTGTTACAAGCCTTTGGGCCTTCGGCCTTCGGCCGTTGGTCCAAAGGTCAAATATTTTTTTTTCTTTTAAAAAAAATAATACCTACAAAATAAAATTCAATAAATATTAATAAATAATATTTTATTCTAAATTTACTTAATTTATATCATTTTAGCTCAAATAATAAAATTTATGCAATTTTTACCACTTAAGCATAAAACAATAATTATTCCCCTATATTAGTTAAATAAACTACCAAAAACTAAGATTATAAGGGTATAAAATGTGTCAAAATATGAACTTATCAGTAGTAATATAATACAAAAATAAATTTGTACCCTGGTTTAGTAATATAATACCAAAACTAAATTTGCAAAAGTTTAACATGCTAGCAGCTTCTCTATTTGGACATTAAGTTTAAATACGATAACTAATCCGTTTTTTGACTTTAGGATTATGTCATTTTTATGATAACATTAGCAAATGCAAAATTCTAATTCAAACCTAAACTACCTACATGTTTATAACTTCTGCAAATGTAGTTATGGAAGGAGATTTCGAAGAGAAGTTAGAGGAAAATTTTGATCAAAATATAGGTGATGGAGAATCAAACCAGGTTGAAAAATCTGATGCAATCACACCTGAGGTGGGGATGAAGTTTGAGGAGTTTGAGCAAATGTATGAGCTATTTAGATTATATGGGTGTTATAAGGGATTTTCAGTGAGGAGGCGACATTCAAGAAAGGGTGATGATGGGACATTAAGATATGTTACGCTTGAGTGTAGTCGAGGTAATAAGTTGTTGAAAAGTAAGGGGTTGAATATGTTAAAGCCTAGACCGCAAGTTGGGACTGGGTGCAGGGTTAGGCTTTCAGCACGTTTAGACATTGATGGCAAATGGGAGATTACAAAATTAGTCCTTGACCACAATCATGATTTAAGTCCGAGGAAGACTCGATTTTATCAGTGCAACCGGAAACTCACTCCATCAATGAAAAGAAAATTATTGTTAAATGATATAGCAGGAGTCAGACCCAACAAAAGTATCAACACAATTATGGTTGAGGAAGGTGGATATGAGAACATGGGATTTATAGAAAAAGATGCAAGAAATTTCATTGAAAAAGAGAGGCGTTTACGCTTAGGGGAAGGAGATGCTCTTGCAATTCAAAAATACTTTTTGAAGATGCAAGCATCAAATACAGGCTTTGTGTTTTGCATGGATTTGGATCACAAAAATCGATTAAGAAATGTGTTTTGGGCGGATGGTAGGTGTAGAGAAGCATACAAAGAGTTTGGTGATGTTGTGACATTTGACTCAACATATCTAACAAACAAATATGATATGCCCTTCTCACCATTTGTTGGTGTTAATCATCATGGGCAGTCCATCTTGTTGGGATGTGCATTGATATCAAATGAAGATACAGAAACTTTTGTTTGGTTGTTTAGGACATGGATTGAGTGCATGAATGGAGTAGCTCCTAAAGGTATAATCACAGATCAAGACAAAGCCATGCAAAATGCAATTAACATTGTGTTTCCTAATACTAGGCATAGATGGTGTTTGTGGCACATAATGAAGAAGATGAATGAAAAGCTCAAGGGTTATAATGATTATGATTCTATTTGTGTTATTTTGAGTAAAGTGGTTTATGATACTCAGACTACTACAGAGTTCGAGAATCTTTGGGCTGAGATGATTAGTAAGTATAATTTGGAGAAAAATACTTGGTTGACTGGATTATACAAAGAGAGAAGACAGTGGGTACCTTGCTTTGTGAAAACATCTTTTTGGGCCGGGATGTCAACTACCTAGAGAAGTGAGAGTATGAATTCATTTTTTGATGGGTATGTCAATTCAAAGACAACATTAAAGCAATTTGTTGAGCAATATGAAAATGCTCTAAGGAGCAAAGCTGAAAAGGAGCAACATGCAGATTTTCAATCATTTTCGCAGGTTGTTCCATGCATCACTCTTTACAAACTAGAATCACAATTTCACCAAGTTTACACCATTCCAAAATTTAGAGAATTTATGGAGGAATTGACTGGTAAGATGTATTGTAAAGTGATTAATATCCGCAATGGTGTTGAGGTTATAGAGTATGATGTCCAAGCAAGAACTTTGATATGTGCCTCTTGTCAAATTCAAGTTTTCACTGTTTCAATCAGCATGCAGAAAGATGAATTTTATTGTAGTTGTCACTTGTTTCAATTTAAGGGGATTGTGTGCAGACATGTGCTACATGTGCTTATTGAAGAATATGATGTCAATGAGCTTCCAGAAATGTACATTTTAAGGAGATGGAGGAAAGATGTGAAGAGATATTACTTAAGGTGTAAAATCACTTATAATGGCTGGACTAGTACTCCAGAACAAAAAAAGTATGAAGAGCTTCAAAATCTTTTTTCAAAGGTTGCTGATTTAGGAGCAACTAATGATGATCGATACAATCGCTATAAAGAATGGGTAGAAAATGAATTGAAGCAGCAACATACCACAAACGAAAGCAGCAAGATTGTTAAATCAATCCAGCCATCCATTCCTCATCACATCATTGATTCTGCAGAAAATGCAAGTGAAGAAATTCAAGATCCACTACATAAGACACGCAAAGGTCGACCTAGAATACATCCATATGCTAAGGCATATGGCAAAGGCAAACGGGCCAACAAATCTAACGGAAAAAATGGGGTAAGTTGTTAGTAGTAATTGTGAGTTGTGTTCTAATATTATTGCTAATACCTCTACTTTATCTACATGTTTATTATCATTATCATGGTATGTACTTGGTAGGAAAGTATCACTAAAGATCATGCTTCTCAAAAAAGTACAGGAAGGGGGACCAAAAAAGATATAAATTCTCCACAAGAAGTGCTGGTGAGATTGTATTATTCTCTATTTTATATGAAATACCTCTATGATATTCTATACTTTACCTTCAAGTTAACTGTAACCTAAACATTATCATGGTATATACTTTGTAATAAAGTAATACTGAAGATTATGATTCTCAAAAAAATACAAGTCAAACAAGAAAAAATACAAATCCCTTACAAGAATTGCCAATGATATTCCATTTATATAATGATATATTTGGTGTTAATTTTTTAATTTAAATGTTTACAAACACATATTTCATTCTTTATTTTGTAGGAAATTCCAAGTTATAACTCATATCTTACAAAATATCTAATAATGCATATCTTTGCCCACTCCAAGCAAGTGTAAGTATCCAGTGTGAGAGAAATAGATTGATGATTGCATTTGTACCAACTAGCTATTTGATGCATGTTATGTTTATCAAGGAAGATAATTTATGATGCTGATTTTGTGAATATTGCAGACAAGTTATGTACAACCATCATTGGGAGTCTTTCAGCAAATGCAACCTGCTGAAAATTCTAGTTTTTTGGGGAGCTTCAAAGTTGGCCATAAATGTACCACATGCTTATGGGATTCCTCAACCTTCAATCAATAATGTTGTTTTCTTCCAGCCTCCTACACAAGATAACTAGCTATAAGCTTATGCTGCTTAGATAACTTCTAAGCTTGTAATGCTTTGATAACCTATAAGCATGTACTGCTTAGATAACCTTCTTCATTTTTTTTCTGAAGCTTTTGATTTATACCAAACTTTCATCAACAATCCCTAACACTTCATGTACTTACTTTTAATAAGTCTGAAACAGGAAAAACAATATTGGAGATATTTTCAAATTTCATGGTGACGAATTATTTCTTCTAAAAGGCTGATTTTACTATCAGTTTTGACATCAAAGCCTTTTTCTTATTTTATTTCTTTTGTCATCTAAATTTGCAGCTAATCTATCATCATCTTATGATATTATAAATTTGTTCTCCAATGGTTACTCCCTTTCATCTTATAAAAGGTTATTTTTTTACTAGAATATGTATCCAACTTAAGTGATATCCTAATATTATTAACTTTATAGTAATTGGCTTTTGAATGACATTTTAGTTGGAGTTAATTTAAATGTCATATTTTGACTGAAAGAATGCTCGAGGTAGTATAGTGGAGAGTATTATGTTCAGTTTCATGATTATTGGGTTGTTATTTGCTATGGAAGTTGTCGTTGCTACTAAATATGACACTATATATGGCTTAAATTTTCATTGACTTATCTGTTCTAATCTCGACTACTTCCTACTTTAATACATGAATTAAGAATATGATGTCAATGAGCTCAAATCTGATATAAAGATGTATTAAACTTTAATACATGTATCGAAACTTTAAAAAAAATTTAAGTCACAATATAAATAATGAATTAAGTTTCAAATTCAAGTTTCTAGAGCATTTATGCTAGTTAAGAAAATTTGCACTTTAATAATTTCTTCCTACTCTTTTATCCTTTCATCTATGAAAGATCTCTATAATTTGGATCTTGCATCCAAGTATTTAGCTCATTTCGGAAAAAAAAAATCCAAAATCAAGACAAAAAAAATTGCAGATCTAAATCTATTAGACAAAAATTTACCGATCTAATTCAATTATACAGAAACAAAATTAGGTTCCAGATCTGATTCAATCATATAGAAACTAACTCAATACTAAATTTGATCTAGCAGACAAAATTTTAAATTTAAGGATAAAGAAAGAGAAATTTAAAAATTTAATCCATATTACCTGTATTATATGCATAAGATGGATGTTCGACGGCAAAACCGGCGTTGGAAATTAGATACTTAGTGCTTGTATTACCTGAAGAGGATTGATGATGAACGGCGAGTCGGCGACGACGATACTGCTAAAAAAATTTTTTGAACAAAAAGTATACGGATAGTAGTGTTTGAACAATGAGATAAAGTAAAAGTGTACTGCTCTTTTTTTTTATTTTTTTATTTTGGTGGGAGTAAAAAATATGTGGCTCTTGTTACTCCAGCTCATCGGTTGTAAAAATGGTAGTAACTATGAAGTCGTACTCATAGCACTACCGTTTTTTTTAAGGACTAAAATACAAAAAAAAAATTTATAAAGGACCAAAAAAATATGTACTTTTTTTTTCCTTCCCTTATAATATGCATCTATAATTTTTCCAGTAAATAATACTATTTTACTATATTAATACTAGCGAATCGTTTGAATAATTTATTATATGAGTTGAATATAATATAAAATAATAATATGGTAGTGTTTGATATGCGTGTATTGCTTTTATATGAATGTATGAAGTAATAATAACATGTGCTAACATATTCAAAATGAAATAAATTAATGTATAATGATAATTTTAAACATGCAGTGTTTTATTAAAAGTTATTTATATTTTTGAAGTTAGATATAATTTTATGATTTTGCCTTTAACCCCATATATCCTATTAACCAAAACCATTAATCAATAAAATTATTTTCTATGGTTACTAAATTATCTTAATAATAACAATAATAATACTAATAATTTATTATCCATAAATAATAATATAATATTATTAGAAATTAATAATAATAATATATTATTATAAATATTCATAATAAAATTATAATTAAAAATATTCAAGTTACTTGATCGTCAAACCATTAATGAGTAATACTATTTATAATTACTAATTTACTATTACTATTACTATTATTACATTATCTTAATAATATTATGCATTGCTATTAATATTAATAAAAAAATAATCATATTATCAATAACAAATTACCATATAGGATTATATCAATCAATACGACAAGTATAAGTAGCACTGTTCTAATTATTGAATATCTAATAACTAACCAACAATATCATTTATACTTATTGTAATTAATTTATTATCTTAGTAATAATAATATAACTATAATACAATATTGCAATAAATAAATAATAATATATATTTGTAACTATTCATATTAAAAATATACTTAACACTATTCAAATTACTTAATAATCAAACTCTTAATCAATAATATTATTGTTAGTTATTAATCAATTATTACTATTACTAATAGATTATCTAAATATTATCATAATTATAGCACAACTATTAATAATAAAAGTATAAGTAAGAGTATTTTTTCTTGATAATCAACAATTAATCAAAATATTATTTGCCATTATTTATTAATTATTATTATTATTATTATTATTAATTTATTATCTTTATGATAATGTAATAATAATAAAATATCATTACTAATATCTTATAGTTATACTTTATTAAACGATTCATAATAAATGTATACGTAGCAATATTTTAATTAGTTGAAAGTCAATACTTCGTTAATAATATTATTTATAATTATAGATTTATTATGATTATTTTTAAGTTATCTTAATAATAATGATAATGAAATATTATATCAATAACAATTAATAATGTATTATTATCACTATTAATATTAAAAGTATAATTAACATTATTCTAATTACTTAATAATCAAATGATTTTTCAATGACATTATTTCCAATCAATGATTAATGGTTATTATTATCATTATTATTATTAATCATAATAATAATAATGAGTAAATGTTGTTATCAATAACTAAACAAATAATGATAATAAAATATCACTATTAATAACTATTAGTAATATATTGCTACACTTATTATATAAGTTTAATTATTATTATTCTAATCAATTAATAATCACTAATTATAGGTTATGTCATTCTTATTATTTATTTATTCATAATTATTTAAAATTGGTAAGATCTAGTTATTATGTAAGAATAAGTTGTAGATATTGAGATTATAAAATTTTTTAAAACAACAAGTTAAAACAAACAACATGAAACTTATATTATTAGATAGTACAAAAATAATAGCTTTACTAAACATACTTCTTGTGATTCAGTTATATGTATGTTCGAGGTACGTATATTGTTGGGCATCCTCTTTTGTGTCGTATACATTCCATGGAGGGGCATAAGGAAGAAAATGTTGAAAAAGCATAAAGAAAAATTATTCAGGCGAAATGGTGGCCACTTACTGCAGGATAGCTTACCTATATTTCAAGGAGCTACCAATCCCATTAGAATGTTCACAGCACAAGAGATGGAGATGGCCACATACAAGTTTGATGAGAAAAACATTATCGGCCGTGGCGGTTTTGGTATTGTATACAAGGGCTATTTACCGGAGGTTGGAGCTCTAGCTATCAAGAAATCAAAGATGTTGGACCAAACGGAAATCAAGCAATTCATTAATGAAGTTGTACTTCTTTCAAAAATCCACCATAAAAATGTAGTTACTTTCTTAGGGTGTTGCTTGGAGATGGATGTTCCCTTACTAGTTTATGAATTTGTCAGTAATGGAACCCTAAAGACCCATTTACATGGTGGAAAAAACCAAGAGATATTGCCATGGACAACTCGACTTAAAATAGCAGTAGAAACTGCAGGAGTATTAGCTTATCTATAGAATAACCATCGTCCGCCAGTCATTCATAGAGACGTCAAGCCAGACAATATACTTTTGGATGAAAATTTGAATGCTAAAGTATCAGACTTTGGCTTATCACGGTTAGTGTCACAAAATGAATCACACATGCATACAAAGGTACAGGGCACATTTGGTTACTTAGATCCAGAATACTTTCGCACATCTGAACTGACAGAGAAGAGTGATGTCTATAGCCTTGGGGTCGTCCTTTTAGAACTTATTACAAGGAAGAAGTTGTTGACCGACGAATATAACATTTTGGTAGAGACATTTGGATCTTTAATGAGAGATAACAATGTGTATGGAATTATAGACCAAGATATTGTGAATGAAGAAAATGTTGGGGGAATTATGGAAGTTGCAAAGCTAGCAAATAAATGCTTGAGATATAAAGGGGAAGAGAGGCCCACAATGGATGAAGTTGTTGTACACTTGAAAAGTCTGTGGACAGAAGTTGAGCATAAGCAGAGTACACCTAATTCTTACAATTTGGAAGAAAAAGAGGATTTGATATCAAAGGGACATCCGAATACTCATGTTGCAAGGCCAACTAGTACAGGGTCTCATATGTCATCGTGGTATTTATCTGAAGGAAGATGAAGCTAACTACCATTATGGTAGATTTTCTCAATACTAATTGCATTAGCTATTGGTGTTCGTATGCTATAAGGGTGTGTCTATTATCCTCTTTTGTTTCTCTCTCTCTCTCTCTTCTCTCTCTCTCTCTCTCTCTCTCTCTTGTAGCTTTTTGTCTAATAAAAACACACATTTTTATGGTATTAGAACATGATGTGATAACACAACTATGATAATAGCATAATAAATAATATAAATATATAATTATGTTTACAATAGAATTTGCTTTAAATTAATTGATTAGTAAGATTTTATCTATTTTTCAATTAGAAGTAATTTCTAATGTAATATCTACTAATTATTACTATAATTATGATATAAAACATTTTATAAATTTAATTTTGCTCATTAATGTATAATAATGTATATTGAATTTTATTTTTATTCATTGGTATAAAATAATATTTGAAATATTATATGGATCTATTTTTTATTTGCTTGTATATTATGATAACAAAATATTTTATGAAATTATTTTTAATATCCGAATTCCGCTAGCTATGGCTCCCATCAGTTCCGAGTCGCCGAAATATCCACGGATGGCTATTTATACGTCCACACACCCATATTGACTGCTTGTAACAATGAAATCATAACCAAGCCAATAATCACATCGCCAGAATTCCCATTCTCCAGCTACAAAAACTTCATAGTTGTAGGCTGTGATACCTTCGGAATCATCGCTACCTCTGGACATTCAACTGGGTGCTCCACATTTTGCATTAATGACACAGACTTCAGTCAAGTGTCACCATGCACGGGTACCGGATGTTGCCAGACTTCCTATATCACTGCTGGAAGTGACACGTGGAATTATACAATTCAACTTCGAAGAGTTACGAACCACACCGAAATGGGCGGGAAAGAGTACCCGTGTAGCTCTGCTTTCTTAACTACTGATTATCCTTACAACATCTTTCAGGATTCAGACCTTAATAATATTGGAAACAGAGACGATATTAGAGCCACCATTAATTGGGCGGTCGGTAATGAGACTTGCAGTGAAGCAAAATCCAAGGTTAGTTATGCCTGTAAAGCAAATACTAATAGTTATTGTCAAGAAGCCCAAAATCCTACCGGCTATCGCTGCATATGCAAATATGAAGATTATTACTACAGCTACAACCCATACGTTGAGGGTGGCTGTCCAGGTACAAATAATAATATATATTGCCATGCTTGTAAATTATAATTTGAATTCGGTTGTGTTGTGTGCGCGAGCGCAATTACTATCATGTCTCCTCATGTTAATTTTTGTCTTTCGTTCTGCCAGGTGTTCGGGATTTTATTCTCGCCAATTTCGTTGATGATTTTGTGTTAAGTAAGTCGTATCATTTGCCCAGCCTTAGACATCGTTGTTTACATATGTTTCGGCATGTTAAAATTATATTCGTAGATCTACAAAATACTTGACCTACAAAAGAAATAAGTTCAAATTACACTTGACTAAATAAGTTCGATTATCCTAAGGGCTTATTTGGTATGGGGGTAATAGGGGTGAAAAAATTTTTCCTCTATTTTACATCTTTTATATTAAGTATTTAATAATAAAAAATATATTTTAATGAAATACCCATTTTAGATTAAATTAAGATCTAAAATGGATATTTATTAAAACAAAAATATTTAATTTTAAATAAATTATATAAAATATGGGGGTAATTTTTCCACCCCTATTACCCCAATACCAAACGAGCACTAATTATCTAATTAAAATTTAATTTTAAATCAAACTTAATTAAAACTTACTAAATTTAACAAGACAACCCGTCCGTCCGTTTATCATTCCCTGGGGTTCGTGTCTTGGGCTTCGCGTATCTGATTGGGGACTTTGTCACCTGAGTTGAGGCCTTTATAATGTTGAGCTAAAAGCCTAAGAAAAGTGGATTCTGGTAGGATAGAAATGAAGGGCCCGTTTTCATGGTTTTTTTTTTTTTAGTCTCATTTCATCTTATTATACCTTATACGATCCAATCTCATTTGATTGCTCTTAATCTTATCGTATTAGAATTATAATTAAAAATATAAATTAGTATAACTATTATAATACTAACACTATTAATTTTAATAATAACACTTACAATAATATTATTATTAATTATAGTAATAGTAATTAAAATAGCTATAATAAATATAATTTTAATTATTATTATTATTAGTACAATACTATATATATTTATATTTATATTTATATTTATATTGAATATAAACAATAATAATAATATTTTTTATTATAAAAATAGTATTATAATAATAAAATTTATAAAAATAATATTAATATTATAATGTTATTTTATGAATAATAATATTATTAAAATTAATAACAATAAAAGATAATATTACCGTTATTATTATAAATATTAATAATAATTAATATTATGTGATCTAATTGGATCAATTTGGTGCTGATATCATCATTATCTTATCTTGTCTCAAAATAATGTGACAAAAATAAGGCTGAAGGACTTGGAAGGTTTTGATTATATAAATCCAAAAATGAGTACACTTATGTTGTTGTATGATGAAATTAGGTATTCCTGACGGTGAAGGATATAAAATAGAGAAATAGATGAGTTACTTTTGTACCAACTATTAAGTGAGGTGTAAAGTCTCATAAGATAGAGATGGAGAACAGTGGAAAATAATACACCTATTATAGAAAAGAATTACAAATTCTTTTTATTTATGTAAATGTAAACACCCTCAACTATTCATGATCTATAACAAAAAAAAATGCGCATCTCTAGGGGGATATGCATTACATTGGAAACAAATAAACATCTTTCAACAAAAAATACTACATGTTCTCTATTTAATAGAATAAAAAATGCATGAAATTTGAATATGGGACCTCCTATACATTCGGTTTATGTACTCCACCAATTATCATATTGAGAATTAATGTTATCTCTACCTTTCTACTTCTATATAAAATGTGTTGAACCATAAAAGGCCACCACAATCATTATGCTCCACACACTACTAGTAGTATGATTAAACGATTAAGGATGTCAAAGAAAGTCAATTATAGATTTAGAGGCTAATTTGAATAAAAATAAATCTATAGAGGCTTAAATGGATTTTTTTTTCTTCAGGAACTAAAATAAGGAAAGCTATATTATAGAATGACCAAGAAAAATATGTAATTATTTTTTCTATGGTTAATACATTATCTTAATAATAATAATAATTTTTATCAATAACTTATCATAATATAATATTATTAGAGAATATTGATAATATATAATTAAAAATATTAATAATAAAATTATAATTAATAATATTCAAATTACTTAATCATCAAACCATTAATCAAAAATATTATTTATAATTACTAATTTACTATTATTATTACTATTACTATTATTACATTATCTTAATAATATAATAATATTTTTATGACTTACTTTCAATATTAATGAAGAATAACAATATTAACCTGATTAATTATTATTATTGATTTATTAGCATGATGATAATGTAAGAATAAAAAAACATTATTACCAATATCTTATAGTAATACATTATTATAAGTATTAATAATAAATGTATAGGTAGAAATATTTTAATTAGTTGATTGTCCATAATTTATTAATAATATTATTTATAATTATTATTAGATTATCTTAATAATAATGATAATGAAATATATTATAAATAACAATTAGTAATGTATTATTATCACTATTAATATTAAAAGTATCATTAAAAATATTCTAAATACTTAATAATCAAATGATTACTCAATAAAATTATTTCAAATTAATGATTAATTATATAATAATAATAATAATAATAATAATAATAATAATAATAATAATAATAATAATAATAATAATAAGTAAATGGTGTTATCAATAGCTAAAACAAAGAATGATAATAAAATATTACTATTAATAACTAATAATAATATATTGCTACACTTATTATAAAAGATTAAATATCAATATTCTAATTGCTTAATAATCACTAAGTATAGTTTATATTATTCTTATGATTTATTTATTAATAATTATATATGATTATTTAAAATTGGTATGATCTAGTTATTATGTAAGAATAAGTTGTAGATATTTAAATTATAATAATAAGTTAAAACAAACGATCTAAAATTTATATTATTAGATAATAAAAAATAATAACTTTACTAAACGTAGTTCTTGTGCTCCAGTTATACCTATGGTCATGGTATGTCGTATATTGCTGGGCATCCTCTTTTGTGCATGCACATTGGTTCACAACTGAAGTAGCTATTTTGAATAATGGAAAATAATTTTCATTGAAAAAATATTTGGTCCATGCACATTGGTTCACAACTGAAGGGTATGCTCTCACTACAAAGTAATATAGACTCTATAAATAAGAACATCAAATCATGGTCTCCTGCTCCACTACTTCTGTCACCTTTTGACTAATATAAAGAACAGTCCAACTATTCCTTTCCATCAATCCCACCTTAACATAAATAAAAAACATTTGTTGATTTTGAAATAAATTAATCCCTGCCACTAATTTTAGGTAACATAAAACACTCCAAATAAATATTATTTATTTAGGAATTATAGAATAGTTACTTTCTTTGTATAAAATAATCATAGTTGCCTTGAAATTTGATATCAAAGTTATGGATCTTTGACAATTAATTTCTTTATAAATACCTCAATAGTGATAAATATAAATATTTTACTTTAATTTATGGTTGTGAATACTTTTAAATATTCTTAGGTATTGCTTTTTTCCAAAAATGTAATTATAGAATTAAATGGTTACATTTTGCCATTCTAGACTAAAAAAAAGTCAAAAAGACTAACATTTTGGAACAAGGATTATATATAATATAAAATAATAAATATTAAATATACTTTTGTTAAATTTTTTTTACATTATTTTTCTAAGGAACAACAGTTTTTCTTTATTTTATTAAAAAAATATAAACTTTAAGTAAAAGAGATACCATTGAGAGTTGAATTGAAAATAAAACTAATACTTTGCATTGTAAAAAATTAAATATCCATAAGTTGATAAAGAAAGAAATATATAAAATTTGATTCTAGTAAAAGGGGTTATATTAATGGATTACTTAGAACATGTTTAAAGAAAAAGTAACGTATCATGTATGTGTGCACGCATGTGTATAGTGTTTTTTCAGTATAACTACTATTATCTATCATAATTGTAATATATCAAAATTTTAGTGGATATAATTTTCCTTTTTTCATGAATACATACATACATACATACATACTTACACACACACATATATATATATATATACATATATTGGTTTCTTCATAAGAAATTTTTTCCTAATTATAATATTTTTTGTTGGGAATTTTATATTTGTTGAAAGATTTAAAATTAGTTTTTAAGGAATAACTTGTTCTTTTTTATAAGCTAGTATAGCAATTCAAAAAATAGTTATAATTTTAAATATTATGATTTATATATTTTTGTTATTACAAAATTAAATATAAAAAATATATAAATTAAGTAAATGGATTTCAGAGAGCCTTGTCACAAAAAATATATATATTAATACATTCTTTTAATACAATATGTGCTATTATGTTTGATATCAGTTATAATTATAATATTATTTAATGCTACTTAATACTTTTCTTGATATTATAGTTATAAAAAATAGTTTTCTCAATATTATTTAATAGATATTAGTCATTGGTTTTCCAATTAAAAATTGCCACCTCATGATCTACCTTGGAACCTAGCCACTACATGTGTATTATTTCCAATGGCATATGGAGAAGTCACTTATATCAATCCTTAATTGCTACAACTGATTTCATAATAAAGAGATCCACATCTTCTACTTTCATCAACATAAAAATTAATATCACCCGTTATTTTACCACTAATTGTGATTGTCCTTTGCCATCAAACTATACTTCTCTCCAGCGACAATAATTAAAAAATCCACTCTTTAACAACATATATTTTGTTAGGGCTTTATGGAAGGTACCATTCTTTAGTCATCATGCTTCTTAACATTTCCTTCTCTATTTAACGATGCTCTAATTTTTAAAGAATGGTCCCTTATCATGATCACGAAATGTTTCCAACTCTAACATTATACCTCTACTTCCCAATTCATGGATTCGACCCTTATTTATTCCTATACTTAGTTTCATGTTTTGATTTATTCCAAAACATTATATTTCTTGCTAAGAGTCATATATCTGTAACACCCCCATTTTCTAAAACCAATTGACTAGAAAAATAAGAAAAATATATGTGGAAGCTAAATACAATGAGGGTATTAACAAATAGTGTAACTAGACACCCCTATTCTGCTTACACTAGTTTCTAAGGCTAGATAAAATAAGAAAACATACAAAATATATTTATTAATTTAAACTAATCAAACCAAAAATGTTCCTACAACTAAAACCATGAAAAGAGTCTACTAAAATTAGTATGATAAATAAAAGGTGCTTGATTAAATCTGAATTTATAACAACTTCATCAACCTCGATTGAACACTCTTAAAAATACAAGAAAATCCATGTTACAAACTTATATAATACATTCGATGGGGCTGTGGAAAAAGTTCTTATAGATAGATCGATGCTCACATGCATTTATGTAATGTAGCAGAGTAATTTACATGGAAATGAAAGAGTCCAATGAAATGTAAGGATTACTAATGTCCTCTAAAGGCATCTAGTCCATTTCTTTAAGAATAGGATGATTCACATTTAAGTCCATTTTTCCACGTTCAACTTCATGAGTGCTGAAACTCTAAGTTGTAGTACTAGCAGAATAACCGGCACTCATTGTAATGTTTGTCTCCTCTTTCTTTGTGGTACTACCATTGATCGTCAATCTTCTGCTTCCAAACCCTTTTCAATTATTGGAGGCCTAACAACTAGGTGTTATTACTTCCGATAATTATTAGTATATTTATATGATGGCTTCATGGTACCAGAAGCAGTATTAACATAAATATTACTACTAACTTTACAATTACCAACCACTTTCCCACTCTATCATTTGTTAGTATTGTATCTCATCTCTAGGAGAATTGATGTGTGTTTGATGATAATCCTCCACCACTAAACCTTCTTCTTGAATACTATAATACAAAGCTCCTAGTTAACAATAAGTGTGTTGAATTAGGTCTCTTTCTGTATCCCTCCTAAAGCTCCTTTATCGCATTAGTTAACTTGGAGAAGCAAAGGGAGCCTACGGCCTCTTCTATGATGCCACTAGCCTTGGTTCCTGCATCTATTGACAAAGACTATAATGTTGCTACTATTGGTGGTTCTTGGCCACTAGTACAACGGGTGGAGGTGAACCACAGCATTTATTCCCAAATTTTTCACCCCTTACCAATTATTCATCGTTTCCTTAAAAGCTTAATATTATTGACCAACATTAATTGAGTCTTAATCATGAACTTTGATAGTTAGCTGGTTATGTTAAGGGATGACAAACCGTAAGGTTATGCAAACATTTCCCATTCCTATAATGTCAATAAGTATAACATGAACTTGACTCCATACTTATTATTGTTCATTTGACACTTTAATTATGGATATAAATTTTGCTAGTAAATTTAGTGATTTTTAAGGTAAGTTGAACATGCTTTTTAGATTATAGTTATGGTGTTTTCATGTGTAGTTGCATACATTTTGGGAGCTTTCACCTCCTAGACTTGTTGTGAGGGTTGATCAAACAACTTGCTTTGGCTTGACAATCATGATCTCATCTTTGTTTTGAAATTTTATTGATAGTAAACTTATATTTATGTTTGGTGACAAAGCTCTCCACTCTCCTTGTATAAAGAACCCTACCGGTGTGTGTTTCTACTTTCTACATATGTCATTTCTCTATTCCCTTGGTCATTTTGTACCTATTATTAAAATTTTCTTACATGTAAGCCTTACAACTCAAATGATGAGTACTATTGGAATACCAAAATCCTATCTCTTATGAAGATACCACTTAAACAACATTTCAGTAGCAATCAACCTCTAAGTCCTTAGTTGATGAATCGAATACTGAGTCAAAGGTAACCCAATGCACGACATGTTGTAGTATAGGATGTTAGTTTAGCTCTATACTATATGAATAGATAAGAGATTCTATCTTATAGCATGATAGTTGAGTACAAATTCTTATAGATATATGTATTGTTGCATAATCGATTAATTTATTCCTTTGTAAAAAATTATCTATGGTAATGATGAATTCGGTAAGAAAAAGTTTTTTTTTCAACATGGTATCAAAGCATTAAGATCCGTTAATCAAAATAAACTAGAGTACTCCATGACAATGTTGATAGGGCAAACTCAAAACTTTAAGGCTCCGTTTGGATTGAGGTGAATCAAGGTGAGGGTAAACATTAAAAATTAACCTAGGTGAAGGAAGTGGAGGTGAATCAGGGTGAATGTTTAAAAATACTGTTTGGATGATATTAACCTAAATTGGGTGAATGTTTTAAAAATTCCATTTAAATTGAAGTAAATAAAGAATCAAAAATAAATAAATGATATTTATATCCTTATATTAAACAAATAAGTCATATTGAGGGGTATTTTGGTCCTATTAACTCAAAATTTTACTTATTCTTTTACCTTCACCTCGGTTACCCCCGAAATCGAAGGTTAATAAAAACGAGGTTAATCGAGGTGAATGGAGGTAAAACTTTAACCCCGATTCACCTAGGTTAAATTATTAACCAGATACCCAAACGGGGTGAATCAATTGATTCACCTCCATTAACCTCCATTCACCCCAATTCAAATATTGTATAAAATTCAAAGTATCTCTAAGGAACCTTCAATTCCTTTGTATTTGTACGCCTTTGATCATCTAGTGTAATTTTAGTATCAAAATTCTTTGCTGGCACATGATTCCTTACATGGAAGAGAGCCATGACCATAGCTCTCAATGCCCAAAATAACATAGAGCTACTTAATGGAACTCTTAAAGAACAACCTTAGTCATCATCCGACTATAACCAATGGGTTATATGGAATTCCACAGTTACTAGTTGAATCTTAAATTCTCTAAGAAATAGCAGAAAATGTAATATATACTAGAGTAGCTCATAATATATCGATGGAGCTAGTAGAAAGATATGGGATGTCTAACAAGGTCCAATTATGCCAACTTCAAAAGGAAATTTCTTCTGTTTCCAAAGGAATTTATTCAATGGTTGTGTATTTCACTAGAATGAAGAAATCATGGGATGAATTAGCATTAATTGGTACCTTTCCCACCTATAGGTATGGAGCAACCAAAACTTTAACGAAACATATGGAAGATAAGTGATTAATTTAGTTTTTAATAGGGCTTAATGACTATTATTTAGTAATAAAAGCCAATATCATAATTGCAAATCATTTACCAAGTGTGGGAATGGTATATGCAATGCTGACTAATGAGGAGCAACAATGAGAGATTAGTTGATCTAATGTTCTTCCTAGTGATGTAGTTTCATTTAATATTGCAGCACTAAAGAGAGAATCCCCACAAACATATAGATTTATAAGTTGGTGTGATACCCTACTGATTTCAAGTTTACAAAGTCAAATAAATTCTTAGGTGGTCTTGTAACAGCAAAGGGAAACATAATACAAGGAGGTGGGGGCAGTCTATAGATTAGCACTACCATCTAGTGACTTTGTTGTCTAAATGCAGGGTATCTAGTGATGATTTTAGTAGGAAATCTATTAGTTCTCAATCCAATTTAGCACACACTTCTACCTTTCTAGGTAAGGATCTAATTTCCATTACTAACATTACAACAAAGACTTATTTTTATGCTACCATGTAGAGTGCTAATATGTGGATTATTGATACTCGTGTCATGGATCACATGAGTGGTAGTCCATCCTTCTTCTCAAACATGAAACCCATATCCCATCCTATGTCTGTGATACTTCCCAATGGACAAGATATTCTTGTTCAATTCATAAGTTCCATTCTTTTGTCCAAAACACTTATCTAGAGAGATATTCTATTCATTCAAGATTTCTAATATAACATAATTTCCATATCTAACCTCACCAAATAAGTTAACTCTATTATTTTTTTCAATAATGAAAAGTGCTCTGTGTAGAACCGTTTAATGAGGTAGCCTCACCTTTTTAGAACACTAACTAAGGAACTCTATGTCCTATATTTCCAACAGACACTAGTTATTGGCAAGTATTAGCCGATAATGCCTCTTCTTTAGATTTTATTATTGATCAAGATGTCACTCTACCAAAAAAAAAACCTAAAGTAACAACTCAAGTTAAAATTTGGCATCTTAGACTTGGTCATCTACTGATGTATAAGCTTAAACAAATGTTTAATTTCTTTGATTCAATAAATAAAATGGATGAATTTTCTTGTGATATTTGTTTTATAAATAGACAACATTGCTTTCCTTTTCCATCTAGCAACCCACATTCAAATTCCCCTTTCAATTTGATACACATTAACATAGGGGACCCAATAAACATTCACAGATGATGGATTTAAGTATTTCCTAACCATTGTAGATGACTTCAGATGAGTCATATGGACATACTTGCTTAGCACTAAATCTAATGGTCTTTCTATTCTAAAGACCTTTATTGCTCTTATCAAAACCTAGTTCAATAAAATCATTAAAACCTTTCAATTCAATAATGCATATGAGCTTGGATACACTTAGTGGGCAGGAGAAGACTTTAATGAATCCCTCTCTCCAGTTGTTCAAATGACCACTATTAAAACCATATCGACTGTTGCAATTAAGAATAAATGGCATATTCACTAGCTTGATGTTAACAATGCTTTCCTTCATGGAGATCTACATGAAGAAATACTTTTGCAACCACCACACGGACTTAGTGCACTGCCTTCACTTATTTGTCAACTCAAGAAATCACTCTATGGCTTAAAGCAAGCTTCCAAACATTGGTATGAGAAATTGTCCATCGCTATAATTTCAAACGGTGTAATCACTCTAAGAATGATTATTCCCTCTTTATTAAACATGTTGATAACATGGTGATCATCATCACTGTATAAATAGACTACCTTCTAATTTGTGGTAATGATTCCATTGAAATACTTCTCTTCTTACTTTTTTGTGATTCAAACTAGACAACCTATCCATCTACTTAACAATCTATAAGTATTTATTTCATCACTGTTGGAGGCTCACTTATTTCATGGAAATCAAAGAAGCAAGTCACCATTTTCCTTTCTTCTACATAGCCTGAGTATCTCCCCCTTAGATGCACCACCTTAGAGCTAGCTTAGCTTACAAGACTTCTACATGAGCTTACATTAATCAATTTCACTCCTATTCCAATGAAGTGTGATAATCAATTTCTCATTCATATTACTAAGAATCAAGTTTTCCATGAACGGACCAAACATGTCAAATTAGATTGTCATCTTTTTAGGGACTAAATTATTGTCGGGCTCATTGATCCCTCCCACATTCTTACACGAGAACAACTAGCTAATTTACTCACTAAACCTCTTTATGGGCACACTTATTCATGTCTACTTCCTAAGTTAGGTAGGACTAGTCCCACTCTAGCTTGCATGGAGGGGGTGTCAGAATACCAAAATCCTAGATCTTCGGAAGATACCACTTTAGGGAAATTTTAGCAGCAATCAACCTTCGAGTCCTTTGTTGATGAATCAAATACTGAATCAAAGGTTATCCAATGCACGGTATGTTATAGTATAGGATGTTAGTTTAGCTCTATCTTATATGAAGAGATAAGATATTCTATCTTATAGTATGTTGGTTGAGCACAACATTCTTACATATATATGTATGTATGTATGTATATGTTTTATATATATGTATGTACGTATGTATGTATCTCTGCATAATCAATTAATTTATTCCTTTATAAAAAATCTATGGCAATGATGAATTCAATAAGAAAAAGGTTATTTTTTCAACAAGTACCAGCTTGCATGTATATAGTTAAGATCAAATAGTCAATCCCATGCTTGTTTAGTTGCATAAGGGTGTAGATCCTACATGATCTATGAATAAGGTGGAAGCATAAAAGTGAAAAATGTTTCTGCTTATATATCCAATTTCTTAGCACCGAGTATCCAAATTCACAAATCAGGACAAGGTATATTTTGGCATTTACAAACTTATGGATGGGACATACTTCGTATTAGGACCTGCCAGTGTAAAATGAGTCGAATCTGAACCCCCTTGATTAAGATGGAACAATTCCACATGATTCATTTATTTTTGGTCCAAAAAGGCTAGTTAAGAAAATATACGCAATTATGTAGGTTTAGGAATTCAAAATAGCAGGTAGGTACAACTAAAGGGCAGGTGCTACTATTTGGAAAATAATGCCCAACGATAATGTTGCCATGTGAACAAACACCATTTTAGCTTATATTATGGTTGTACTTTCTTCCCTACAAGTGCTACTAAAATAAGAGATATGAATTCTTCTTTTATTTAACCATTCAAAACCATATCGGATTTAGAGGTTGTAACTTACTATGCATAGGACACTAGACGAATAAAACCCATTCCTTTGCCAGTAAACCTACAAGTAACAAGCCCTCTACTAGTGTAGAACCTCCAGATTTTAGACCACCAGTTTTTGGTAGACGTTGTCATATGCAATTATTTATTTAAAATGAAGGTGTGATTTTAGTAGCAAGTGTTGGAAGTTTCACCATCGGACAAGATGATTTAGAAACTTGAAATGGCTTAATTGATTATCGATCGTATGCAAAATTTTTAAAGTCCATAACGGAGCAAAATTGGATGCAAATTGCACAACTTCTGACTCCAACCAGCACTTGCCCCCATATATTTCATTCCTTGCCTTATTTTATTTATTTATTTATTTTGGTAAAGCACTTGCCTTACTTCTATATATAAAAAAAAAAGAGTTATAATTCTAATACTCCAACAAAAACAACCCAAAAATATAAAATATGTATATTCTCTCTCTTTCTCTCTTTGCCCACTCACTCCACCACTCTAGTACGCTACTCCTATAAAAGCCCCTCCTTTCATTGGCAATCAATATGCAATGAACTTTCATGTATATTTATATTGTTATCATATTAGATTTTAATCAATTCATTCCACCTTTTTTTTCTCTTTTTTCCTATTTCTTTATTCATTTACTTTTTATGTATGTGGAAAAGTGATGATGGTGGAATAAATGATGAATTTGCTTGATACTAGTGATAGCCATGAAATGGTACCACAATTTTGTTTGAGAATTTAACTGCTTAGCTTATTATTTAGACTAGAGTCTGTCATCTAACGCATACGAACAAGTATATATTATTGTAGGACTTAGCATATATATTCAGGTTGATTATTATGATTGACTAGCATCATGTTTGGAGCTGTAGGAAATATTTATATAATTAAAATATTTTTAAAAAAATTAGTTTAATTCTTTTTATTTAAATATTTTAAGGTGGATAAACTATTTTTTTAATAGTTTTAAATGAGAGGTCTTGTTTCTATAGATGACTCCAAATTTATTATTATCTGCAAAATTGACGAGTTTACTAATCAAAAATTGTTTTCAAACACATATTGACAACATGCTCAATCTTTGTGAATGTTTTTCTTCATGTATGATAGTTCCCTTCGAAGTGTTAATTCCACGGGCACCTATCCCGAGGACACCGATAAATAACCTAGGCGAGGTATGTATGTTTGGTTAATTAACATGCAAAATTGAAAAAATAGCCAACTACAGAAGATAAAAAGTTATATTTTTTAAAATTGATTAAATATAAAAAAACTATTTTTTATATTAATTGATGTAAATTATTCATAAATTGTTTTATCAAAAAACAAATCAAAAACTTCTAATATTGAATCCAACACGGAAAATTTGTTACAATAAAAATTATTTTTAGGATATTTCAAAGATCGATTTTCTGAATGTAGCAACTTTTTACTATGTAAAAGTTTTTGACATTATTAAATTGGAATAAGCTTCCCAAGCTACTACAGATGGCGTTAGTGATATGAATCAAAATTTACTTTCTTGACAAATTCTTAGTAGACTCGCATATCCAAGTAATACGTTATTGTGACAAATGCGTTTACTTAGCAGTCAACTAGTCGTGAACCCTTTAGCTACCTTATTATCTCCCTCCTCCAAATAATTAAGAGGTGTCAGTTTCGGCCATCATTACCACCACCAGTGTTACGAAAAATAAAGCACACCAGAAAAGTAGGGGGGAAGAGCCAGGTTGAAGGCGGCATCATGCCATTACACAGGAGCCTTAAGGCGATGCTTAAGCTCTGTTTGTACCTATTAGTTCTTCAAACCCTGATGACAAGAATAAGCATTAGTACAGCAGCAGATTGGCAACTTCCAATTGCAAAACCAGGATGTCTAGAAAAGTGTGGAGATGTTTCCGTCCTGTACCCTTTTGGGTTGAAGGAAGGGTGTTTCTTGAACAGTAGTATGAGATTCTTCCTCAACTGTAGCCATAATGAAACCTTATTTTTCTCACCGAATTCCGCTAGCTATGGCTCGCATCAGTTCCCAGTAACCAAAATATCCATTGATGGCTATTTATACGTCCACACACCCATATTGACTGCTTGTAACAATGAAATCATAACCAAGCCAATAATCACATCGCCATAATTCCCATTCTCCAGCTACAACTTCATAGTTTTAGGCTGTGATGCCTTCAAAATCATCGCTACGTCTGGACATTCAACTGGGTGATCCACATTTTGCAGTAATGATACAGACTTAGTCAAGTGTCACCATGCGCGGTACTGGATGTTGCCGGCAGTGGCGGAGACACGATAAAAATTTCATGGTGTCCTCATGTAAAATAATACTCTTAACTCTTAAATAATATCAATATATTGCACTTAAATATAAAATTTTACATAGTTTTACAATACTATTCTTCGAGTTTTCATACTTTGAAATCAATCTACAATAACATCATTGCTAATAGAATTAAATACATCTCTCTCTATAAATGTTACTAAACAATATTGAAGCCATTGATCACATATTTTATTCCTTGATGTAGTCTTGATGAAATTCATTGCAAAAAATACCTGTTCGACACTTGCAATTGCTACCTGTAAAATTAAGGATAATTTTACAAGCCTATAGACAAAAGGATATGTCTTACGCTTCTTGGTTTGCACTAATTTTCTTGAAAGATCAACAAGCTCTTTCAAGCCATGAAACCTGCTATCTGATCGAACATTTCTAATATAATTCTCCAATTGATTGTCTAACACCACAACATCAACATTAGAAAAATCAACAGGATAAAAAGTGGTTAATCTAATTAAAGATTACTTGTTAAAAGCTTCAAATGATGATGAAGGATGTAAACATGCAACACAACTCAACAATTCAGTGCTCGCGACATCAAACCTACAATTAAGCTCCTTTAGCTGTAAGTCTATAACACTATAGAGACAATCATATTTATAATGATGTAGATTTGTGACGATTGGAGCTTAGCGTGCTGATCTCTTCCCCTTAACATATTGTTCATTCATGTTAGGCACATCAATGTCTCTCTTGTTATAAAATAAAAACAACTTCATTTAAAATATCTTCCCATCCATCATCTCTCATCTCTTGCAAACGCTCCTTATCAATTTCAACAAGTGCTAAGGCATTCAAAATGTTTTGATCATTCTTTTGTAATGCTTGAGATAAATCACCTATAACTCCTATAACATTTATCATCAAATGTAACATAAAAATGAAGTCAAAAGTTTGTAATCCATATAATAAGAATGTAGCATCCCCGTTTTTATCAAATGTCCTATGAGCTTCTAAGTCTTCAAGTACCCTAATTACAGGAGAGAATAAATTTTTGAGACTCAAAAATGTCCTTAAATGAGAACCCCAATGAGTATCACCAGCCCTTGCAAGAACAGATTCTTGGTTTAATCCCCAACCAGATTCTATCAAGCCTTCTTCTAATGCATCTACTATGTAAGTAGCTTGTTTATCTCGAAGATAATCTTGACACTTATTGGAGGATCCAATAACATTCACAACCCGTGTAACATTACTAAGAAAACAACTAACTTCATTGTGACATTTTACCATAGCAATAAGAGTCAATTGAAGTTGATGAACAAAACAATGAACATAATAGGCACAAGCATTTTTATTCTGAATCAATGCTTTCAAACCACAAAATTCACCTCACATATTACTAGCTCCATCATACCCTTGTCCTCATACTTTTGATAAACATAATCCATACTAACTCAACATTAATTCAAGTGCAGCCTTAAGTGATAAAGCAGTTGTATCTTTGACATGTACAATCCCAACAAACCTTTCCATAACAAAACCTCTATCATCAACATAACGCAAAACAACGGCCATTTATTCTTTCTTTGTTATGTATCCTACTTCATCCACTAATATGCCAAACAAAACATCTCTAATTTCATTAACAATCTTATTAATTATTTTTGATGCAAATGCATAACTAATATGAATCTTAGGTGAAGTCATCTGATTATTTTTTGGAGCATTTCCTAACACAACTTTAGCTACAGCTTCATTATTATGCCTTAAAACCTCCAGCAAACGAAGAAAGTTACCTCGATTTAGAGAATCTTCTGACTCATCTTGTCCTCTAAATGCCATTCCCCCCTCAAGAAGAAATCTTACATCTTAAATAGATGCATTCTGATTTGACTTGTTTCGATTGCTTTATGAAAGAGGCTCCAATTCTTTGCTTCTGTTTGATAAGATCTTCACATTTTTTAGTAGCGTTAAAATGATGACTATTAGAACTACCAACATGAACCTCAAACCTCTATTTTTTATTCCAATGTACATATCCTTTTCCCACAAAATGATCACTGCCAGCTTCAAATTCTCTTTTAAACAAGTAACAAGCCAAACAAAATGCAGCATCTTTAGCTATATTGTATTCCAACCAATCATATTCATCAAATCAAGATGAAACAAATCAACGATTTTTTCCACCGATAACCTTTGTAGGAAAGCTATGAGTACGAGGTTGATAAGGGCCTTTTAAAAGATATGCTCTTCTTACCTCATCTTGAATATTAGGATGAAAATCTGAAATCTTTTTTCTTAACTCAGGATCTACTTCTAAAGTTTTGAAATCAACTTTACCTTCATTAGCGAATCTTGATTCTTGTGGTTGGCTTGAAGATGGGAGTCCTTGGTCTTCGGAAGTTGGTAGTACAACTTGATTAATAGAATTAGATTCGTGGCAGCTATGCTTATGCTGGATTGAAAAATATCATTGCATCCTAAATTAAGACATTAAACAATTTAATGAATGAACTAAGGAATTTACTAAAAATTAATTGATAATATAATTTTTGAATAAACTAATTCAAAAACTAACTAATAAATTAAACACTTCAATCTATAAATCTAAAAAAATTGATTTCTACAAACTAATTTTGATTTCTACCTAATTAATAAGCTAGTTTCTATTTTCTACATTAATAAGATAAATTATAATTTATATAAACTAAAAAATTTGATTTCTACAAACTAATTTTGATTTCTACCTAATTAATAAGCCAATTTATATTTTCTGCATTAATAAGATAAATTAGAATTTCTATAAACTAAAAAATATAATCAATTAATACAATAAATATAATCAATTAATACAGCATTCTAATTTCACAAATTTATAAATTTATGATAAATAATTTAACAAACTAAAAATTAACTTAAATTTTACCTAATTACATAAATAATTTATGATAAATAATTTAACAAATTAAAATTTTACTTTGTGGACTGTGGTGGGCTATGGACAGTGGACTGGCTCGGTTGAAGAAGGCAAGGCAAGTAGGCACAATAGACAGACGACAATGGTAATCTCTCAAGTCTGGTAGAGCAGAATTGGCATTTGGCAGCTTCTGCTCTTGGCTCCGGCGGTGGCGATCGAGATGGCAGACAGAGGCAGCAGGCAGCGGTAGGCGCCAGGCACAGTGGTGGCGGAGCAACTACTCAGCACTCAGCAGCTGCACGACATTGGCCCGCACCACACCACATAGACACAATCCACACTCCACAGAGGCAGCCGCTGGAAGAAGAAGAAATGGCAGTGTTTGGCAGCAGAAACGGCTAGCTCCTCCAGTAGTGTTTGTTGTCCAGGCTGGCGGTGTGCGTCTTCACTGGAGTGGTCGAGACTCGAGAGGAGAGGGTCGAAGCCAGTGGCGCAGCAAGTTAGCAACGGTCGAAGACTCGAAGAGAGGGCCAGGAGGGTAAAGGTTTGGGGGGGAAAATTATCAAAACGACGTCGTTTTGATTATGCAAAAAAATTCTAAACAAAACGATCACGGAACTTGAACCTATGACGTCCAGGTAGCAGTACACGGAAACCCCGCCTGCCTTATTGTTCATCCATTTTAATTGTTTGCTATAGTGTCCTACAAATATTATATATATATATATATATATATATATATATAATATCTAAAAATCAAGCAAAAGTTTTACATTCCAGCCAGGGCTCCGTGGTGTCCCGGGACACCATGCGGAAGCCCTGGCTCCGCCACTGGTTGCCGGGCTCCCTATATCGCTGCTGAACATGCCATGTGGAATTATACAATTCAACTTTGAAGAGTTGCGAACCACACCGAAATGAGCGGGAAAGAGTACTCGTGTAGCTTTGCTTTCTTAGCTGATTCTTACGACATGTTAAAGGAATCAGAGCTTAATACTATTAGAAACAGAGATGATATTACAGCCAGCATTATTGGACAATACTCATGCTTAATTATACATGTGATACATATACAATTCTACTCATATAATAACTCATGCTCGATTATACGTGCAATACATACACCATTCTACTCATATAATTACTCATGCTTGATTATACATACAATAAATACACCATTCTACTCATATAATACCTCATACTCGATTATACATGTGATACATATAATAAAACGTGGGGTCACAGATTCATGCTTATGAATACATGATTGGACATGACAATACATAGGATATAAGCATACAAGAAAATCGTAATAGCGTGCTAAGTAACACTCACTACCATAGAAGGTATCATTCTGTACACAATGCCCACATGCATTTTTAATAATATATCATGTTATAATTGGGCACGAAAATACGTCATATGGTATCACTATTGTAAGGGAGACAACCAAGAGATATGCATAGGAAACAAAAATATAAAGTCCATGAGTGAGTGAGAATAATTCATTATTATATCTCTTTATCGTGATTATAACCATTTAATTATATTATCTTAAGGACAGAGACTCAAAGAGGTCGTAACAACTAATCTAATACTTGTAAGGTACTAGCCCTAACTGGCCCGTCCAGAAATATAACCCGACCACTAACAAATAAGACACCTAATCACTTAAGAATGTATACCCCCTATAGGACCAAAATATATTGAGACACATATAGAATAGAAGATGGCCTCTTTGAACCTCATAAGGCACATGGGATTATAGAATAGAAAAACACCAGAATGGTACCAAGTGAATACCAAACCTAACTCGAATAGCTACCCCACGTGATACAAGTTCAAACTCAAGATCTTTCACTTTAAGTAATTAACATTTTACTCAAGGATTTAACCAATAATAAATTAGGCCCACATAACTGCACTTAGCTCACTACCATTAACACAATGAATTTCTCTTATTATATCAATTTTAATTGGCATTAAAGCTAAGCAGCATTAAAGTCGATAAATTTCAAGCGGTATTAAAGCTAAACCATTCCAAGTGGTGTTAAAGCCAATCAATTCCAAAGGCATTAAATCTAAACCAATTAATGTGGAACTAAGGTCGAATAATTTCAGATGGTGTTAGAGCTGAATAATTCTATGACATAAAATACAACATATGGTATCATGCAATTTCAATCCATACTCACACACATATAATATTCAAGTGTCATACTAACACGCATGTGTATTGAGGCTATAAATTCATACATACATACAATTACCACACAAAACACAGCATACGCTTCACATGATTAAAAATAATCGATAAGCATACTTATCACCTTCCACTTCGAACAGACATACATTCAAGATTCCACCTTAATTAAAGGTAAGTAGTAACTTACCTAAATCCAAAGCTAACCAAGAAAATTAAGAAAGAGAGAGATCTATTGAGAGCTTGACAATTCATGAGAAAATTCTCCTAAATCTCTGATAGAAATTGAAAAACTAGGTTAGAAACTATCTTATTGATCAATAACTCACATATTATATTTAAATCAACACAAGGAGATACAAATGATCTTTATTGGAAAACGTGTCTGAAACCTAATATTCATGAGCGTAGCTCTATTAAGATTTAAGATTAAATATTAATCAAATTAGGTTTAACATATATCACTTAGGGTATATCAAATAGATTTGGAAATCCAAGGAAAGGATAATAGATTATACATATATTTTATCAACTCATTATATTTTACAACTAAGGAGGCAAACCAACCATTTTTAGGAAACCAATCCAACCTGATAACATAAGAATATAATTCAAATGATTTTGAATTAAAACTAGTAATCTGCTAGGTGAGAGAAATATAAGCAAATTATTATTATTTTTATAAAACCATCTCCAAAAATTAGGGTTTTTAAGCCCGAACTACAACCCGACTAATTAACTTTGATTATCTCAAATTTATAGCTTAATACTACAATTAAACTAATTTTTAATGAATCTAGACAATCAATTTCAACGAAATAGTCTTTTGATTAGCCAATTCAAGACAATTAGTTTCCAAAATTAGGGTTTTAAAGCTCAAGGCACAAATTCGGATAATTCAAATCAATTTATTCCAATTGAAGGTTCTAGAATGCAATTAGGGTCACTTCAACTATTTTTATAAATTTAATTTTAGAAAAAAACTATAGAATTGATCAATTTCATAATTTCATTAGGAATCTAGGGTTTTAGGGCCCAAAAATATAATTCGATTGAATTTTGTTAATTTAATTAAATTGAATGTTTAGAAATTCAATTAGACATATTTTATAACATATTATATAATCAACTGATCAAAACCAATGAAAGAAATATCCAATTTAGAATAATTAGGGTTTTTTAGCTCGGAATGCAAATCCGGTCAATTCTTGCTAAAATACATAAATTGATGGTTTGTAATTATAATTATATGTATTCTAATATAAATTATATAATTAATTAAAAAAATAACTTGATTTCACAATCTAATCTAGATCCACAAGAGTTTTAGCCTAAAAATCTAATTTTAGTCAATTTTATACAATATTCCTAAATCAACACTTTCAATATAAAATTAAATACGTTGCAAAGGATATTATAAAATCGATTGAGTGAAACTACTCAATTATGCAATCTAATTTCACCATACAAGGATTTTAACATAGAAATCTAATTCCAATTAATTTTGTATAAATTTCTCAAATTGATGGTTTCAACATGAAATTAGATATATTTTAAAGCTTAATGTAAAATTAGTTTACCCAATATAGCTTAATCGGGTGAATCCAAAAAATTAGTGCATAATCCGGCCAAAAATCTAATTCTCCATAATTTCGACATATACCATACAATTAACCAATCCAAATCAATCTTACAACACATATATACATAATTAAGTAATTAGTTTAGCTTATCATAAGCTAATTCATACTAAATTAATCAAAATAAGGGTTTTTTTATACCAAACAAGGAGTTGTAATTCGGGACACGTAAAGACCGGAGAAGCTTCATCGAAGGTCGAAGACAACTTGCAGGCAGCCAGCGAAGCTTGCCATGACTAGACGTGGTAGCATGACCTGTTATTCGTTGTCGCTATTGCGATATGTTGCTGCGTGCTGTGTTGCGATGGGTCCTAGCAGTGTGTAGAGGGAGTGGCAATGTCACGGTGGCCGGCGGTCTAGGTTGGTGGTTGATGATGAAGGAGCTAGGAGAAGGAGATGAGGGCTGGGTTTTAGCTCAGGCAGAGAAACAAGAAAAAGAAAGGGGAAAGAAAAGTGGGGTAAGAAGAGACAAAAGGAAAAAAGGAAGAGGGTAGGAGAACCGTTTAGGATTTTAATTTTTTTTCTCAAATATAAGTATATAATGAAATAATAAACATCTAAAAATATTATTGGTAGATTTTATCTAAAATTTATTTAATAAAAAATCATTTCATAAGAATCCGAAGGCCTAAAATCAATATAAAATCTATATAAAGAATTTCAGACATATTTTTAGAAGAATTTACCGACGAACATAAATATTTATATTATTTATGAAAAATTACTATAAGAGCTCAAAAATATATTTAAAAGCATATAAGAAAATATTTAAGTCGAATTTTGATAAACAAAGACTAATTTAAATAATTTTTTTAACTAGTCTTCCACAAACCAAAAAGGATAAAATGGAAAAAAAATTAATTTAAAAAAGAAATCCATAAATAAGCTTCGAAATGTTTTTAATTTAAACTTTTTGAAAATATTAAAAACCTCGAAAATGAATAAATTTAGGATCAAAAATATTTTATATGAATAAAATCATTAAAATAGATTTGGCCACTTTAAACATAAATTTTATAATTTAAATAATATATTTTCTTAATATAATATAATTCTAAAATAAAGTCATAATCACACAACGAAGTTATAATAAAAAAAGAATCTAAATTATTAAAAATAAAATACACGAAAGAACAGAAATACATATTTTTAACCAAAAATTAAAATCATATGAATGTAATAAAATTATGGTTGTGAACGAATTTATCTAGAATGTTCTACAATTACAACAATTAATTAAATTCAAATATGAAGTTGAAATCATTGATAAACACATAAAACAAATCGAAATTAAAATAATTAAATGATTAAAACAAATTATGCTAATTAAATAATTAAGGTTAATAAAATTAAATTTAAAGATAAAGGATATTACAATAACTATCATAAATATAAAGTTTATTATCATCATTATTATTATTGTTACTATTAGTAGTAGTAGTAGTAATGATTCTTGTATAACAATAAAACTAATATTATTATGAATTTTAATTTTTGATAACATTAATATTGTTAAATTCCAAGGTCAATCACTATCTAGAATTTTGTTTTGACAATAATAAGAAAATTTAAATGAGTTAACATGGTTTTTAAAGTGTGCATGAGCTATGAGTGATAACGAAAAGTCAAAACATACTTACTCAAATCATTTCTCAAATATATATTTAAAAGAGCAATCAAATTTCAAAGCATTAAAAAAAATACTATATCAAGATAACTAAGACTTAACACCTCAAGGTGTATATTTCATGTCATAGGCTATCTTGTAAAGTAGGATAAGTAAAACAAAAAATTAAAAATAAAAACTTTTGATTTTAATCTCTTAGGATGTTTTAAAATCCTCCTTAAAACTATTTTGATAAAAATTTTGTGTTGATTTTAATCCCAAATTCTTTTAAAAGTGTTATTAGTCATAATGGTTCCAATTGGAACCAGCCAACTAGTCTCAAGATCAACTGACTAGTTTGGTTCAAACCCAGAGCTTTGAACGTACGAAAACTCAAACAAATCAAACTAGTTTAGTAAACCAATCAACTGGTTTGATTAACTAATCTATGGATTTTTCTTCTGTAGAAACCTATTTGTTCTTTGTTCGAACACATCAATTGGGTGACAAAACCAAACGGTTGGTTTGAAAATTGATTGAGTAGTTTCACTATTCTATCCATGGGTTTTATTCCTATGAAATTCATTTGGTCTCTTTTTTGAGACATGGATTGGTTCGGAAATTAATTGACTGGTTTCACTAACTAGCCTATGGGTTTTACCCTTACTGAGACCCATTTCATCTTTGTTTAAACACTTTAATTGGGTTTACCAAACCAATCGACTAGTTTGACTAACCAAGTTATAGAATGAGACAAATTGCAAAACGGTTTTTGCTTACAGAGTAAACCGATCAATTGGTCTAACAGATACATCAAATGGTTTACTAAAACAATCTATTGATCAAGTATGTTCATTTAATCAATTATGTACAATACAAAACCGATCAGCTAGTTTCAATAACTAATTCATTGGTTTGCGTAATGGTAATATTTTCAATTTAGGTCTAAACAAATTCAGTTGACTAATAGTAAGTGAAACTAATAGTAATATATTGCTATAAGTATTATAAAAGTTTAATTGTTAAATTTTTAATTCCTTAATAATAACTAATTGTTATTTATAAAATTAATTTATTTATTCATTATTATGATTAATTACTTTTTTAAGTAAAGTTAATCTAATATATATATATAGCGAGTGTTACCGCCACCCTTAGTGCGAGTTTGGTCCATACCCTTCTCGTACTAAGTGCAAGGCTACAACGTTATGACAAATAAATCAAAACTTATAGAAATAGATATAGATAGTAAAATACTTTAATAATTTAGCATAATAACAAAGTACATGGTGTATGCTCTAGATAATACAATACATAAAAAGAGATGATGGAGATAAAAGAGATGACAAGTCTAAAAGAGATATCTAGAATTTAGGACACATAATATGAATAACCTCGGATAGATCTAACTCTACACCCTAACCCCGAAGAATAAACCTATATCACTTTTTCTGAGGAACTTCCTCAAAGTTAGCAAGACATATAACTGCTACACAACATCTACAAATGTGTAGTATCAGTATACATCTTGTATTGAGCAACAAAACTATCCTAAATAGATTACATTATATACGAGGCCCATGTGAAGAAATTAATAGAATATATAATAATAAAATAATAACATGCTTACATATAGATGTTAATTGAGCAGGACAAAACTCAACCATTAAGTATAAAATAATGTAATACAAATGTACAGATAGATGAGATTCATTGATTGTTATTTTTTATTATCATAATCGCAACCAATATATTATATTAACTTAAGGATGGAGACTCAAAGAACCAATGACAACTAATCTAGTACTTAAACAGCACTAGCCCTAGCTGGCTCGTCTAAAAACGTAACCAAACTACCATATAGTAGGACACCTAATTAGCTAAGTATGTATACCTCCTATAGTGATGAAATATATCAAGACACCTATAGAGTAGAAGAATACCTATTTGGACCTTGTAAGGTACCCGGAATCACATAATAGAAAATATCAAAATGGTATCAAGTGAATACCAAATCTAACTTGAATAACTATTTTGAGTGGTACAAGTCCGGACTCAAGATCTTTTACTTTAAATAATTAATTTTTTTAAAAGGTTTATGTAAAACAAGAAAAAATACCATAGAATATCACTTAATCACTTCCATGAACATAGAATAAGAATTTTATTACATTCTAATATTATCCACACACTTGATCCATAAAGTAATTAAGGCTCAATTATTTAGAGCATAAAGGCCCATTAACATGCTATTAAAGCCCAGTTGATTGTATGAGATATTAAAGCCCAAGGAAGATTATTAAGGTATTAAAGCCTAAGTTTCATGCCATGAAATACCCAATAAAATCATATCTTAATGTACATTAACTTCAATTATTTGATATAAGGATCAATAGCCAATATTTAAGTCAAATAAAGGTTCACTTATAAGACCCAATTAAATAACTAGTCTAAAGGCACATAAAATGACTAAAATATCTTTAAGGCCCACCGATTACCTTAATATTAATAAAATTTTATTTCATGCTAAAATGATGATATTTAACCAATTATTTCATGCTAAGATTACTCGACACACCCAAAATGTTTATTTCTCCTTTTCTTTTTCTTGCTCAATTGACTATTTTTATTAAGGTATATAGGTCTACTCATCAAATATTACCAAAGTGTCAATTTATTCATTTTAACGTATTTAGTACTTTAATATTCACTTATGTCTCAAAATTTCCAAAATTACATGCAATGGCCACAATTGTTCTTATTCACTTAACAATTACCCTAAAATTCTAAAATTTATAATTTACTCTAAATAATATCAAATCCTAACATATAATATACCAAATTCCATATGAGATACCCAATTAATACAATGGTACACTTGAAAATTTGAAAACAAATGCACAATATACCCAAATTCAAATATGTCCAAACTTTAAATAAATTTATTGCAACTCTAAATGCTCCAAAATTCATAACATAGCCTCTATATACTATGATAAATACAATGGAATAATTATATAAATTTAAAAAGACAAAAAATCACATAAAATAACAAGGACAAGAGCTAAACAACTTGAATCGAGGTATATTCATCACAAATATATTAAATATTCATCACAATTTTACTAAACATTCAGCACTACTCTACTAAATATTTATCACCTTTCTAGCAGATATAAGAACATGTAAAAATCACAAAATTCATCTTCCCATTAAATTTTCATGATTAAGCACATAAGATAGAAATATGTAAATGTTATAAAATATTTTTCAAGATAATATTTCATGTTTATAATTAAAATAAAGCTAATCATGCATAAAATAACTTATAAAACATCTAACACAAAATCTTATTTTTAAAAGATAGTTTAGTTACCAAAATTCCTAAGCTCCTTAGTAAAGCTAAAATAATGAATATAACAAATCCTTCTCTAAAATGACTTGGTAACTTTCAGGAATAAAAGATAAAATATTTAGATAAACTAAGATTATTAAATAAGAAAATGGGAAAGAGAGGAATTGAAATGGAAGAAATGAAATTGAAAATATTACTCTTAAATATGGAGGCTTGAAAACTACTACGAAAACAACAACAACAACCACCAAGGAATGATATATCAAGATTTTGGAAGATTAAAGAGAAGGAAAGCAAGGACAAAAGAAGGGAGGAAAGGCATGGAATTGCTATTATAACACAACAACAACTGCAGCAAAAATTCTAAGATTGCTCGGCAAGGCACATAGGAGAGGAAAAAGAAGAGTACGGGCACATTTTCTTGGGTAAAAAGGGTTCCTAGATGAACTATAACGTGTAAGGAAATAAAGATTTAAAGGTAAATAAACCAAGGTCAATACATGATAGACTCTACAACTCAAAAAAAAAAAATGCTACCGTTGTAAAGCTAGCTGTAAAGTAAAAGTTTGGTTAAAAGTAAGCTTGAAGGAGAATGACTTAAGGAATGAAAATAGTAAAGAAAAATTATTTAGGCAAAATGGTGGCCGCTTATTACAGGATAGCTTATCTATATTTCAAGGAGCTACCAATCCCTTCAGAATGTTCACAGCATAAGAGATGGAGATGGCCATATACAAGTTTGATAATAAAAACATCATCGGTCATGGAGGTTTCGTATATAAAGGATATTTATCGGAGGTAGGAGCGCTAGCTATCAAGAAATCAAAGATGTTGGACCAAACCGAAATCAAACAATTCATTAACAAAGATGTACTTATTTCTAAGATCCACCATAAAAATGTAGTTACTTTATTAGGTTGTTGCTTAGAGATGGATGTTCCCATACTAATTTACGAATTTTTTAGCAATGGAACCCTAAACTCTCACATACATGGTGAACAAAACCAAGTGATAATGCTATGGACAACTCACCTTAAAGTAGCAGCAGAAACTATAGGAGTATTGGCTTATCTACAAAACAACCATCACTCACTGGTCATTCATAGGGACGTCAAGCCCAATAACATACTTTTGGATGAAAATTTTAATACTAAAGTATCAGACTTTGGCTTGTCACGATTAGTGTCACAAAATGAATCACAAATGCATACAAAGGTACAAGGCACGTTTGGTTATGTAGATCCAGAATACTTTCGCACATCTGAACTGACAAAGAAGAGTGATGCCTATAGTCTTGGGGTCATCCTTGTAGAACTTATTACAAGGAAGAAGTTTTTACCAACAAGTATAGCATTTTTGTGAAGAAATTTTGATCTTCAATTGGAGATAATACAATGCATGGAATTATAGACCAAGATATTGCAAATAAAGAAAATGTTGGGGGAAATTATGGAAGTTGCAAAGGTAGCAAATATGTGCTTAAGATATAAAGGGGAAGAGAGGCCTACAATGGATGAAGTAGTTGTACATCTGAAAAGTCTATGGATGGAAGTTGAGCATAAGCAGCGTGCAACTAAGTCTTACAACTTGGAAGAAAAAGAGGATTTGATATTAAGGGGATGTTCAGATACTCATGTTGCAAGGCCAACTAGTACAGGGTCTCATATGTCATCATGGTATTTATCTAGAAAAAGATGAAGCTAGCTAGCATTATGGTAGATTTTCTCAATTCTGATTGCATTGGCTATTGGTGTTCGTATGCTATAAGGGTATGTCGTTATCCTTTTCTATCTCTCTCTTTTCTCTCTCTCTCTCTCTCTCTCTCTTGTAGCTTTTGTCTAATAACAATAAACATTTCTATGGTATTAGAACATGATGTGATAACATAATTATGATAATAGCATGATAAATAATATAAATATATAATTATTTGTACAATAGAATTTTCTTTAAATAATTTGATTAGTAAGATTTTATCTATTTACTAGTATTTTATGGAAATATATACATAGACACACTATTATTAGCCTAGTTCTTGTAGATGTATCTATGTTGGTACTACAGGTTGACCAAAATGACTAACTAGCAATAATTGGTCAAGTCCTTAATTAGCCTAATGAGTTTAATTTTATAGCTAAATTATGTAGTATTAGATATGTTATGTATCTAATGAATAATTTGAATCATACTAGTTAGTTAGTTACTAAATGTATTATGTTGAGTCGAACATTTAACAATAGTTAGATGATTTTGAATATATAGGACCGACATTCCATGTTTTAACCACTAGTTGGTAACTTCTTAGTTAATTTGTTCCATAGGTATGTATGAAACTTTGGGTTATATATTGTATATTATTTAACTCAATTTTTCTTAACTCTTTATATATATATAAATGAGGGGTCTAATACAAACTTATATTAAAATGCATATGTAGTAACAATTCCTAACCATTAGATTTAGAGCACAAATGGTTGTGATTCGTATTCAAGTTGACTAATAAAAAAATAAAACAGTGGTGATCTACTAATTAAATGGAAAATTGGTGGCAATGGTTTAGCGTAATTGTTATAAATGAGTTTTTAATTAAAGAATGATTTTCGTCTTTCTTCTTCTTTGTTTTTTTCTACCTACCACTGCTTGTGTCTGCCCATGCCTATTAATGCTACTTCCCACATAGCTTTCTCTTTCTCCATTATGGTACAAATACTAACAATACCTCTAATGAGAATCACTATATCTGTCTTTGACTATCAGCATAATCAAATAGTTTTCCATCCTTCTTCTTCATTATTCTTTTTTTTTTGATCAAAAATTGACATATGTTCTTTATTTATTTTTTATCTACAATATTTTAATAACTTTAATATCTAAATTTTCAAAATTTGAGAGTTGGTTGGTCCTAATTCATTCCACTTTATAATTTCTAACAACAAATAATAATATACAATTGTAGAAGAAATTGTAGAGGAAGGGAAAAATTAAATTCATGACTAGCAACCGCATTGAGTGAAATGAACTCAAGAGATCTAAATAACTTTTAGAAAAGAATCCGTAATTTAGATATGAAGGATAGAGATCAAGCAGAGAAGTTTGAAGAAAAAATATGCTAGTTACATTTGATGAGAAAGATGGCGGGTATCATTGGACTAGGAAAATGCATGAATTAAAGCTAATCTCAACTGTTGTATGCTGTTTATATCTAACGGTTAGGACTTGTTTCCACGAATTTATTTTAATATAATTTTGTACCATACCCATCCCGCACATATATATGGGATGTGCAACAAAAGGTTAGAACTAAAAATAAACCGGATCGGATAAGATAATTCAGATTTCATTTAGCACCAATAAGATTTAGTGTTGATCTTCAGTTTATGATTTCAAAAATCCAGACATTCAGTTGGTATGGTCTAAGACCTAATGATTTTCAATTTGGATATAAAGGATAAACTAATACACACATCTTTAGTAAAATGTAGCTTTTACTTTAGATTTAGAATGCAGGGGGATAGCAATATTCATATATTCAACACCCCTCTTGTTGACTTCGCCCAATTAGATTTAGTCAAAAGCTCATAATTTTTTTTATATTTTTGTCAATTAAATATGGATAAATCCTAAAAAGCTCATGGGTATAGGTGAGTTTTTTATTGATCTGTTCATTCTTTAATTTATTACTAAACAATCTATTAATAAAAATATAATAATCCTTATTTAATAATATTTATTCCCCTTACGATAACTCATATTTAAAACAAAATTTTAAAATAATATTTATTTTAAAACATGTCATTTATTTAGGTAATATTAATAATTATAAAGTAGCAATAAATAATTGTATAAAAAAACTTTTTTTTCTTTCTTTTCCCCTTGAGCTACAATTGAAGTGTTAAAAATAGGTTATCATTAAATTTATTTTAATTGTAAAGGTTTTTATATGAAAACTGATGATAAAAGTAAATATTGACTACATAGATATTATCTACTTTATAAAAATTACTTTGATTCTTGTATACTATTCAGAAGTGATAATTTGATAAACTAAGATATCAAACAAATTTACTTAATAAATATTCGCTAAGGTAATATAAGAATAAGTATATATAATTATTATAATTATATATAATTTTTGCTTATTAAAGATATTAGAAATAGGCAACTGAAAAATAAATAAATATGAAATATAAAAAAATTCAATACCCATTGGTCGATTTGACACGGTCTTGCCCAATGTCTTACCGACATCCGGTGAAAGCCCACTAACAAATAACCTGGTCAACCCACCCATCACTGGCCCATCTTAGGCCTACCCAATGATTAGGTTTACTTCTACGTAATCTAACATAGCAGATTAGTATGACATTTTAGTCCTGAAATAGGATTACTGTAGTTTTGGGTAGCTAAGTTTGAGGCTTTTCTTACTCAGTTTCTATTTGTGGAAAAGTCATTAACCTCTTGATTAAATTTATGTTTGAAAATACTTATTAAAAATAGTTATTTATAATAACCGCTTATTTTTAAAAAAATCAGCTTAAAAAATTTCTAAAATAAACAATTATAATAGATAATTACTGTTGACAATTGGCTCATAAATTATAATCCAGAAAAGGACAGATAGTGGACTTGGGAAACATGAAAAGTATACTGAATTGTTTGATACTAATGAAAATCTTGGATACATAAACGTAGCTTCCTTATCATATTCGGGATCATACCAGGCATCTGTCATAAGAAGACTAATATACATATATGTATATAACGCTGACTCTTCTTAACAAATTCTTAGTAGACTTAATCACTTATTCAAAGCAAAATTTAGAATATCTGACGATGAAGTGATAATTTATTTTCATATGGTAGACTGATTAATTCACTAATTCAAATCACATCTGGTATATTAGACTAACAAACATATAAATTAGCAGCCAATGCATCCGCTTCCCTACCTACATTCAAAGGCCATATAACTTATTTCTCCCTTGCCAAATTTATCTTTTTTTATAAAAAAAAAAAAGAAAGAAGAAGAAGAAGAAGAAGAAGAAGAAGAGGAACCGGTACCAGCCATCATTACCACCACCACCACTACTGTCAAGATAAACAAACAAACACCAACAGAAGAAAAACCAGATTGAAGGAGCCATGCCGTTACGATGGGGGCTCAGAGCGATACTTAACCTCTGTTTATTTCTTTTAGTCCTGGAAATTTGTACAACAAAACTAGGCTGCGCTGCTACAGCAGCATCTGGGCATTATCCAATAGCAAAACCGGACTGCCCAGATAAGTGTGGAGATGTTTCCATCCCATTCCCATTTGGCACGAGAAAAGGTTGTTACTTAAACAGTAATAAAGGTTTCTTCGTCAACTGTAGTCATAACGGATCCTTGTTCTTCTCTACAAAGTCTGCTAGTTATGCATCCACTCAGTTCCGCGTCACCAACATATCCGTTGATGGCTATTTATACGTCGATACACCCATATTGAATGCTTGTAACAATGAAATCATAAACAAGTCACTAATCACATCACCGGAATTTCCATTCTCCACCAGTAACAAACTCATAGCTGTAGGCTGTGACACCATAGGGCTCGTTGCTGACTCCTCTCACTTATTTGGTTGCTTAACATTTTGCACTAACGAGACAAATTTCAGTCAAGTGTCGTCGTGCTCGGGTGTTGGATGTTGCCAGACTTCTAATTTTAGTACTGGCCTCTGGAATTATACCTTTCAGGTTTCAAGTATTGTGAACCATACTGTATCGGGCGGAACAGAGTACCCATGCAGCTCTGTCTTCCTAGCTGCTGATTCTTACATGTTTAAAGAATCAGACCTTAAAAATTTTGGAGACAGGGACAGTATTCCAGCCATTATTGATTGGGCAGTCGGAAATGAGAGTTGCAGTGAAGCAAAATCCATGGGTAGATATGCCTGTAGAGGGAAGCATACTTATTGTGAAGACACTCAAAGTCCTACTGGCTATCGTTGCAGATGTTCTCGTGGTTTTGAAGGAAATCCATACCTTGAAGATGGCTGTCAAGGTACAAATAATAATACATATGGTTACAAATTATACTTTGAATTGAGATTTCAACGTTTTTTTTTAATACATATTTGCAGAAATATAAAAGTGTGTGTGTGTGTGTGTTTTAATTAATTTGTCTCCTGATCTTATTTTTCTTCTTTCCTTCTTTTAGATATTTGTAAATTCATGCTGTGCAAAGCTAAAGTAATCAAGTACACGGTTATATGTAAGTTATTTCATGTTCCCCGTCTTGTTCACCTGTGCTTGGGTATGATGCTAAATTATGTCTGTAGGAGATTCCATGGTACTTGACCTGCAAAATGAAGAAATGTGTTCTGAAATATTCAGCATTCTCACGCACGTCGCGTTCTAGATGTCTCATTTACATCAGAAAATGAGGAAAAACTGAAAATTGAATATTGGTGAGATTTATACATTGTTTGGTGAATACACAAAATCTCTGCTTTGTATATTATTATTTACTTTATCTAGCCAGCGATTGAGCGTAGCATGTTGAAAATGGGTTCTTTTCAGACAGTTAACATGAGTTGTATAATGTTGACCACGGTGGAGCCTGAGATGATGTTTCGGACATTATTATAAGCACATCCTTAACTATATTCATGTGTTTGATTAGTACACGGGTTATATCTTTAATTGAACTTATTTTTTTTTAGGTCAATTGAATCATACAAGCAGCATAGGTGTTTATATATATGTATATTTATAATGGAGGGTGGTTAACTCGGCGATCAAAAAGGATTTCTGTCGACTCCTTTCATAGCCCGTCGAAGATCCGACATCATAAAACATGAGTAAATTAAATTTCGACAATTAGCATAGTGATATTATATTTAATGTGATCCAGGTGCTGCTGTATCCTTCACTCTTCTACTGGTAGGCAGCTATATGCTTTACAAGTGCTTACGGAAAAGAAAGGCGAACAAGCGTAAAGAGATTCTATTTAGGCAAAATGGAGGTCACTTACTACAGAACAACTTAGCGAAATTCGAAGGAGCTGTCAATTCCATCAAAATATTCACAGCAGAAGAGATGGAGAAAGCCACAGACAGCTTCAATGACAAGAATATAATTGGTCGTGGAGGCTTCGGTATTGTCTACAAGGGCGATTTACCAGAGTTCGGATCTCTAGCTATCAAGAAACCGAAGACAATGGACCAAACCCAAACTGAGCAGTTCATTAACGAAGTTGTACTTCTGTCTAAGATCCACCACCAAAATGTAGTTGCCTTCTTAGGCTGCTGTCTGGAGATGGATGTTCCACTACTCGTATATGAATTTGTCGCCAATGGAACTCTTCATGAGCACTTACATAATGAGACAAAGCAACGGATAATGCAGTGGGAAACTCGGCTCAAAATAGCAGCAGAAACTGCAGGAGTATTGGCTTATCTGCACAATAATCACCGCCCACCCGTCATTCATAGAGACGTCAAGCCTGCCAACATACTCTTGGATGGGAACTACAATACTAAAGTGGCAGATTTTGGCTCCTCACGGTTAGTGCCACAAAATGAAACACAGATGCATACAATGGTACAAGGCACACTTGGTTATTTAGATCCAGAGTACCTTCACTCATCTGAACTCACAGAAAAGAGCGACGTCTATAGTTTTGGGGTTGTTCTTGTAGAACTGCTTACGAGGGAGAAAGCGGTCTCTTTTGGAAGGGATGAGAGGAGTTTGGTGAAGAATTTTGAATTTGCGATGAAACATAACAGTGTGTGTGGAATGATAGACAAGGATATCGTGAATGAAGAAAATGTTAGGGAAATTATGGAAGTTGCAGAGGTGGCAAATATGTGCTTAATTGAGAGTCAAAGGGGACGAGAGGCCTACTATGGATGAAGTTGCTGTACAGTTGAAAGGCCTGTGGGTGGAAGTCAAGCATAAGTGGAGTGCCGGTGAGTCTTATAACCTTGAAGAAAATGAGCATTTGATTACTCGGGTAAGTCCGGATACTCATGCTGCAGGAGCAGCAGGACCCAACAATGCTGAGACGCGTTTAATTTCATGGCGATTATCTAAAGGAAGATGAAGCTTGCTTCATGACAATTTTTCCTCTCTCTGATAGATTAATATATAATCTATATATATTTGACTGGATCGAAAGCTAATCTATCAAGATTAATATATATAATATATCACGGAAGCGTACCTGAATCCATAATAATAAAAGATTTGTCGAGTACCGTCGAATCTGATATCAAACCCTAACGGTCGGTTTTGTAGTCTTCTAGATCGTGCACGTACTCGCTGCTTGCCAATGACTGATGGGAACCAATGGAGCGAAGTACGTCTGACCTAGGGACCATAACCACATATATATAGATAACAAGCCTGTCATCTATCGGGCCATCCTAGTTCGGTCCATCAACGATCTAGGACTCCCACAGTCTCTACACATATCGGTCCACATTCAATCAGATACATTAGGCCCAACTTAATTAAACCTAACTCGATCACGTTTATTTGGGCCTAACCGTTACGACAACGTCCAATTCGTATCGTTCACATACAAGCCCAACGTCGGATAATAATCCAACAATCTCCCACTTGGGCTATATGTGCAACGTTACTAATTGTGACATAACCGAATGAGCTCAAATCTGTTGTCGTTATAAAATGTATCTTTAACCAATCCGGTCCATCAATCACATAAACATAGGATCAAAGCGGCTTTTGTCACATATCTACGTAACTAAACCCTCAATGGTCACATATGTTGACATGACTGAATGACATGGATCAAGATGTGGATGTGTAGCATGGAAATATCATGCAATGTGATCCTAACATGCATATTTCCAACTGGTCCACCTTAAAAATTTAGTGAGATCAAATTATACCAAAAGATAGAAAGGAAATGAACTGAAACTTTATTTCTGCATAAAACATATGGTCAAAATATCCATAAGTCAAACCAAAGAGAGTCTATACATAAAGCAACTGAGATTACAAACTCCCACTGAAACTAAAGATCATTAACTGATATAACACCCATACGAGCTACATGCTCGAGGAACTGCTTGGGTGGTAACGCTTTAGTAAACGGATCCGCAATCATAGAGTTTGTACTGATATGCTCTATAGATAATTCTCCTTTCTGAAATTTTTCTTTAACAACTAAGAACTTGATATCCATACTCTTCGATTTCGTAGAACTTAGATTGTTGTTGGAATACTGAACTGCAGCCTTATTGTCACATAACAATTTGAGTGGTTTTTCAATACCATCAACTATACGCAGCCTTGTGACAAAATTTCGCAGCCATATACCATAATTGGAAGCCTCATAGCATGCCACAAATTCTGCTGCCATGGTGGAAGAGGCCACAACTGTTTGTTTGGAACTCTTCCAAGACACAGCTCCTCCAGCCATCAGAAAAACAAAACCTGATGTGGACTTCATACTATCTTGGCATCCAGCAAAGTCGGAGTCAGTGTATCCTACGATCTCAAGCTTGCCTGACATCCGATATGTGAGCATGTAATCTTTCGTTTTCTGTAAGTACCGCATGACTCGTTTGGCTGCTGTCCAATGGTCAAGTCCTGGATTGCTCATATATCTGCCCAACATCCCAGTAATGTACGCAATATCCGGACGCGTACATACCTGAGCGTGCATAAGACTTCCCACAGCTGAAGCATAGGGAATATTCTGCATTTCCCTTCTTTCATAGTCATTTTTAGGGCACTGACTGAGACTAAACTTGTCTCCCTTAGCGACAGGGGTATTTCCCGGTTTGCAGTTATGCATTCCATATCGTTTGAGAACCCTTTCAACATAGGCCTTTTGTGACAACCCTAGGATACCTCGAGAACGATCTCGGTATATCTCTATGCCCAATACAAAAGATGCATCACCAAGATCTTTCATTTCAAAATTCTTAGCTAGAAATCTCTTGGTCTCATGCAACAAACCTATGTCATTGCTTGCTAGCAATATGTCATCAACATATAAAACCAGAAATATGCTCTTACTCCCACAGAACTTATGGTATACACATTCATCAACTAAATTCATCTCAAAGCCAAAAGAGGTGATTACTTGATGAAATTTAAAATACCATTGTCGAGACGATTGTTTGAGCCCATAGATAGATTTCTTAAGTTTACAAGCCATATTCTTTGGGTCTCCGGACACAAAGTTTTCTGGCTGTACCATATAGATCGTCTCCTCAATGTCACCATTGAGAAATGCTGTCTTTACGTCCATCTGATGTAACTCAAGATTAAAATGTGCCACTAATGCCATAATTACCCTCAAGGAGTCCTTAGAAGAGACCGGAGAGAATGTCTCTTTAAAATCTTCTCCTTCCTTTTGTGTAAAGCCCTTAGCGACTAGACGCGCCTTATATCTTTCCACATTGCCTTTTGAATCCCTCTTAGTCTTAAATATCCATTTGCAACCAATGGGCTTCTTTCCTTCAGGCAATGGGACAAGATCCCATACGTCATTGTCCATCATGGACTTTATTTCCTCATTCATGGCATTAATCCACTTTTGAGAATTTGAACTCTCCATGGCTTGACGGAAGTTGACTGGATCATCTTCCATCATGCCAATACCAACCTCATGTTCTAGGAGAAATACAATATAATCATCCAAAATAGCACTTCTCCTTTCTCTAGTGGATCTCCTTAGCTCTTGAGGTTGTTGAGCTTGTCCTTCTGGAACAATCACTTCATTTTGAATGGGTGGTTGTTTTGCATTGTCTTGTTGAGGTTCTTGATTTGCCTCCTGATCGACGACAGGTGTTGAGACTTGCACATCGTCAGAGACAATAGTAGGAATAGTGACTAATTCCTCCTCAAAGACAATGTTTCTAACCTCATTTCTCCCCCCAAGCTCAACATCCTCAAAAAATGTGGCAGTTCCCGTCTCAAAAATCGACTTAAGTGTGGGATTATAAAACTTATATCCCCTAGATCGCTCCGCATAACTAATAAAGTAACTACTAACTGTTTTGGAGTCCAATGACTTTTCATGTGGTCTATAAGGCCTTGCCTCAGCTGGACATCCCCAAATATGGAAGTGCCTTAGACTAGGCCTTTTACCTGTCCAAAGCTCATAAGGTGTTTTAGTAGTTGCTTTAGTTGGTACTCTATTTAGAATGTAAGCTGCTGTTTTTAGTGCTTCTCCCCAGAGTGATTCTGGTAAGGTAGAATGACTAATCATACTCCTCACCATGTCCTTAAGAGTTCTGTTTCGTCTTTCAGCTACACCATTCATGTTAGGAGATCCCGGCATGGTGTACTGTGGGACGATACCGCACTCCTCTAGGAATTTAGCAAATGGTCCTGGACATTGTTCACCTGAACCGTCATATCTGCCATAGTACTCACCACCACAGTCAGATCTAACGCACTTAATTCGTTTGTTGAGTTGATTCTCAACCTCAAACTTAAATGATTTGAACACGTCCAGCGACTGTGATTTCTCGTGAATGAGATACAGGTACCCATAACGTGAGTAGTCGTCTATGAATGATATGAAATACTGTTGACCATTCCAAGAAGCCGTAGGGAACGGTCCACAGATATCTGTGTGAATCAATTCTAAGACATCCGAAGATCTATTTGCACCTGTTCTCTTAGTTTTGGTCTGTTTCCCCTTGGCACAATTGACACAATTGTTTAAGTCCGCAAAGTCAAGGGCATTAAGTATACCATTAGACACAAGCCTCTCAATTCTAGCTTTTGAGATATGACCTAAGCACTTATGCCATAATGATGCTGAATTTTCCTTATTTAATTTGCGTTTGGTACCACGTGATTCCACGTGCAGGATTTCATGATATGAAGCGATGATGTCAAGCATGTATAGGTTATCGTAAGCGCACAATGAACCGGTGCCAATCGTATTTGAATTTAATGAAAGACTAAATTTATTATTTCCAAATGAACAAAAATAACCAGACTTGTCCAATAAGGAAATTGAAACCAAATTCCGTCTAAAAGACGGTACAACGAAAGTGTCTTTCAAATCTAAATAGAAACCAGTTTCTAATAATAACCTAAAGGTGCCAATCGCTTCAACTGGTGCTGCCTTGCCATCTCCCACATAGATGTACCTTTCACCATCACTAGGCTTTCGGCAGTTCAGGCAACCCTGCATAGAAACACTTATGTGAGTAGTAGCTCCAGAATCTAACCACCAAGTGTTTCTAGGTACTGAGGCTAAATTAATCTCAGAACAGACCAAAGTAAGGATTATACCTTTCTTTGCACGCCAAGCGTGGTATTTAGGACAATCCTTCTTTACATGTCCAGTTTTGTTACAAAAGAAGCAGCTATCCTTTTCCTTCTGCTGTTTCTTCTGAACCGGACCCTTAGGAGCAGCTTCATCCTTTCTTTTCTTGCCCTTGCCCTTAAACGTACTAGCTAAGTGAGCACTTTCAGTCCTATCATGCTTCAATCTTTCCTCTTCTTACACACAATAAGAAATGAGCTCATTGAGAGTCCATTTCTCCTTTTGGCAGTTATAACTGACCTTAAACTG